>CM050176.1:49006423-49190286 GCA_027410445.1 Discoglossus pictus | reverse complement strand
AGATTGTGTCCAGGGGGAGGTGCAGATTGTGTCCAGGGGGAGATGCAGATTGTGTCCAGGGGGAGGTGCAGATTGTTTCCAGGGGAGGTGCTGGCTGTGCCCAGGGGGAGGTGCAGATTGTGTCCAGTGGTTGTGCTGTCCATGCCCAGGGGGAGGTGTAGGTTGTGTCCAGGGGGGTGTGCACATTGTGTCCAGGGGGAGGTGCACATTGTGTCCAGGGGGAGGTGCACATTGTGTCCAGGAGAGGTGCACATTGTGTCCAGGGGAGGTGCTGACTGTGCCATTTCTCTTCCGTATCCCACTGTCCAAGAGTAACTGACAATGACAGAGAATTCTCTAGGGTGTAATTTGCAGGCATCAGAGCAGGGTCACCACACCCTTACAGAGACAATTAGTTACTAGTCTAAATTTAAGCTTGAGATCACTCTCAAATCAGCTCATACAGAAAGTGTTTTGAGGTCAATGTTTCTGTAGTATTCAAAAGGTTTGTATCATTTATTTAGAAAATCATGTTTAAAGTGACACCGCAAACATTCCATTTATTTCAAAAAAAATATTTCCAGTGGTACTGATTGATTCTAAGAACCTTTCTCCAACAACAGTAACTGACAGAGAGGAGCTGCAGATACTGAGCATCGAATATGGTAATTGTGTCTAGCAGATGTATTCAATATGTATACGAGTGGGGACAGAGGAGTGATGGAGTCATCAAGGAGAGAGTTGCAGTAGTCAAGGTGGGATATGACGAGAGAGTGAATTATAATTTTAGCTGATTGTAGTGTAAGATAGTGACTTATTTTGGAGATTTTGTTTTCGGTAAAAATGACAAGATTGCGTGATTGATTGTATGCGAGGAATGAAAGAGAGGACAGAGTCCAGCAGAACCCCAAGACAATTTGACTGGGAGTGATGGTGGCATTGTCAACAGTGAGAGAGATGTTGAAGAGGGTAGGAAGATTAGATCAGGTGCTGAGTGGTAGATTTGAGTGTCATCTGCATATAGATTATATTGAAATGCAAACGATTTTAATAAGGTAGCTAGGGAAGATGTATAGATTAAAAAAAGATGGGTCGTAGGGCTCAACCTTGGGGTAAACCAACAGTCAGAGGGCAAGGCAAAGAGTAAGACCCAGAGAAGGAGACACTAAATGTTCAATTTTCTAGATAAGATGTGAACCATGAATGGAGTAATGGCCGTTACACTTGGAGATGAACAAGTCATTAGTGACTTTTGTGAGAGGTGTCTGTTTGGAGTGTTGAGGCCAGAAGTGGGATTAGAAGGGGTTAAGAAGGGAGTTGGAAGAAATAAAATGGGTAAGGTGATTGTAAATCACACACTCAAGCAGTTTAGAAGCCAGGGAATTTAGAAAGATAGGACGATAGTTAGATGCAGAAGCTGGATAAGATGAGGCTTTCTTAATAGTGGGTGTGTCAAGGACCCTGTAATACTTCTTGTCTGTTATCTTTTTGTCTAAAACCATTGTGTAACCGTATGTTGATTTATGTAAAATATATATTTTTAATTGTACCTTATTTGTCTGCTTGATTATTGTCCTTTCCAAAGAACTTATGATTAATGGAAATTATATATTAGTTTCTTACACACCTCCATTGAACTGTTGTCTGTTTTTTCCCATTGTTTGCCCAGATAAGCTGATACCTCTCCCATGTGCTAGGCAGCTGGAGATGGCAGGATGAGCATTAGAAGGTAGCCTTATTGTTCTCAGGTGCTAGCCATCAAGATACTGCTAGACTCCATGTGGGGTCATTGTAACGGAACCCATCACTGTTTTACCCTGTTTATGGTTATTTCATTCTTGGTTAAAATATGATCCTAGTAATATACTGTATGTAGGTTGGTTTATGCTCTGCAGAATATTGGCCCCAGGCTAGTGCAGACCTTGGCAGGAGAGATAATCCTGTTACAGATAAGAACGTTTATTCATTCTCAAACATAAGAACAAAGACGGCTGATTTAATCATTGTCTGATTGTATCAAGGAGCCTCAGGGAGGGGTGACCACACCTATTGTTCTCTTTATGTGTATTGTGTGGCCAACTATGGGGGATGTGGATAGCCTGTGGGAAGAGATGTGTATAAATATTTCTGCATATAACAAAATAAAGTCAGTATTCATTTGACTCCCAAATTGTGTGTCGTCCAATATGGGAGGTCGGGAATGGTGAAACTGTAGTGCCTCTTGGGTATTTTCCCGTATACCAGCGGAGATATTGGACTGCGTGTTCCAGCTCCGTTACAGTCATCTCCTCTAATTCTCTGCCACACCCTCTCATTGTTACATTGTGTACGCCCACTTGTATCTAACTGCTATAAATATTATTGACTTTCCAAAAATAAATCAGTTAATTTCTGGAGACATATAGAAATTGTGTGTCTCTTATTTTGCTCCTGGTGGCTGCGATACTGAACCTATCTCCGCCAGTGCAAGTAATTTGTCCTGGTTACTACCACAGGAAGGTTACTAAGACTCCTGGAAGCGCTGATTCCTGATGGAGAGAATCTGACTGATACAGAATCCAGATATCAGGGTGTGGGTGCAGAGATTTCCAAGAACCCAAACGGTCCTTGTGGGTAGTTAACATGTAGTCTATAGCAGGTGGCACTGGGCTTGTATAGCCCCTACCCTCGGATCGTCACAGGGTGTAATTATGGAATGTTTTAAAAGTGATGGAAACTTTCCACTGTTTAGGTAAAGGTTTAATATATATGTGTGAGAGCTGGGATAAGTTGTAAGACAATAGGTTGATAGAAGACTAGAGTGCTATCGGTTCGTTTGTTTTTAAAGTGGCCAGCAGAATCTCCAGCTGAGTGTTGAATGCCTGTGGTTATGACAAGAGTGTAAAGTGTGGAAGTTGGAGTCGTCGTACTGTGTGGTGGCAATGTCATGGAAAGTGAGAGTGGTGAGGAGGCTGAGAATGGGTTGTATCACATGGGAAAGATGTTGTGGGTCAATTGCTTACAGGCTCCTGTGTGTTGTGGTGGTCGTGAATGAAGAAGGGCAGTGAGTGGAAGGAAGGTGTGATGAGGTTGCAAGTTAGGAGATGGTGTCAGAAAGAGGGAGTTGTTAGATGACTAGGTTAGAGATTGGTAAAAAATAAGGTCAAAGGAGTGTCCATCATGGTAAGCTGGGAGGGGGAGGAAGGAGAGGAGGAAAGAGACGCAGGGGTGGAAGATGTGGGGGAAGGAGACACAGGAAAGGGAGACACAGGGAAGGAGACGCAGGAGAAGGAGACACAGGGAAGGAGAAGCGGGAGAAAGAGACACAGGGGAGGGAGATGGGGGAAGGAGGCACAGGGGAGGGGAAGAAAGAAACACGGGACAGAGGTGGGGGAGAAAGAGACAAAGAGGAGGGAGGGCGGTGGAAGAGACAAAGAGGAGGGAGGGCGGTGGAAGAGACAAAGAGGAGGGAGGGGTGGAAGAGACAAAAAGGAGGAAGGGGTGGAAGAGACAAAGGGGAGGGAGGGATGGAAGAGACAAAGTGGGGGAAGAGGGGGTGGAAGAGACACAGGGGAGGGAGAGGGCTGGAAGAAACACAGGGGGGAGAGAAATGGAAGGGGGGTAAAGACACAGGGGTGGGTAGAGGTTCGCAATGAGCGAAGAGGTTCGCCATGAGTGACCAAGTTACGGACTTGCTCATGCTGCAGCCTGCAATTAGCGGCAAAGACGCTCATTGCGGGACCTGCAAGGAGTTCCGAAGGCGCTCATCACGAGGATTATAAAGTAGAGGGGGGAGAGCCTCGCAATGTGTGGCAAACAGCATTCGCAGGCTTCAAATTTTTTTGCCGTAATTTTTGACGGGCAAGTCGCTAGTCATAAATATATAGAGTTGTTGTTGGTAACGCCGGCGTCATCAAGGGTGTGTGGCTATGACATCAGTGAGGGCGGGGCCCAAAACCTGATCTTAACAGAAACTGGCAGCCATTTGCATTTCAGAGACAGAAAAGTGAGAGGGGGGGGAAAGAGGTACAGAGAGAGAGAGAGAGAGACACAGATACAAAGAGAGCGAGAGAGACAGCTAGGGAGAGAGATACAGGTACAGAGAAGATGGGGTACAGAAAAAGAGAGAATAAAAGAGCAAGAGCGCACACAGACAGAGAGGGCGCACACAGAGCGAGAGAGAGCACACAGAGATTGCACAGAGAGAGAGAACGTACACAGAGATTGACACAGAGTGGGAGGGGTACAGAGAGAGCGCACACAGACAGCGCACAGAGAGAGGAAGAGAAAGGGCAGACAGAGAGAGTGCACAGACAGAGGGCAGAGACAGAGAGTGCACAGAGAGAGAGCGTACACACAGTGAGTGTAGAGATGGACACAGAGAGAGTGCACAGACACCGCATACAAAGAGCGCAGAGAGAGAGTGCACACAAAGAGAGCGCACAGAGATTGACACAGAGAGGGAGGGGTACAGAGAGAGAACACAGACGTAGTGCACAGAAAGAGAGAGAGTGCACAGACAGAGAGATCACACACAGACAGCGCACACAGAGAGCAAGAGAACGCACAGACAGAGAGAGTGCACAGACAGAGGGCAGAGACAGAGAGCGCACAGAGACAGGGCTCAGACAGAGGGTGCACAGAGATAGTGCACAGACATAGGTCGCACAGAGAGGGAGGGGTACAAACAGAGAGTGTCATTTATGATGGGCAAGTTACTAGTACTATATAAATATTAAATGTCTAATGGGGTTCCAACGGGACCCCATAGTCCCTATCTATGGACTCACAAGAACCCTGTCACTATACCATGGAGGTCATTACAGACCTTCATGTCCGCAATACACAATCTACCCCCTGTAACTAGCTACCCTAAATCAAGTATATAAAATAAAAATTAAAAAATTAAAAAAATATAAAAGAATTATAGAATAAAAAAAACTTACATGAACAATAAAAAACAATTAAAATAAAATAAATTACATTTGGGGAAAAAATTCCACAAAATAAAAAAACAATGGACCTGTGTGGAAATAGGGTTTAAATTACACATTACCATCCTTTAAAGAATGTTCAGCAACATCCTGGTCCTCAATCTTCAGCCCTGTATATGTGGGCATATCCAAACCAAACCATAATCTACCCATGGGCATCTTTATGGATCCCGATGTAGCCTTTACACATCTCCATGATGGGTGTATTTTAATATAATGAACTCTGAAAGCATCACTGTAATACAAAACATTATACCCTGCTTTTAGAAGCACATATCTTATACATTAGCAAAAACGTTTTTGTGGAAATTAAATTATATTAAAATCACCAATAAAGCATAACAGAAACAGATTAAAAAAATATGTTTCATCAACTTTCCATTGCTGTCACAGAATGTGTGGAAACTTTAACCCTGGTTTGAGGGTTTTTATTTTTATATTTTTTCTGATGAATATAACCTGGTATGTTTAGTAATTGCCAGTCCACAATACTAAATAAGGGCCCTTCTATCACTAGTTTAATTATACTACCTGCATTTTACTAGTATGCCTGATTTACTGGATGGAATAATTCAGTCAGCCTATAATGACTGCAGATGCAAATAATTCAGATTTGCCATTATTAGAATTAGTTCAATGTTTTAAAACCATTATAAAACGTGGTTTTACCCACTTCTATATATCCGCTAAGTATTAATGTGCAGTCTAAAGTCACTACTATAAATGGAGGCAAAGCTTAATCTGAGCCATTACTGATAAAGGATATTAGGCTTACACAGGGTGCTGTGCAGTCAGGTCCCACTATTAGACCCAGCAGGATCTAACTGCCATGGCAAGTTAAAGGGATATGTAAATTTGCTGGATTATTAAGGTATCTGATAGAGGAGAATTAGCAGTGTATGCAAACATTAAAATAAACATTTAAACACTTACATTGAAGTCAGCAAAATGTCTTTTAATTTCGAGCAGTTGGAATTCAGGGTTAACACCCTCCAAACCCAGGCTAAATTTGCATCAAAATGTAAAATAATTTGTTTTGTCCAATCAGGTTAGCTGAAACTTTTGAATTAACACTGGGGTTTCTGGAGGGGGCGTGTCTGGAAATTAGTTGTGCAAACGAGTAAGGTGAGGGGAGAGCTAGCTGCCAGCAGATTTACGAACCAGCTAAAAGTGCCAGTAACTGGGACACCTGACATGCGACACCTGATAATGACCCGATGAAGGCAAGGGTTGCCTGTAGCATGTCAGTATCAGTCATACAGATCCTCCTGTGATCCCCATATGAGCCCTATAGCGTATGGGAGGTTGGGCCCTGTAGTGGAGCTCAGGAGGAATCAGCTTATGGCAGGTGATTGGAGGAATGTGGTCGAGAGAGAGAGGATAACTCTGATTGGCGGTTCCTTCCACGTGGGATACCGAGGATACAGAGGACGCCGTGCCGGGTCGAGGGGAGTGGACGCTAACTTGTCTGTGCTGAGGAGCTGAAGACCCCAATGGAGGCACAGTCCAGCTGCTGTCTTGGGACAAAAGATAAAGGCAAGTTTAAATAGTTCACGCAACACTCGCCAAGTGAAAATAATAACTGGGGAGCTATACCCTTACCTGTTGGCGTATCATTGATACAATTTGACTTATGAAAGGCTAACTGAGGCCATGAAGCTGAGAGCTCTAGTAGAGCGACTGATAATTTCTGGGTGGCCAGTTGGTACTCTGGGTAAACCCGAGTAAACTTTATGGGCCAAAGGTTTACTGGCTGTTGTGCTTCTTTGAATATTTCATAAGGGGCTCCTTTTGGGGGAAAAAAACTATACCCAGCCTCCAGACTCACTAATCAGCCTAAATAAGTAATCTAACAGTGGTCTGGATGGGGATGATGCCTTATGGAAATATTGACATCTATGTTTCCAAGTGTATGGATATCCTACAAAACTCAGACCAGTTTTATATTGGCTGGACAAAAGGTCCTAATTCAGTACTTATGGGGTCCTTAGAGAGTACCAAACAGAAGAGGAATCTATCATTCTATATTATCTAGAGAGCAATAAAGGAAGCTCCTCGGTTGCAATAATAAAATAAATTTAGCTCTGTATAAAAATCAAAGTTCATTAAAATGATTAAAGTGGGTACATTCAAGAATAGTCACTGGCTATATCATAAAATCATAGATTACAAGTAAGAGTGCCCCACAGGTGCTCCTTATTAGAGTATATGGAAGAGATAAAGAAGTCAAAATGTCAAATAAATCTAAAAGTAAGGAGAAAAAAATGACAACTCCACCTATCTTCTCTCCGAAAATTAATTCTGCAAATATATCACAAAATGAATCTCAAATTTCTGCGAAAGAGAATAATCAAAGCTTGGTGAGCAATAATGACTCATCAGATCTTAATGACTCTAGTGTTATAACGGATGAACTTTTGACGACAGTAAAAATGAGAGAAATTATGACAGAATTTCAAATCACACTGTCTACTGATCTTAAAGAACAAATAGGTGAGAATTATAAAGCCTTTAAGGAAATACATTCCAGAATTGAGGAACTGGAGGATAAGCTCAAAAAGCTCACTAAAGATCACAACTCAGTCTTAACATATACCACATCTTTAGAAAGAAAGGTTGTTGACCTTGAAAATCAAATAACTAATTTCGAAAATAGATCCAGAAGGAAAAACTTGAGACTAAGGGGAATCTCTGAGTCTGTTATGGATCATGAGCTTAAAAAATATATTATTGACTTACGGTTCACTCTAGTTCCAAGATTTACGCAAGATAGAAACATCTTGGATATTGTCTATAGGATCCCAATGCCATATAGATCATCAAGTTCACAGACAAAGGACACCATGGTTAGATTTCATAGACTTCCCGATAAGGAGGACATTTTTACGGTACCCCCACACATATAAGGGGGCGCCAAGGCCGTTTTAGTCGATCTGCCCGTCCAGTGATATAGGGACAGCTACTGCAGGACACCCATTCCCCCAAACTGGATCCAAGGGGAATATGCTCCAAGCCTTGAACTGGAACCTCACGAATAGCCGCTAGCAGCTGAACAGGAAAAGCACCCCAAGATGCTTACACTCCTGGCAGTCAGTCTCTAACAGCATCCCATGAATCCCCCCAAGAACGAGACATAAGCTCTGTGGTTGAGGGTCAAGCAGTGAACTCTCTTCTTTATTAATTACAAAGACATATTAAAACCATTTTCACATACACAGTAGAGGGAGGGGCTACCTGAGGTCAGCCCCTAATGGCCTCTGGCCAATCATAGTGTCACACCGTGGGAAACATGAGACTCCTCCCAGGTCCGCCCACTAGGTGTGGCTAATAGAGTCATTTGGCTTCTGACCACCAGAGGGGAAACATGCCTTTGCTCTACCCTGTGCCCCTGCTAAGAAGGCTGAGAAACCCCATGGGGTTATGGAGTCTGTATGTCTGGAGCTCCCTTTGTTAAGCTATCTCCCCTGCTGTGCATGTAGATAACCTTTGCTCTCAACCATTTGGCCTTAGTGACTCATAGATGGGGGTGGTCAGAATCTGTAACACATTTCTACACATTTTTCATAACTTTAAAAGTATGCATCACATTCATATAAAATGTACATTTTCAGAATCAGCATACTCCAAATACAAACATATGTCCAAATGATATAAATTGGTCCAGTGGTTCAAAAGTTAGATCATAGTCCTTTCTGACCAAATGAAGCATGGCTTCCATGTCTTTGTAGGGGGAAAATCAACATGGGCCGTAGTCAAAAGGAAGGATGTGGGCAACCAGACTTTTCCAATTCGCAGTGACGAGACTGATCTTGTCACATCTCTCCCCTTTTCCAAACAGACTAACAGGGTATCTGACCTCCTGCCGGTCAGTGCCCTTGTTAGTCCAGCAGCCCACCCACAAAACACAATCAGCAGTACAGCCCACCCACATTAACTGGTTACTACACCTGGGTAGAGGAGAAACTTGTCCATGTCCAGGTGCCTCACCACGGCTGTGCTGGGCACTGGTAAGCTGCCTTGGTGGGTTGCTGAGTGGGTAGAGACCAGCGGTACTCTGCCCTGGTGCCAGCGCTACCACGGAAGTAGCCTGTTTGGAGCCTGGTTGTAGGAGGGGGAGACCGACGGTCTCCCCTTTGGCTAAACAGCCCTGTTGCTGGGGGATGGAGTCTGAGCTCTCAATTCCCTGCATATCAATCTGCTGCTGGGCAATGGAGATGGGGCTCCCAATTCCCTGCAGCTCACCCTGACGCTGGGGAGGGAGGACGCTGCTCTCCTCTCCCTGCAAGGTACACTTCCGCTGGGGAGGGGAGACAATGCTCTCCACTCCCTGCACTCCTCACTGGCGCTGGGGATCTGGGCTAGCCACCCAGCATCCCTGTAGGGCCGGTGGAGAGACCTCGGTCCCATCTCCACCTGCCGCCTGGGGTTCCTCCCAATAAATCTCTACAATATCTTCCCAGCTGAAGGGGTCTGGATCTGGGTCTCTCACCTTGTTGTCCTGCTGAGCCTTCCCAATGGAGTGGAAGAGATCTCGGTAGTCCTTCTCTAGTTCCCACTCCAGGGTTGCTAGGTGAACAAGGTCTTGCTCTACCTCATGGGGGTCATCCCAGTCATGCCTAGCCTCCCTCTCATAGAAAATATCCTGAAGTCTGGTCTGCGCAGGGCTCCCGAAGTCCGGCTCTGTAAAGGACTTCCATAACAAGCCAGGACCATCAAACTCCTCTCCCTCTGGCTTGTCATGCTCGGCTGTCCAGGGTATATACTGTGCCATATACCACCAGAGCGCCTGGTAGGCATCCTCCAGCCATAACTCCTGCCATGCACTGAGCTTGAGTTCCTCCACCCATTCCTCAAGGGGCTGCTCTCCCAGGAAGGGCATGCGCAGGGCCACTTGCTTCTGCAACCGCTGCTCTTCACTGGGGAGACTCTCACCCCGCTGGTATTGTACATTATCCAGGGCCTGGTACCAGATGCCTTTCCTTAATGCATCCCGGCCATCCAGGTCCTCATCCTCGTATAGCACTGCTGGTTCCATTCTGCTGCTTTTAGGGTCGCTATACTGGGACATGCGTTGCCCCCAACCTGTAAATCCACAGAATGGTGTCTCCTGTAGCTGTCCTTCTGGCTGTCGGAACAATCTCGCCGCTTCCCACCAGTGTTACGGTACCCCCACACATACAAGGGGGCGCCAAGGCCGTTTTAGCCGATCTGCCCGTCCAGTGATATAGGGACAGCTACTGCAGGACACCCATTCCCCCAAACTGGATCCAAGGGGAATATGCTCCAAGCCTTTAACTGGAACCTCACGAATAGCCGCTAGCAGCTGAACAGGAAAAGCACCCCAAGATGCTTACACTCCTGGCAGTCAGTCTGTAACAGCATCCCATGTATCCCCCCAAGAACGAGACATAAGCTCTGTGGTTGAGGGTCAAGCAGTGAACTCTCTTCTTTATTAATTACAAAGACATATTAAAACCATTTTCACATACACAGTAGAGGGAGGGGCTACCTGAGGTCAGCCCCTAATGGCCTCTGGCCAATCACATAGTGTCACACCGTGGGAAACATGAGACTCCTCCCAGGTCCGCCCACTAGGTGTGGCTAATAGAGTCATTTGGCTTCTGACCACCAGAGGGGAAACATGCCTTTGCTCTACCCTGTGCCCCTGCTAAGAAGGCTGAGAAACCCCATGGGGTTATGGAGTCTGTATGTCTGGAGCTCCCTTTGTTAAGCTATCTCCCCTGCTGTGCATGTAGATAACCTTTGCTCTCAACCATCTGGCCTTAGTGACTCATAGATGGGGGTGGTCAGAATCTGTAACACATTTCTACACATTTTTCATAACTTTAAAAGTATGCATCACATTCACATAAAACGTACATTTTCAGAATCAGCACACTCCAAATACAAACATATGTCCAAATGATATAAATTGGTCCAGTGGTTCAAAAGTTAGATCATAGTCCTTTCTGACCAAATGAAGCATGGCTTCCATGTCTTTGTAGGGGGAAAATCAACATGGGCCGTAGTCAAAAGGAAGGATGTGGGCAACCAGACTTCTCCAATTCGCAGTGACGAGACTGATCTTGTCACAGACATTATGAAAATAAGTTATAAACAAAGATCTTTCCAGGCTCCATATATCGCTATTCAAATATTTTCAGATATATTACCTTTCACTTTAATAAAAAGGAAAAATTATGTCAGTATTACACAAGCTCTAATAAAACAAGAAATAAAGTACAAATGGAGATTTCCAGAAGGCTTGTTGATATTTAAAGAGTCTCAGTGGCATAAGATTGCATCAGTTGAAGAGGGAGAAAATATCCTAAAGAAATGGGATATAGCAACAGAGAAAAAGGCCAAAGGCATTTATACAGGTGGATCTGCCATCAAAATGCAATGTCTTTTAATGGTTGCAATACGACAATTTAACTAATGGATTTTTTTGTTTATTTAAAGTGTTAAGATCTCTTATTTAAGAAACCTTTGATTTATAATATTTGGGTTTAATATCTTAGAAATTTGTAACAGTGTAACAAAATTATATAGTAATATCTATAGGTCATGGTTAACATTTTCAATTTTTTTAGTAAGTTAGTACATAATGCACTAGGGATGAGTAATAGTAGATATTAGCCCTGGAGTAACAGGCACATAATTTGAATATTGTGGTAATTTAATAGAGTTGGTTAAAGAAATAAGTATAGTTTAGACACGAGAGTCTTACAATGTATTTGACTTATATTAGTCAAGTTACTCTTTAAATTCACTAAATATATATATATTACATTTAATTTGGCTAAGGAAATAATACTTAAATTTGGTACATAATAATGTTTTTGTAAAATAGTACATATAAGCACTAGAAAGATATATTATATTATTAATAGGAATCACAGTTTATTATTTTATAAAATCTTAAGATTTTTTTTTATATATACAATTCAAAGACAATGACATAGAATTGGCGTATACCAATTGGTTGGAATCCACCATGGGTTGATAATGGAATTTTATATATTGTATATACATATTTTATAACAGATAAAAAGAAGCCTGGCTCTCCCTTTTAGGGCCCCCTTTTGGGTGTCCAAGTAACCCCTTGTTTCTATACATCGGCTTATTTGCCCTGTAAGATGAATATGTACAAGAGATTGATGGTAATAAGTAGCTTGAATGTTTGTACGAATGTTGAATTAGACAAGTTCAAAGAGTGAGAATAGATGGTTCAGTTATGGAATAATTATACATGAGAGGCCCTTTTATATCTTGACGCTCCAACAAAGAAATGCTTTAGAGAGGGTAGTCGTATTAGACCAGAAAAAAAGTAGAGATGGGGCTTAAAGTCAATTACCAAAATGCAAGAGGGCTGAACACCCCTTATAAAAGAAGGACTGCTTTTGCAAGCTTCTTTAAAGAGAATGCAGATATTGTACTCCTTCAAGAGACACATTGGAGGGAAGGTAAATCATTTATTTATGTTCTGTAGTAGACATTTTTCAGAACCAATAACCTCATCTTATAGTTCTAAATCCAGGGGAGAAGATATTTTATTTAATAAGAAGTTGAGTATAAAGGAACTTCATCAAATCCTGCATAAAGAGGGCAGAACTATTATATGGCAGGGGAATGTAAATGAAGAAATGTACACTATCGCAAACTTATATATCACTAATTCCAAACCGATTAAATATTTTAGGAAAACCTTAAAACAAATGAATCAGATAAAAAAGGGAAATGAATAATAGGAGATTTCAATATGTTAATTGATCCAACTATGGATAGAATAGACCTTGATAGGATTAAAGGAATCCCAGATAGTATATCAAGGATAGCAAAACTATTTTTATTAGAAATTGCTAAAAAAGGACTTTATGATGTATGGAGATCATTTAACCCAGATGTGAAGGATTATACCTATTTCTCAGGAAGATATCAATGTTATACACGTATAAATTATTTTTTGACAGACATTAAAACATTGGAAAGCATTAAAGCTACCAAGATTGGTCTGACCACAAGATATCACCTTGTTAAAAACGGACAAATTTGTTAAGATAGAAGAGGAAACTAAGAGTTTTTTTGCAATTAACTCAAATTCGGTAGCTCTAGCTACGACTACTTGGTGTGCATATAAGGCAGTTGTCAGAGGATTATGTATCGCTAGAAGCGCTTATCTTAAGAAAAATAGAGGTAAATCACTTACTTGAATGAACTACAAAAGAAGAATAAAGATTGCCCAGATATTGCAATCCTTAGGTCCCAAGAAGATCATTATATTATGGGTAATAAAGCGGGGAGATTCTTATTGAATAAAATTTAAAAACAACGGATAAAACAAAGAATATTAAGTATTAAGGATAAAAATAATAAGAAGTATAAACCATCCAAAGGAAATTGGTAGGCTTGTTGAATCATTTTATCAATCTTTATATAACTGAGTCTAGCGATAACTTTATAAAACCCTCCAGAAAGGATATAAAAGAATTTCTGGAGAAAATAAGTTTACCCCAAATATTTGAAGAAGAACTATTAGAATTGAATAAAGATGTCTTAGTAGAGGAAGTAGAACAAATTATTACCAATTTAAAATTGAATAAATCTCCAGGCTTGGACGGATTTACTGGCATATATTATAAGATGTTTATAAAAGAACTCAGCCCGATCCTTTGTATTATGTTTAATGAAATTAAAAAGTCAGGTCAGATGCCATCAGAAATGACAGAAGCTAATATTGTTAATATTCTTAAACAAGGGAAATATGCTAAAATATACAAAAACGATAGACCGATTTCTTTATTAAATATTGATACAAAAATATATGCCAAGATATTGGCCAATAGGCTTAAAAGATATATTTCCAATCTGGTTAATTATGACCAGGTTGGCTTTATACCTAAGAGTCAAGGCCCTGAGAATATAAGCAGATTGATTAATCTATTGTCGTATGCTAATAAAAGAGATATTCCTCTGCTAACCATCTATTTAGACGCCAAAAAGGCATTTGATAGGGTAAATTGGATGTTTATAGAGGCGGTTCTAGACAAGTTTGGACTGGATGAATTTGGTAATAAAGTGATTATGGCCCTATATAAAAACTCGAGTGCCAAGGTGACCAGTATAGATTTTGAAACAGAAAAATTCACTATACTAAATGGTACAAGACCAGGATGTCCACTGTCTCCAGTAATCTTTGTTCTAACGTTAGAACAACTGGCCGAATTAATTCAAACAACTGAACTAATTATCGGACTAAATATTGGTAAAAATCAACATAAGATCTTAATGTTCGTGGATTATATGATCCTTACCCTTACAGACCCTGTCATCTCTTTACCAGCAGTCTGCGCAGAAAGGTAAAGTTGGTAGCTTTTCTTATCTCAAAATTAATGAGATAAAATCAGACACATTGTTCTTGGGATTGAAAGGCAAAGAAATAAACTATTAAAAAAATTATTTTAAACTTAACTGGAATAGTAGGAGTATATGTCATCGGGGCATTCACATTATGACGTCCATGAAAGCTATATTAAAAGACAATATGTATAATGTTTTTAGACAGATCAGACAAGACATGAGTGAATTGAAATCTGAACACTTACCTGGTCTGGTAGGATTGCCTTGACTAAATTGCTAGTTGTCCCCAAAATATCATATATTTGGAGGTGTATGCCCCAAGTGGCACCTTTATACCCGATTAATAATATGCAAAGTTTTTTGAACAAATATATTAACAACAATAAGAAATCTTGAATAAAAGTATTACCAAGATATGTGCTGAAAAAGGAGGCTGATCTGCTCCATCGTTAATAGATATACATTACGCCATTGTTTTGAACCATCTATTAGGCTGGAATCTATCAACTAAGGAGTTAAAATGGTTTAAATTAGAGGAAGATCTAATGGGGGATTTTCCCTTAGAAACTCTTCTTTGGATCTCTGCATTGGATCCAAAAGATATCATGCCCCTATTTGGGTGTATATGCTCTTTATTAAAATTTTGGTTTAGAAAGAGGGACTCCTGGGAATTAGATAAATTTCCTTCACCAGCCGCATCCTTAGGTCTTCTTCATTACAATAATAAATATATAGATCTTCAGAAGCTTAAATTACTCTGTATTATTAAATTTGGAGATCTATTTGAAAATAATATGTATATCTTACACTACAGTAGACTAATACAGACAGTTCAGAACTCTTGTTGGAATATATGTCAATTAAAGGAATTGAGATCACTTGATATCCCGCTAGATAAATATAGAGATTATTCTCTGTTCGAACAGATTATAGTAAAGGTTCAAGATACCCATATTATCTCTAAAAGTAACAAAATATTAAGAGCGAGAGAAGAAAGTCAAAAAACAAATAGAATGATCAAATGGGATAAAGAACTTGAATGTATGTGGTCGAAAGAAAAATGGTTTAGAGCATTTTCTTAAATAAAAAAAAAAAAAAAACACCACAATATGTACCTCATATAGAGAATGATACTCAATCAAATTAATACAGAATGGTACTGGGTACCAATGAGTACGAAAATAATTAATAGAACAAACTCAGAGGACTGTTGGAGAGGTTGTGGAGGTAGGGGGATCGCGCTCACATATTTGGTGGCGTTGCCCACAGATACAGCATCTCTGGAAGATTTGTGTCGACCAGATTGAAGTAATTACATGCATTAGTTTCCCCCTAAGTCCTGCACCACTGCTATTTCATATTTTTGAGTATGAGAGATTGGTTAATTTCGCATATCCTACTAGTTTGTAAATGGTGTATAGTCAAGTGTTGGAAATGAAGGGAAGTCCCAAGATAGTGTGATATTGAGAGGATAGTCGACAGTGACAGAAAATTGGAAAGAGGACTTAAAAACGGTATAAGGGTAATCAAAGATCACCAATTAAAAAAATAGGATGATAATACATTTTGAAATAATTTCTGATAGTACTCTCCTCATTCTGTCACATTCGGTTTTAAACAATGGCTTGAAATGTTCTCTCTAAGTATATTCTTCTCTTTTTTTTTTCTATTGTAAAAATTAATAACAAGGGTCGCCTAAGATGAATTTATATGTTTTGTAAAAATAAAGGTTAAAAAAAAAAAACCAAAGCAGCCCATGATATGTAGTGCATCACTGATCTGTGCTATCTATTGCTGCTGGCATACAAAAAAAGGAAGCAGCAAAGAGATTGGCTGAGCAAGCAACAGCAAATAGTGGAGGAGATTAGATGCCTGTGTAGGCACCCCTGGAGGTGTCAACAGAGGGATTTTTAGATAATAAAAACAAAAAAGTTTTATGGAGATGTGCTGCATACAGATAGGCTGCTTTTTACCTAAGGATTGCAGAAATTTATTAATCCATGAAACTTTCATAGCTCTCTAAATGGATTATCAAACTGTTTATAAAAGCTATGGAAGCAGAGTCAGACAGTAAAAAAGGGAGAAAGTTTGTATCATTCAGTTGTGTTCAGTAACTTTGCAAAGATAATCTTCTGGATGGAGTGGGTTGCCAGTTCCTTCTCAAGTGGACTGCAACTAGTCGGACCTCTCTGCTAGGACCTGCCCATCTTGGTTTAGCTCACAGCTTTACTATAAAACCACAACAAAAAGGTAGTGATTGAGAGGGAGAAGAAAAATAAATCCATAAAAAAAAAAAAAAAAAAAAAAGTTTTGATATTCCCAAACTCCATTCTCAAGGAGTTCTTTATGTCTGCCATACCATATTGCATTTTCACACTTGGATTAAGTTGAGATTTTGATCCCTTAACCTGTAATTTGCCAGTAAAATCCTAAAATCCCACTGGCGCATGAGGGTTTATATGATCTTTGTTTGGTCTTCCTTTAGTAAAACAAATACCATGAAGAGGATTCATTAAAGGGATTTTAGAATTTGTATATATTTAAAAAGGTTGCACATTACAGCCACAGTGATTCTTCATATATTCCTTCAGAGAAAGTCCTGTAAAAGGACGAAACGGACCATTGGCACCTAGTTTTTTCTGTGGAAAAGGCTCCTATCTCCCTAATAAGGCTTTAAGGGCCTTTTGTCAATTGTTTTCAGCTACCTACAAAGGGATAAAAAAAAAAAGTGGAGAGAGGGAAAGGAATCGCAAGTATTGTTTATTTATTTGCTACATGTTATTATCCTCTTTTTTTCTATTATATCCCTATTATTATCATGCAAAGATGTTTTCTTACATTAACATAGTTTTATTGACTGAAAAGATTCCATATTCTTGGGAGATATAGAATGCCTGGGTTTCCACGATACAGTTTGTTTTTAATACATTTATTGTGAGCACTTTTATCTCAAATTCTTTTTTCAACTCTATGATTATCAGTGTATCCTGTTTACAGGATCATCAGTATAGGCTGATATATAAGAGTTGATTTATTTATAATTATTATTACAGTACTGTATAAGTCTAGGAACTATTTGATCTGGACCATTATATAGTAATAAATATTTAAAGTACTGTAATTTTGGAACAGAGTTAAAAAGTCAGCATACTTTTTTTTTTTTATTATTATTGTTTTTCAGCGTTTTTCCAGGATAGAGAGTATCCCAATAAAATAGAAATTCTTATATATTCCTTCTGATCATGACTCTGGAGTTGAGGGCCTCATAACGACACTAGTACAATTGGGCAAATACAAATATAATGGGATGGCAGATTGCGCAAAAACTGTACACCAAGACAGATAATTATTCAAGTAAACCAGCATTTTATTGGAAACATAATTGAGGTGGAAGGTACATTCCAGTAAATAAGCATTGAGGTATCATTGGACCTACAGATTTGTAAGCAAATTCATATTTGAAGACTTGGAGCGTTTTGAGGACAGCAATTTATTTCTTCCACTCGTTCTTGCTGTAGTCCCATTTGTTAGAGAAACCCTCAACTGGATTGATCCTCATATCCAGCATCCTCTTGGTCTGCTTTGCGACCCAGTCATCGGACAGAGTGTGTGGGACTTCTCCGAAAACTGTATACATAAAGGGTTTGAAAATTAACTTAACTAATTAAAAAAAAAATAATAATAATAATCTAATTGCAAATTATAGATTTTTAGTTATTGAAAGAACTGTAGATAGATTTGACAGCGCTCCCCAAATGATAAACCATATGCTTAAAGTGACCATATAATGCAGGATCTAATTGTTAAACTCTGGTGTTTACAGTTTTTACCTTTTAGCAGCTTTGTTTGAACCAATAATAAAATGGATTTTCTCCAGCAAATAAACGGAGTCACAAGGCCAATAATTAAATACAGTAGTTAAAATGCCGATTTTAGTATATACTATTTTAAATATCTTTGTTTAACAAGTATCAAATCATATTGTGATCTTATGGGACTTTCATGCGGGAAGGTCGATAGATACAGCCATCTTACCATATTTCCTCTGCCAGAGGATGATGAAAGCACTGAAGCCAATGAAGATGAGAACGCCCCCAACAATGGTCTTCCATTCGCTGGATCCCTTGTTCATTTCAGCGTAGCTCTGGTTGAATTTGATGCGATACACTTAAAAAAAAAAAAAAATAAAAAAAAAAAGACACAAAATTCCTTGTTCATATCACCACTTTCAAGAACGTAAAGCATCTATGGCAAGAAAAGTCGCATCGAATATTAAACTATCATTTATGACAGGCAAACAACTAGTATTTAACAAAAGGACATTCAATAATATTAAAACAGAAAAATATCCACAAGCTGTATATTTTCAGTTATGCAAGTTGCCTTTATATACTAGCTTTTTTTTTTTATTATTTAATTTAATTTTAGACCTTACAAAAAAAAAAAATTATACTTTATTAAATAAATCATGCCAAGATTAAATAAAAATATATAAGATCACCATTCTGAAAAAAATAATAAACTAGGAAGAGATAACATAAAAGGGATAGAAGGAACGAGCAGGCCAGTGACCTCTGTGGATCCTCCTTCCTGGAAGGCTCTCTAAGATTGTAATTTATAAGATTATGCCATTTTATATGCATGTTTAATAATTTGGGATTATTGGGTGCCTTTTAACTTCAGGATAGCCTTACATATTTCTGAGTGTCCTAAAATCTCATTCACATACTTACTACAACCCCTACATTGCAACACCATTGTAGAACCTTAAAGGACCTCTATGGCACCTAAAGTTAACCCCCATACAATGGAGGTTCTGAACAGATCCCCATGGTATCATTTAACCTGGCCATTGGTGTCCTCATTGACTCCCATGTCACCCAACATAAACCACTTATGTCATGGGGGTCCAAATGAACCCCTATTGCAACCAACATTAACTACTTGGGTAAAGATTAATTGGGCAATTGTCTAGCCAATGCAAATTTAAAAAAACGAGAAAAAAAAAAAAAAAAGGGGGGGGGGGGGGGGTGGACCTGAATGTACTAGCAAAAGCAGTAGATAGAGGATAAGGGTCGTGGATTATCGCTGGAGAGCATCACATAGTAGTCAAGTAGGGTTTTAACCCCTTACAGGTTTATTTATTTTGGGATTTTCTGTAGTATTTTAAAATGTAAATTTTTTTCCTTTTATTATTTTCTGTATTTTTTTATTTTAAGTAATTTATTTTGTGTAGTTTTCTTTGTTTAAATGTATACAGTACCTCGTTGGCATATATGAATATTTAGTACCATGGAGGTCCTTAAAAAAAAAAAAAAGGAGCTCCATGTCAGGGGTTAAATTGTAGGTGCCAATTTTAATCCCTGGTGTTCCATAGCTCTTTAAAGTGTGCGGAGGGGCAATCCATGAGGTTGTCAAGCTCACAGCATGCGAGCAGGGGAATGGGGGTCCCCAAGACTCATTGGGGTAGCGGATTAAAGTCAGGAGTCATAAACTCCTGCACTGTTTTTTTTTTTATTCATTATTAACTCACTAGTGACTTGCACATTAAAAATGACGGCAATAAAATGTGAAGCCTGGCAATGCCGTTTGCCACATAATGCGAGACTCTCTCCCCTCTAACTTGCGGATTTTGCGATGAGCACCTTCAATGCTCATTGCGAGCCCTGCAATGAATGGCTTTGCCACTCATTGCAGGCCACAGCCAACCTGCCACTTTCATGCCTCGCAATGAGCACCTTCGACGCTCATCTCCCCCCACCTACGTCTGTTTGCCCCTCTCTCTTTAACCCCTCTCCCTGCCCTGTGTGTTTCCCCCCCCCCTTCTCTATCGCCCATATCTCTCTCCTCCCTCTATCCTCTGTGCTCTTGAATAGCAAATTAGCTTGCAACCTCACTTACAGGCTGCCAGGCAGCCTGTAAATGAGGTTGCAAGCTAATTTGCTATTCAAGAGCACAGAGGATAGAGGGAGGAGAGAGATATGGGCGATTGCGTTTTAAATGAGAACTATATGGTATATTGTACAAGAGAAAAGTTATCACATTAAACACAAAATTAAACAGCCCCCCTTTGCTTGGCAACTGAACTAAAGCAAAGTTTGTGAGCAAGTGTGATCTATGTTTTAGTCTGCGTTTGTTTAGCCCGTTTTACATTTATAATGAAAGCAATACAAAAGCTTTCAGACGTACAGTAGATGTTGCCACCGCCATGTATTTACGGGCAGATGAGAATCTCCAAATTCTATGAATTCTTCTAATTCTATGTTTTCTGTACTATTGACTAATATTCCAGGTTAAACATTGCATGTAGCTCGTCACCATTGGTGTATTCCATACAATACTTACAGCCAAGCTTGTCTGTAGCACTCAGTGAGCTCCATGTTCCCCTCTCCTTCTCTTTCAGAACCTTCTGATCAGCAGTAAGGCTATCTAGAAAAGCAATGTCTGGAAGGGGTTCAGCCCGGCGATCCACGTACACAGGGAGGCTGTAGGTTTCTGGTCCAACAACAGCTATGAAGAAGAAAATAAATAAAAATACTGAAGAGAAGCCACACGTCTTTAGTAAATAAGTACAAAATGAAGCAGAGACAGCTTATAGTATAGATCCATTGGGCATGTGCAGGAAGCAATGCCCAAAAGGGAAGAAAAAAAATAAAAAAAAGTTATGACTAATTTGGTTAGTGCACTATTTACACTATCAGAGAAGATGTAACATAATCACAAACTTACTAGTGAACGTTTTACAATATGCTTTCCTTTAGAATAACACAAGAAACTATGGTATTGGTATAAGCCTAATTAGTAATTTCTGTACCGTTTTTAAACATCTGTAGGTGCATACAAAGGACATTCATAACATGTACACATTTTTTCTCTTTCTAAAAACAGTTTTGAAAGTGTCACAAAGAACCAAGAACTGCCACTCAAGACACAGTTCTTAGCTCTGTTTATTCACTGTGTATAGTGCCTACATCTCCATTAGAGAAAAACTATTCAGACATGCAGAGAATCTCCTGGAAAAGGGTAAGCATTAATGGTGTCCTGACCACAAAAAAACATTAGGTGACATATACCATTAAAAACACACAATAAGGACAGAGCTCAATGTATGTCACTAGAGCAGGTTAGCATTTCAAAACTCTTGTGAAAATCATCAATCCTTTAAAATTATTTATTTGTTTTAAAATTTTCAGTATTACAATACTTCCCAGCAAAAAGTTAAGTAAGCACCTGTACAGATCATTCAGCTCCCAGGGGAGTGTGGCACATTTAGACATTTGTTTAAATATTTCCAGGAATTTAACAAAATGCTTATAATTAATTTGTCCCGGTAAAAAATGTTTTCTAGAATCCATTACTAGGTCTGAACTTGGGCAAAAAAAAAAATATATTGAGTCTTACAAGCAGCGCAGCCAGTAGAGCAATAACTACATTATGGAATAGGAAGGAAACCCGTTCTGTGCAGATGTGCAAAATAGAATACATTAAACAGATTAGACTTGCAAAGCACATTACATGACAAGAATTATATTTATTACACTTGGCACAGCTGGATTCTTAATAAAAGCACAATAAGAAAAAAGGAGTTTAAGATATAAAATAATAAGTACGTGTTAAAATGGAGCAACACCACGGCAATAACATAAAGGCATATTAAAATGATATACTTCATTACTCGCCCATTTGTAATGAGACTATTTAACAGTACCAGATGTGTAAGGTGAATAACATCTTGTGGATAAAAACTCACCATGTCCTCGCACACAGGCAGAGGTAGAAAGTACTCTTTTGCCAATTAAACTAAGTGCTCTTGAAGACAACATTCTGTAAAAGAAAATGAAGATGCTATTAATGAGGTGAAAACATTGTCATGTGGAGCATCTTGAGGAGGAGAGAAAAAGTGTTCCAATTCTGACTTTAATTTCAAATCTAGTAGGCAAACACGTAATTATCAGCTATTTGTATAATACACAAAATGTTCCCAAGACTGAAGATAGGAACACACACGCAACCTTAATCCGTTCCAGACGGCAGGTTGAGTACCAAACGCCCATAAAGAGTTATGTCAATTGGTTTTAGCAAATGTGATGAGTACCAAGGTTGTTTGCTCATCCAGACAGGTTGACTATCCAAATTGTTGAGTTTTGAGGAGGTTGAGAACTAAGGTACCACTGTAATACACACAAACCAATTCTACAAAAGGACCATAGTGTAACTTTGGGATTTCAGGCATCCATTCTTCATCTAGTTAGCTTTAAAATATTTTAAATGAAAGGCTCATTCCTCTATACTGCTAAGGTAATAATTACCTCTAACTGTAAGGGTGATTATCAGCACCGTTGTACAAATAAATATGACAGAAGTGTCTACAACTATATGCCTGGTACTATGGAGAACTGGGTATGCTCTTCCCCAAGACGATCACTCCTAAGACAACATTAATAGCAGAGGGTTTTAAGCCTTCGCTGTGACCATTTGATGTCCATGCAGATACATCTTTTACTCCTCACCTAGATAAATAACAAACACTGTTATTTAAGATGTGTTTGCTGGCCGTTTCAGCAGATTTTTATCATTAAGAACATGAAAGGCTTGGATGTTCCAGTCTTTAACATCAACCAAAATATCTTCTGGCAGAGTGGATGCAGGATGAACTAATGTTTATGCTTTTCTCAAAGATATACTGAAGTGCAAGAAAATGTCCTCTAAATTTAGCACACACTACAATCTTAATTGAACAAATTTTCTTGTTTGGAGTAAATGTAAGGCTAGTGAAACAAATGGCTGCCCAAGGTATATCAATAAGACTTATTTTAAGTGTGGAGATTGACATGTCATACAGATCCTACAAATGACCTCATCTGGAAGGTCACACTGTCTTTGGTAACCTAACTAATGCAAAACACAGAATTCAACTAGAAACAGGTTTAAACTTACTCGGCATTAACCCCTTTTCTCCCTGTGAATCTGCTGGTTCATGCATTGCAGGGCCCCTGCACCCAAAATATCTATTTTCCCAATTAACACCATTCTGATACTTATAAATTTAACACAAGTAACATAACTGAAAAATGTATATAATTTTGGTTTGTTGATAGCTTTCTGCATACTACCAATAATACATTTCAAAATTTTAAAGAAGTTCAACTACATAGATTCAGTATAGTCTCATTTATCCAACCTAAATGGGACCGACAGCTGGATGGATAACATAAAATATTGGATAAAGAGGAAATGGTGGTAGAAGGGTCAACAAATTGTAAATATAATGGGAAACAGTACAGTAGTAAGAAGGGAGAGGGGGAGAGAGAATAGACTTTATTGCAGGTAAATGGTGCTGCAAATAATTATACCTCAGAGGGAGAACCTCAGCAGATTATCCAATACTATACAAGCGGCTGTGCAGGATAAAGCAGAATGATGGATAACAAAGGCCTAGATAAAAGAAGACTTTATACAAGAACGGAGTAACTCCAGGAGCCTAAACTCCTGGCTCCTAAATATTTGTAAGAGTGTTATAACATAACTAATTCAATGAGCTCTACTACTGGCTCCTAAAACATGAGAATGTATATATATATATATATATATATATATATATATATATATATATATATATTATTATTATCTCCCACAGCTACATTTTTTATATGTAAAAATAACAATTTTGGGGCATGGAAATGTCCTGAGCAGCTACAATTGGTCTTCTTATTTATTTTTAAATATATTATGTTTCTACAAATACAGTCCCTCCTGACCTTGAGATATATATATATATATATATATATATATATATATATATATATATATATATATATAGGCACAAATATAGTTTTGCAGCCATTTAAGATTAGGGGAAGTGATCATTTCATACATTACATTCAGAAACACAAATATATGGGAGCCATTAACAGCTCAGCCCTTGAGGTCTCTCTGGCTCCCTGTTGCCCATTCTCCAGCCCCTGGTCCCCCATGCTCAGCCCCAGCCGCTCCACCATTATGACCCGGAGCTGTCTCAATGTCACTGGGCCTAGCAAGACCGGAGACCCCATGGCGCCAGCACAAGCAGCCCAGCAGAGTGATAGTACAATTCAGAGGCTTCCTATGGCCTTGTGAGTCTCCAGGCCCGCACACATTACCTGTCACCAGCAGCCACCCTCACCAGACAAGAACAGAGAGAGGACACCGGATAACCAGCGAGAGGAAAGAACAAATACCAGCGAGGCCGGCCCCGCCCACCGCGCAGTGCAGTGTGGGAAGGTTGGAGGACCCTATCGCTAATGTGTTACGTTACAACACTGACATGGTGACAGTGACAAGTCCAACATAATCTCAGGCATCTCAAATAAACGGACACAGACCCTTTAATAAAGACTCGTTAATGAATACTGGCTAAGAATGATCTGTTTCATAGTAAATTTAATAACATTCAGTTTTCCTGAACATTTGTATTAATATATTATTGTATAAACGTAATGTAATGTCGATACAGTAACCCAGGGGCTAGCAGATAGGTGAATCATATTATAAATCCCAGGGCTTTATGCAGCCAAAAGATTTTTATTCCCAAATCAAAGATGGCCGCACCCGCATCACCCTGCTTCTTTATCCCTGGTCAGCGCTATAATAAGATGTGAATGGACGTGGAGTCTTCATATTGTATATTCTACTTATATCATTAATTTTAGATGTTTCTGCTGTCAATAGATGTTTTTTTTCCCAAATCCAAGATGGACGTCGCCTCTTCGCCCCCTCTCACGTGACCTGTCACCTTTCGGCCTTGACGTGTTCACGACAGGTTGGGAGCGTCTCACTTGGTGGCAGGCTGGGCTAGCTCCTCGCTTTGCGGGTGTGTGTGAGTGAGATTGCCGGCGGTGACAGGCGGCTTCAGACCCGGACAATACACGGAGGGAGCGGTGAGTGAGCCAGGGCAGGGGCTGGTGTTTATTATCCTTCACTGCCAGCTGGGCCTGCTCTGTAGTGTCATCAGATTGCCTGGAAATCTGTGGGTGATCCGGCTTTGTATATGTCTTTATATCACATCTTGTGAGGAGACAATGGGTCTGGGCCACATAGACAATAACAACTGCTATAATAATGTCACTCAGGGATTCTCTTATATTAGGAAACTGTCCAAGTGATGTCTTATATGAAGCTCAGCCGCTTTATATATATATATACATGTATGTGTGCGCGCGCGTTTATATCACATATAATAGTTGTCAAACTGCGAGAGGTGTACGACCTAGGCTCATTGCTTGCGAAGTGAGGCTAGATGTTAAACCGTAGCACTTAAAATACGAGACGCGGGACTTGGAAATAAAAAATATGAGACGCAAACATTTACGTCGTTAGCGGTCGAACCAAAAACCCGAAAAACACACTAAATACACCAAAAAAACATTACAATAACATCACATTCAGCACGGGGCAACAGCCAGGACGTCTGTGAGGGAGAAGGAACGTGAATTTAACTCTATTTAGGCGATTTTCACCGCTCGAAAATCGCCTAAGCAAGGAGAAAAATGGCGGCCTCCCCCCAAAAAAGAAAACAAGGCTACACGACCCCAGACCGCGCAAAACGCGTAGCACTTTACACTACGACCTACAAGACACACTATTACAAAAGCCCCAAATGCTCACGAGACGCGTACCACATTAATAACATTACGAGTATACAATGCCGCTTTACACAATAAACCAGCGGCTTTACCTCGCGCACGCAGCCTTTTTAGAATACACTTTATAAGCAGGACACTATCACTCACACTGTTTATTCTATGCAGATCCAAAATACAGATTGTTAGCTCTTCAGCCTATTGCTCGCTGCATATATCAATTATAAATAATTTAAGTATATTAATTGATTTAAGAAATCATTCATTATAACTTAACTATATATACATAGAAATATATATTTCTCTTTAAGAGGACCAAAAGTACACAACAGGAGAGGCTCGCAATGAGCGCCGAAGGTCCTCACAGTACGAAACATTTTCAATTATGTCTCAAACAGCATTCCCATGGCTTCAAATGTTATTGCCCCGCCATTTTTGACGGACAAGTCGCTAGTATCTATATAATGTCAATACTAATCGATCTAATGCAGGCCTGACACTTCCCCTAGTGTGAATTGTTTTATATTTGCTTTATGGGTCAATCCTTGCATTGCCCACCTGACGTAAAGATATATCTGATTTCCCTGTTTTTCCCTTTATCTAATCTAATGCTGCTTATCAGACACACACATTACATTGAGTTATTCTATACACATACAGGCTTATTTATTTATTTTTTCGAATGCTTTCCACACCCCCAGAGCTGCTTATATAGCCTCAATGAACCCCCCAATAAAAACACTGCATTTGGGTACGGATTTTAACTCTCTACTGACTTTAAAGCCAGCAGCAGCACAATGCAGAGATCTACAGATTGTCTGGCTGCTCCTCCTCTCTGCTGCAGAGGACTACATATCCCATGATTCCTTCCTGCAGAAGCTTCTATTATAGTTTTCTGCAATGTATTTAAATGTATAATACATCTGTGATTGGCCAAAACGTATTATACATTTTATGCTAATTTTAGCTTGGATATGCAGGGGTGTTCATGCAGAAAAGCAACTACTTGCAAGATGTGAGTTTGTTAATGTTTATTTTGCGGGGGTTTCATGTAGAAAATGTTTTCATACACTACTGATTCCTCTTTATCAGATGCATTCATAATCCAGCAAACTTAGATATGCCGGATTTAGCCTGTGTGTGTGTGTATCTATATATATATATATATATATATATATATATATATATAATCTTAAACCTAACCCCAACCTGAAATCCCACTTACCTTACACAGCGGTCCTTTCCCTCTTCACCGTCACAAAATCTGACAGCTGCAGTTCTGCTGCCGGCCCACAGATGGCGCTGCCGATTTAGCATATAAGGAGCGCCGACAGAAGAGGCCTTGAGCTATGAGAGGTGCGCCCGAGGCCGAACAAAGCGATGGCCTCACTGTCGAGTTGCGCCACGTTGGAGGGGAGAATAGTTCTTTGCTTGCCCTGGAACTTGATGGCGCCGGGAAACTCGCAGCGTCCTCTGGCGGATGGCACCTGTAACTGCAGCTGTCAGTGCTGCAGAAGAAATGCGCAGGCAAAGAGGCATAGACCCGACACAGCTAGATCGGAACAGCGGCGCGCTTCCTATGCGTACATATAACAGGATAAGTCCGATATGCATTTTTTGCACTCTTTGTGCTGTATAAAAATAAACCAGCTTGTGTCATGTAGAGCCGCTCTGATTCTTTGTGGCTGCGGCCCAGTGATCCACCCCCAAGCCGGGCAGGCCAAGCACATAGTTTTTCCCTGCCCCTCATCAGGCAGCCGGCCACATACCCCAGGAGGCACGCTATTATTGGGTGATGATAATCTGGCCGGGGGATTTAAATGTGTTCGGCCCACCATGATGTAACTGTAGATAAATCCCTTTGTTAGTTGCTGTTTTTGAAATGCTGTGAGAGAGTCCATATTAAACCATGCTTTCTGGTATACATAGGGAATGGTGTAATTTCTTTAAGAGGGAAGGCGTTTATTATTTTGCTATGCCAGGAATCACTTTGCTATGCTGAGCCTGTGATCCTGATATGACTGCCGCTCACCAAGAGGCCCATTCCTTCTGAGAAGATTGCCAGCTGTAAGAGGGGGATTCCTGTAGCGCAAAGGCAGGAAGTGTTGGAGCTGAATAGCACCCGATCTGGCATCTTCACATTTCATAAAACTTTTTATTAATATCTAAAAATCCCTGATCCCCCCCCTCCCAATCAGCATGCAGGTTTGGGGGAGCAGTTTTTGAATCCTTGCATACCCTGTGTGCCTTCCTCAGCCAATAGCACTGATGTCTAACCGGATATCACTGCTTTGGATGTGCCTTCTGCTCTCTGTCTGTTCTGCCCATGCCTTTTACCACAAACTGCATATCCCAGGCTGCTTTTCAGTAGGAACCCATAGTTGTATCAAAAGCTTCTGCTAACCTGATTGGCTAAAACAAATTATTTTACATTTTATGCTAATTTATCCGGAGTTTGGAGGGTGTTAACCCTGATTTACAACTCTCAGAAATTACAAGAGATTTTGCAAACTTCAATGTAAGTGTTTAAATGTTTATTTTGGGATTCTTTGCGTACACTACTAATTCTCCCCTAGCCGATGTTTTCATAATACATCACACTTGGATATACACAGTGATACATCAAAGGTCTTAGGTATTGCAACAATAAAAAGGAGCATATCTGAGTTTCCTAGATTATTAATGCATCGGATAGAGGAGAATCATTGGTGTATGCAAACATTTTTTGCATGAAAAATTAAATCCCAGAATAAACTTACCCTGAAGTTTGCTAAATCTCTTGAGTTTCCAATCTAAATTAGAATTATTTTGAGCGTTAACACCCCTGCGAATCCCTGCTAAAATTTAGGATAAAATTCTTAATTTATGTTGGCCAATCACAGGTAGCTATAACATTGTTTTAATCTGTGATGTCAGTTTGTGCAGCAAAGCATCATGGCATGTGTTGTCTTGTTTTTCTCCTGCACAATTAAGCCAGGAGGAGTCAGACATTGTGGATCTACATTGTGCTGCTCTTGGCTTGATGGTTAGTACAGGGTTAAAAAAAAAAAAACGAAAAAACAATGCAGTGTTTCTATTGGTTAGTACCAGATGCTATGTAAGCAGCTCTGGGGGTGTGGAAACCAAATATGTATAGAATGACTCCATATAATGTGTGTTTCTGATATAAACAGCACACCCATGTACTTTATAATATAATCCTCCTAGAATATCTCAGTAGCAAAGGAGGACACATAGTGCTTGATCAGAGCTGCAAATAAGTTTGTTTTTAATAATGTGCCCAACTCGGATGCTAATGCTTAAAAATCACTACCTTTCATACAGTGGTCTTGTAAGTCTCACAATGGAGGTAGACACTGAAAAAGATCATGCCCAGTTAATACAGATTAGAATAACGATATTACTTTCACATTTGTCTTGGTGACTACGCAAATGTGAAGCTCAGTTATCAAACCCTTCCACACATTTATTTAATATCAATCTATAGTAATATTTATTTATATATGTATGTTTCATTGCTGCAATGATGGGAACTTTCGCAGTGTTACTTTTTAGAACCTGTGGGTTCCCTGGTGGTCCAGTGGTTAGGATTCAGTGCTTTCACCTGCGTGACCTGAATTTGATACGTCACACCACCCTGAAGCCAAGCAGGGTTTGGCTTGGTCAGTACTTGGATGGGAGATCATCTAGGAATACCAGGAGCTGTATGCTGTGGCCCACTGGAAAAGGAACTGGCAACCCACTCCAGTATCTCTGACATGAAAACCAAGTGGATGACCATGGACGTAAAGATATGCCTGGTGAGTTCGGGTCCATGAGGTCACGGAGAGTCAGAAACAACTGAAAGATGAAAAAAAAAAAAAAAAATGATCGGTACAATCACAACTGTGCAAAAAAAAACAGCTTGAGTAGATAGGAAACTTTTTAATGCCTTACTGTTTTGGGTTTGTTTGCAAGCTATCAGGACAAGTACCTTCCTGAGGCTACCCTACAATAGAAAATTAGCAACTTTTAAGATTTCTTACAGAAGGTGTTATTTACTAAGCATTACAGGGAGAAGTGTACATTCAACTATTATTATTATTATTATATATATATTTTTTTTTTTTTAGTTTCCGACTCCGTGACCTCATGGACCGTAGCATACTAGGCACATGTTTATGTCCATGGTCATGCTGATCCACTTGATTTTCCAGAGATACTGGAGTGGGTTACCAGTTCCTTCTCCAGTACAGCATTCAGCTCCCGGTATTCCTAGGTGGTCTCTTATCCAAGTACTGACCAGACCAACCCTGCATGGCTTCAGGGTGGTGTGACCTATTGGTTCCCTGACTGGAATCAAACCCAGGTTGCAGAAGTAAAAGCACCAAATCTTAACCAATGGACCACCAGGGAACCCACCTGTAAAGAAAATAGCCATCACAGAACGTCAAAAATCCATATCCACTTAAAAGTAAATGGAAGTTTCCTGGATTATGAAGCATCTTCTAGAGAAGAATTGGTAGTGTGCAAAGTTTTTTGTTTTGATTTTTTGCATGCAAAACAAAAATCCAAAAATAAATCTTAAACTTATTCTATAGTTTCTTCAGTTTTCAGGCAGTTGATTTTGAGAAGGAACGCCCCTGAAAATCCAAGCTACATTAGCATAAAATTCATAACTAGTTGTGGCCAATCAGAGGCAATTACAACAATGTATCGGTTTCCCTCTCACTGGTTTGGATAAAGCTGCTCAGGAGGGAGGGGGCCATTATACTGACAGCTGATTGGCTAGGACACAATTCCGCACAGCTCATTGGCTAGGACGTCCTGCCTACATAGGAACTCGCACAATTCTACAGAATTCATCAGTAAAATTATTTGATATGAGATAAACTGCCATATACCTTTAGCAATCCCATATTTTTAATTCTAGTGAATCTGCCATTGTTTCAGCCATTGTTCATATTGCAGGAAAGTCGTACCAGCCTGGCCTGTTGGGAAGTTCATAAGACTGTAGCTGAGAAACACTGATCTAGAGCGTTACCTCCTCCCATACCACTTATTGATGACTATTCTCTCTAAATTAAATGGTAAACCTCTGTTGTAAATGTGGAGAAAGACAGAAATAAACGCTCTTTTCATCAAACAAGTACAAATTTGTTTAACACCACAGTGATTTTATTAAAACTACTAACTCTGCATCTTTCTCTTCCCCACAGAAAATGCCTAATTTCAAGTTGACAACACAAGCTTACTGCAAAATGATGCTTCACGGGGCGAAATATCCCTACTGTGCAGTAAATGGGATATTGGTGGCAGAAAAGCAAAAGCGCAGAGATGGGCAGCAGCAAGTCTTGTTTGTGGACTGTATCCCTCTCTTCCATGGCACAGTGGCATTAGCACCCATGCTCGAGGTGGCATTAACCTTGGTAAGAATCCCTGAAATAACCACGGGCTGCTTCATTGATACTAGAGTTCTTAAAAATCTTTATTTAGGAGATTCATTTTCTCTTCTGTACCTATATGGTCTGCTATTTTCTCATATTTTTTTTTTTTTAAAGCACTATAAGGTTTCCATTGTGCAGATGGTGGAGATGGAGACAGAAAAGTAGGGGAAGATGGAAGGAGAGAGGAGGAGGGAGAGGGAAAGGGGGATGTGGGAGGGAAAGGGGGATGTGGGGAAGATTGGAGGGGATACGTACGCACAGAGAGAGACAGAACAGACAAATGAACATAACTGTTATCATCATATCTGATAGTCACTTATGATGAGTAAGTTACTAGTTTATTGTATTTTTTTTTCTTTTTTAAACAAGTAGATATTTCTAGAGAAAACTGACTGTACAAAACAGCAAGTTACACTGTCAGCCTGAGGTGGGAGGAGACTTTGAAGACACCGGTAGTTTGTATCTGCAGAGTGGGAATGTGACATCTACAGAAGCTATAACTTTCACTAGCAGTGATCGAAAGCTTATGTTTTACAAGTGCATACCGTCCTGAGGGGGCTCCCTGGTGGTCCAGTGGTTAGGATATGCTGCTTACACCGCTGTGACCTGGGTTCGATTGCAGCCAGGAAATCAAGAGGTTACACTACCCTGAAGCCAAGCAGGGTTGGGTCTGGTCAGTACTTGGATGGGAGACCACCTAAGTATACCAGGAGCTGTATGCTGTGGCCCACTGGGAAAGGATTGGCAACCCACTCCAGTATCTCTGCCATTAATACCAAATGGATCATCATGACCATGGACATAAAGATGTGCCTGGTGTGTTAGGGCCCATGAGATCACAGAGAGTCAGAAGCGACTGAACAGTGCCAAAAATCTACTGAGGAACTAATGAGAAAATGGTTCCCTGCAGTAAACACATTTATATATATATATGTATATAATCTTCTAAGAACATTTTGCCCATTAGACTACAGCCGTGCACTGGTCTTTTTCCCACCCTCCTCGCAGCGCACGGCTGTAGTCATGTTGTTTCCAGATATTTTTTTTAATAACTAAACTTGCTAATGGGCAAAATGTTCTTAGTAGGTGTGTGTGTGTGTGTGTATATATATATATATATATATATATATATATATATATATATATTACACACACAGTGGATATAAAAAGTCTACACACCCCTGTTAAAATGTCAGGTTTCTGTTCTGTAAAAAAATGAGACAAAGATAAATCATTTCAGAACTTTTTCCACCTTTAATGTGACCTATAAACTGTACAACTCAATTGAAAAACAAACTGAAATCTTTTAGGTAGAGGGAAGAAAAAAATATAAAAATAAAATAATATGGTTGCATAAGTATGCACACCCTTAAACTAATACTTTGTTGAAGCACCTTTTGATTTTATTACAGCACTCAGTCTTTTGGGGTATACACACAGGGGTGTGTAGACTTTTTATATCCACTGCGTGTGTGTGTGTGTGTATATATATATATATATATATATATATATATATATATATATATATATATATATATATATATATATATATATATATAATTTTCTTCCTAACGAGGTGTTTTTTCTTTTTTGCTTTTTTTAATTACTAAGGGCCTCATTTAATTGCGATTTGGCCAATTGAATAGGGCTCTAAATAAGCACATAGCATATTTTTTTTAAAAGAAGTTTTTAGTTAGTGAAAACCTTGCTTTTGGATAGATGTTTACTAACTAAAAACTTATTTAAAAAATATATGTTATGTGCTTATTTAGAGCCCTATTCAATTGGCCAAATCGCAATTGAATGAGGGGCCAAGACATTAGCATCATCTCTGGGCTTATATCTACTATGGACACAGTTACCCAAACAACGTTTGTTTCTTCTTAAAATGTATAAGAAAAAACAGCTCTCCATTGTTCTAGCTATTTTCTCTGCCATTGCTGTGATATTCAGCATTGTTTGTGCTGTTATGCCAATGTGTGACTTGGTATGCTAATTTGCAGCTTATTGTGTTTGATAAAGTTGGGAGTCTATCTGCATTATAACCCCAGTTGTTATTGTTTATTTCTGTGGTGGGCAATAGCATTCCCGGGGGCCCCATGAGACCCCCATTCTGGAGATGGATAGCATGTCCATTTTTTGTTTCCGAACCGAAGTAAAAGATAACTTTCTTGCACTTTCAAAACACTTTCTTATTATCTATGTTACTAATTACTGTAATCTACCTCTCTCGCCCCTTCTGAAGGACTGAACAACAACCTCCCTTGCAGTGATTTTTGCTTTGTTTAAAAGGCTAAAAAACATTCTATGGCTTTTATAAGAACTGTTTCGCCATATATACAGCTTTCTAAGACCTATCGTACCGTTAGCGCAAGATAGCAGCTAATTAATATTTGTGAGCTGCTGCCTAATAGTGCAGTGAAGAAATCTTTAGAAACTATTTGAGTTTTATGGTAAGAGTCCCTTTAACTTTTCTGAAAACCTAATTTTTCGAGATGATTATCGATTTTCTGTGATCAGACGCACTGTATTTATACGCGCCACTTGTTAGTGTGAATGTCTAAAACCCAGGAACAGGAAACCAGGGTGTCCTTTTATTTATGTTCTCAATGTCCCTAATGACAAAAAAATCAATAGAACTTTTATTATAATTAGATTCCTCTGCTTCAGTGATTATAGGAAGTGTATCAAAGGAATTATACTATATATATATATATATATATCCGTACAAGCTTATTTAATGAGGGACAGGTAAAATGTTCATTGGGCAGAGTTCTTTCCCTGATCATGAAAGGGATGTTGAAATGTTACATGGATGAGGTTTCTAACGCTATATTTAGTTCAAAACCGGATTATGCTTGAGGTCGCCTAGCATGAGATTTATTATTATCGTTTATTTATATCGAGCCGACATATTCCGCGGCGCTGTACATAAGTTCAGACAAAGATAAATACAAATTAACCTATAGCAAAGCAAGGAGGGCCCTTTGAGCTAGGAATCCGATGTCTATGGTACATTCCCAAAGTATTTAGGATAGAAAGTCGCAGACTTACAATCTAAAGGTATAAAATATATATATTTTTTTATTATTATTATTATTAACTATTTATGGTAATGGGCAGTGTGTGTTCTTTGATTTTGTCACCCAGGAAGTGACTTTTTAATACAGATCAGATATCCATTCCATTCTATTGAAGGCCCCAACATTTGAATGCGACTTACAATAATCACCCACCCCAAATGACTGTCCATATAAGTAAACAAAACAATGGCCACCACAATATAGAATAATAGCATTCACCATGATTGTTAAGAAATTTTTTTTTTTTTTTTTTACTTTCTAGAAACCTTCTGAACAAATAAATGAAACTGTAGAAGTCGCTTTATGTAATTTGAACCACAACGCCATTTTTGTTCTGATAGTTTATATAAACTGGTTTTAAGCACCTAGCAATAGGAAAATAATTAATTCTAAATAAATATTGTAGATAAAGGTCTTAACTATAATTCTGTGCAGTTAATTCATTTTCAGTCTTAATTTAATTCTAGATTGATTCCTGGTGCAAAGAAAATGGCTACGTCATAGCTGGTTACTATCAAGCTAATGAACGCCTGAAAGATTCAAGGTAAGTTTGTTTTTGTTGATTTCTGAATTCTTAAATCGTTGTTGTTAGATTGAAGCAATGCATGCGCAGATATTCTTGCTTTGCTGGATAACAGGTAAGATTTCTATATCTTGATTACCCATTTTGATGCAAAATTATACTTTTTAATAGATGTTTTAAATTAGTGATTTTTTTTTTTAGTTTATATATTGTTTATATAATTGTGATAAACCCAAAACAATGTCTGACAAGTTGCTTATTGTACTATATTTTTAGAAGTGTATTTTTTATTTTGTCTTGTCCACAAGTGAAGTAAAAAAAGTCGTACCAGTATCTTGTACAGTTTTGTGTCTATGTTCAGTTTATGATTTCCTTTTTGGCTTTGCTGTTTCCTTCTTTTTAATATCTATTTCTGTAATTTTTGTATTATTAACTGAATATTTGCCTCAGTCCAAACCAGGTGGCAGAGAAAATTGCTACTCGCATTGCAGAAGGCTTTAGTGATGCAGTTCTTATAATGGTATGTAAATATCTTTAGTGGAATAACCTTCTAGTGGCAGTAGTAGAACCTGCTGTGCAAATAACAATGCATCTTAAGTCTTAATATTCACTCATTGGATTTGTCATTTTATAAGATGAATTTCAGATCTTAACGACCAGATTCAGTGAAGATCTCCTGTATGTCAAAAGTGATATTCTCTTCTCTTGTTGACAGATGGACAACACTAAGTTCTCAGTGGAATGTATAAATCCTTCAATTCATATGTATGAACACCACGACAATAGATGGAAACACAAACCCCTGCACGAGTGAGTACAGCAACATACGTACCAATATCCTGTGTCTAATTACTACTGAAGTAACCAAAAATGCTACCAATATAATGTTTCAATACCACTAATTATTTATTTATATATATATATATATATATATATATTAGTATCAACTTTTTTTTTTTTTTTAGACGTTCAAATGTGAACACAAATGTGCTATTTATATACTTTATGCTGGAGGCTTCTATCGCTCTTTCTCCCGCCATAAATTAAATGATTGTTGTGGTAAACAACCTCCTCAAAAAATCTACTACACAAGCTAGGAACCAGCAGGGATATGCTTAAAGGAAGCCATGTTTAAAATGGTAATGGATTATAAGAGTGAAGCCTTTGTAGGCACATCTGCATGTCCCTGCCCAGGTTCCCAGAGTGCAGTGTGATAACTGTATTTCACAGAATTCTGGGCATGAAACAAGTTTTTTTTAACTTGTTTTGGACGTTCAAATGTGCTATTTATTTGATGGCATTGGAGACCTCATGCATCTGGATGTAATTTAACTTTGGGATCATATTTGTATCCTTAGATTCAAAGACTTCAAACTGAAATGTAGTTATTTTGTAACCAATTTTTTTTTATGGAAGTTTAAAGGTAAAACTTTGTAAAACCTTCTTAAATAAATATATTCTAAAAAGGGGCTTAATAAATGAGTTTAGCTGCCTAGTTTTGTATGTGTGCCTTTGCTCATCTCTGTATTGTCTATTCTCAAATATCCTAATTTATGTTGAATTATGTAGAAACATGTAATAGATAACATTAGCAGATGTGTAAGCAATACCCATAAGAAATCATTTTTTTCTGTCTCTTTATGTCAGCTGAAAGAAGGTTGGAGATGGGGGGGGGGGGGGTTGTAAGGAATATGTTAGGAAATTGGATAATTGACTTTGATACCAAGCCCCTTGCCCTTTCCCCTGCACATGCTTAGAGACAAGCAACTTGCATCAATAAATGCAAGCACTGTTATCCAGAAATTTTAGGCACCCTTCTCTCTCACACATTAAGCTTTCATCAAGGAATCCGTCCCTAACTTACAGGTAAATGGAAGGTTCTCTGTTTGTAATATTAACATAGACTACCTGAGTATTTTTTCATATCTAAAATTAATAATACGAAGTGCTTTCAAAACCTTCTTTTATTTACCAAAACCTTCCAAACCGTACTAACAAAGGTCTGTCCCGGCCGCTTATGTATACAGTGTTTCTATTTCTACTAAATGTGTACTAGCCAATCATAGACTGTTTCTCAAAAGCATATTTTGAAATGCTACTGAGTGGCAATCTGTAATTGGCTTGTACATCTAGTACTACAGAGACACTGTGTGCATGAGCTACAGGGGGCGGACCTTTGTAGAGACTATGTGGAAGGTCTGATTGAGTATAAACAACATTTAGCCCTTATAAACAAACTGATGTTTAGATATGCAAAAACACTTTTCACGTTTATTTCAATATTAAAAAAACAGGGAGCATTTCATATCGGTTTCAAAAGCTAGCTTTATGACTTTTTGTTACCCTAAATATGTCTTTAATCAGACATTAATGTCTAAGCTGTTGGAAGCAAAAGTGAATACACCCCTACGTGGAAATGTCCAAATTGGGCCCAAAGTGTCAATATTTGTGTGGCCACCATTATTTTCCAACACTGCCTTACCCCTCAAGGGCATGGAGGTCACCAGAGCTTCACAGGTTACCATTGGAGTCCTCTTCCACTCCTCCATGATGACATCCTAGAGCTGGTGGATGATAGAGACCTTGCACTCCCTCACCTTCTGTTTGGGGATGCCCCACAGATGCTCAATAGGGTTTAGGTCTGGAGACATGCTTGGCCAGTCCATCACCTTTACCTTCAGCTTCTTTAGCAAGGCAGTGGTCGTCTTGGAGGTGTATTTGGGGTCATTATCATGGAATTCTGCCCTGCAGCCCAGTCTCCGAAGGGAGGAGATCATGCTCTGCTTCAGTATGTCACAGTACATGTTGGTTCATGGTTCTCTCAATGAACTGTAGCTCCCCAGTGCCAGCAGCACCCATGCAGGCCAAGATCATGACACTCCCACTACCATGTTTTACTGTAGGCAAGACACACTTGTCTGTGTACTCCTCACCTGGTTGCCACCACACATGCTTGACACCATCTGAATTAAATAAGTTTATCTCGGTCTCATCGGACCACAGGACATGGTTCCAGTAATTCTTGTTCTTAGTCTGCTTGTCTTCAGCAACCTTTTTCGCTGCTTTCGTGTGCATCATCTTTAGAAGAGGCTTCCTTCTGGGATGATAGCCATGCAGACCAATTTGATGAAGTGTATGGTCTGACAGGCTGACCCCCCACCCCTTCAACCTCTGCAGCAATGCTGGCAGCACTCGTACGTCTTTTTTTCCCAAAGACCACCTCTGGATATGGCGCTGAGCACATGCACGCAACTTCTTTGGTCGACTATGGTGAGGCTTGTTTTGAGTAGAACCTGTCCTGTGAAGCCACTGTATAGTCTTGTCCACCGTGCTGCAGCTCAGTTTCAGGGTTTTGACAATCTTCTTATAGCCTAGAGCAACAGTTCTTTTTTTCAGATCCTCAGAGAGTTCTTTGCCATGATGTTCCATGTTGAACTTCCAGTGACCAGTATAAGAGAGTGTGAGAGCGATAACACCAAATATAAAACACCTGCTCCCCATTCACATCTGAGAACTTGTAACACTAACGCTATATCTTGTCACATGACAAGATATAAAAAAATATTTACAAAAATTTGAGGGTGTACTCACTTTTGTGAGATACTGTCTAATATATATATATACACACACACACACACTGCCTTGCAAAAGTATTCACCCCCTTGACTTTTTACCTATTTTGTTACATTACAGCCTAAAGTTCAATGTTTTGCTAATCTGAATTTCATGTGATGGATCAGAACACAAAAGTCTAAGTTGGTGAAGTGAAATGAGAATATATACATAAAACTATTTTTTAGAAATAGAAAACAGAAAATTGGCATGTGCGTATGTATTCACCCACTTTGTTATGAAGCCCATAAAAAGCTCTGGTGCAACCAATTACCTTCAGAAGTCACATAATTAGTGACATTATGCCCACCTGTGTGCAATCTAAGTGTCACATGATCTGCCATTCCATATACACACCTTTTTTTTGAAAGGCCCCAGAGGCTACAACACCTAAGCAAGAGGCACCACTAACCAAACACTGCCATGAAGACCAAGGGACTCTCCAAACAAGTAAGGGACAATGTTGTTGAGAAGTACAAGTCAGGGTTAGGTTATAAAATGACCGAATGGAAAGAACGTGGCACAACCGCAAACCTGCCAAGTGACAGCCGCCCACCAAAACTCACAGACCGGGCAAGGAGGGCATTAATCAGAGAGGCCGCACAGAGACCTAAGGTAACCCTGGAGGAGCTGCAGAGATCCACAGCAGAGACTGGAGTATCTGTACATAGGACGACAATAAGCCGTACGCCCCATAGAGTTGGGCTTTATGGCAGAGTGCCCAGAAGAAAGCCATTACTTTCAGCAAAAAACAAAATGACACGTTTTGAGTTTGCGAAAAGGCATGTGGGAGACTCCCAGAATGTATGGAGGAAGGTGCTCTGGTCTGATGAGACTAAAATTGAACTTTTTAGCCATCAAAGAAAACGCTATGTCTGGTGCAAACCCAACACATCACATCACCCAAAGAACACCATTCCACAGTGAAACATGGCGGTGGCAGCATCATGCTGTGGGGATGTTTTTCAGCAGCCGGGACTGGGAAACTGGTCAGAGTTGAGGGAAAGATGGATGGTGCTAAATACAGGGATATTCTTGAGCAAAACCTGTACCACTCTGTGCGTGATTTGAGGCTAGGACGGAGGTTCACCTTCCAGCAAGACAATGACCCCAAACACACTGCTAAAGCAACACTTGGGGGGTTTAAGGGGAAACATGTAAATGTGTTGGAATGGCCGAGTCACAGCCCAGACCTCAATCCAATAGAAAATCTGTGGTCAGACTTAAAGATTGCTGTTCACAAGCGCAAACCATCCAACTTGAAGGAGCTGGAGCAGTTTTGCAAGGAGGAATGGGCAAACATCCCAGTGGTAAGATGTGGCAAGCTCATAGAGACTTATCCAAAGCGACTTGGAGCAGTGATTGCCGCAAAAGGTGGCTCTACAAAGTATTGACTTTAGGGGGGTGAATAGTTATGCACATTGACTTTTTCTGTTATTGTGTCCGATTTGTTGTTTGCTTCACAATAAAAAAAAATTAAAAAAAACATCTTCAAAGTTGTGGGCATGTTCTGTAAATTTATATATGTAAAATTATATACATATATAATTTCATTGTACAGTGCTCCCTCGTTTTCTTCACTTTGTTTTATTATCCTTATTTTAAATATCCCTTCAGCCACTAGTGCAATGTATGCATATCTCACACCTACTGTTAATGTCTTTGATTTCAGGGATTTTTGTGAAGACTGGGCAGAAGCTCAGAAGATCTCTTCTTCCCTCATGGACAGCAGATCCTACGAGACCCTTGTTGATTTTGATAACCACCTTGATGACCTGCGTAATGATTGGACCAATCCAGATATCAACAAATCCATCCTTCATCTATGCTAAGACTGCGGAGATCTCTGGCCTGGTTCATGCTATGCAAGAAGACCTCTGAATGTAGAAACTGTAGCCTGGTGCTAAAGAAGGCAAAATGACGCATGACGAGAATCCCGGGAGAACCTTTAAGCCGCCAGTTTCTTATTAACGAGCCAAGACAGGAAATATGGCGCCCATCTGTGTCATAAAATAAAATAGGCGGCAATTTCTGCACTGTTTGACAGTTCTGTCCAAGTTTTGTCTACTGTTTTTTCTAGAAGATTATTTCTATGATTGATTTTTCTCAAACCACATCTTAAAGCTGTCTTAAAAATAGGAAATATTGTTAAATTGTAGTGTAATTTTTATCTATTATATAAATTAAAGAATATTTCAGATTGAATAATTACCCGTGCTCGGATTCGCATGGATGAAAATAGATTTAAAGCATTTTTATGTCACTACACGGACAATGAAAGACTCTGATTGTGCTGGTAATTACACAAAATGGATATCTTTAGAGTTTAAAGTGATAAAAGGCAGCTATGTTTTCATTGCAACACAGTTCTGGGTATTGCACATACCTCTGAATATAAATGGTTTCATGGAATCCAATTTTGCATGGACTTTAAAAGGGTAGATTTGCATAGCTGTATGAAACTATCGGTGTCATTGTCACCCATGTCTCACACACATTTCTTGCTGTCTGTTTTAAAGTCCCAAATTAGTTTCACACCATGATATATACAGGACATTAACATTTCTTTCTTACAAAACCGTGAATTAATGCATCAAAACAAACTTAAAATAGTAGTTTACTAAAAAAAAATTCCCTTAAAAAGCCACTGTTGTCATATTTTTAAAATCTATTTTGAACAAAAAAAAGGTAAAATGTTTTTAGAAAGTAAAACCATACAACCATTTTATTTATTAAACTTTAAATACAATTATGCTGCAGTGTAGTTTACCATTTTTGTTTTTGATGATCAGCTTCCTGAGCAGGGAAAGAACACTTTGACAGCTACAGCTGCCAGGACTTTCAATAGGAAAGCTCATTCATTTACACACCGCCTTAGAGGGCAGAATCATCACAGAAGAGAAAATGGATCCTCGCAGGAAAGAATTGCATGTACAAGTTTGAAATGTAAAGGCTGGATTTTTATTATTTTTTGCTTTCTAAAAACATTTTGCTCATTATGAAGTTCTGTTTGTCCAATTTGTCTTCTTTTAACTAAGTGGTCAATTAAGAGGACACCAAATATCTATTGTGTGAGTATAAACTTTGCAGAATAGGTTAATTATAGGGAAATAAATCCTCAATTGCTCCGCTTACCCTGACTTGTTAACCCTTTCACTGGCAGCAAGGTATTGCATTACTGGATCCTCCGCAAGTGAAAGGATTAATAGTTCAAAGGGGGGGACCTTGTTGACGGTTTTGTAAATTCAAACTGCTTTGAGTTTTTGAAATTACATTTTAGCTAATGGATTTAAGACTCTCAATACTAAATTAGGATGATAGAGCTGATGCCAATAATATTATTTGCAAATTTTATTTCTCATTTTTTTTTTGTGTTAATTTTCTAAACTACAGATCACAGATTTTTCAAGCTAAAATACTTGCAGTGTTTAAATAAAAACCTTTATTAAATGCATGATAGAAAATTGTTCCTTTTTATGTTCACTTGCTGCTTTGTGTATAATTGTTTTTCATCCTAATGATGTTTGGTTAATTGCTCTGTTTATATCTCATTTATATGATCGGATGGTGTAAGAAGTCTGCTGTTCTGTTGTGTTCCCTTTTTAAGCCCGCCAGCTTGCCTTGGCCAAAAAGATCATCCTACTCCAGAAATGTGTTTTGTTATGTTTGTCCACGTGGCTTTTTTTTTCTTTTTCTTCCTGTTGTTGCATATATTTTCATGTCTAAAATAAACTTGGTGTTTTATGACCAGGGCAGCAAGTGTATTGCAAATCTTTGTGTTCTGTTCAGTACATCATGGATGAAGACAGATATTATGTTGTCAGCTAGCTGGTTTAAGGCGTTTCATTTTATGATTAAGTGCCTAGTAAGGTGTGAAACGCGTTTAACAAGTTAGCAGAGATCTATTGCTACTGACTTTGCACTTCTTGTTGAAAGGAGCAGCCTTTACGTCTTCTGTAGTACCTCAGTCCAAGCCAAGGATGTGTAGAGCATTCATCTGAATTAGTTTTGGGGCGGATGTCTGTGGTTTTCCTGCACTTCAGGGTAAGCAGATTTGCTTTACATTTCTACTTTTGTATGTTCTTACCTGCAAAGCTCGACCTGGAATGCACTGTATTGCAAGCCCCTCTGGGAGCAAGATCCCGCAGCGAGACTTGGCAAAGCTCCCAGCTAAAGCAACTAATTTATACCCATATTGTCTTGCTTACAAGATGCCTTGTTTAAGTATTGAATATACTTTTCCTTGTGTTTTTTCCTCTTTCTTTTTAATGATACAAACCTATCCACATCTCTCTAGCTGCCTTTCCTTGACACTGAAGGCAAAATGGCAATGCAACAATCTTATACCCTAAGCCACTGGTCAGCAAGCTATGGCTCTAGAACCAAATGTGTCTCACAAGTTTCTTCTGACAAACAAATTTGTCAACATGAATTCAATTAATTGGTTGGAATACAATGAGTGTTAGTTGGCTTCAGTGATTAATAATGGGCAAAAATAGCAAGATCCAAACCGCTTTGACCAAGTGTTTCTAAGTTAACCAGTATATAAAACTAATCTGTATATCTGGTATTGGCACTTTAAGTATATATGTTGCAGGCTCCTGCTTTATGCATTTCTATTAATTGATCGCTGGTCAAACTCATTTATTTTACATAAACTGGTAAGTTGTTCTCAATGTAATAAAGCTTACATTTTTATATTTATTTTTCTTTGCTCAAAATTATCCATCTCCTCTTCTAATCCGATCCTGTGTTAATTCTCATAAGGGCATGTATTTCTCCTATTGAAACTACTGGAAGTTTTAGCTACTGCAATCTCATTGAGCAGATAAAAGCTTTGTCTACATTCAAAGTCTTCAAGCACCTCATGATGAGCATATTCTGCTGCAATATGATTTCATGAAACATTTTATTTTTTGTTCATTCTGAAAATATTTTGCCTATTTTCAAGTGAAGTTCTTCAAAAGAACAACAGAAGTCATTATCTGAGATGGGCTGACAGGAAGCTGTGCAGCTTTGGAATTGCGTTGTGTACTCTGCACAGCATGGACAGCAGCTTGCTATTGGTCAATTCACTTGTGGTGCAACTTCAGAAGCCAACACCACAAGCCTACGTAGACTAAGAGGGGCTCTGCCATGCTGTGTGTTAACAAATGCACTGTAAGGAGCTTGCAGTCTACCTGCTCCTTACAATAACAAACTCTGTCATAGGAGAGAAGTAACAAGAGGGACATTTTAAAATTAGTAAGAAGGGGTAGCCAAGTTGCTGCATACACACAGTTGTGCGCAAAAGTTTGCATACCCATGGCGAAATTGGCAATATATGTACCATTTATAAAGAAAACGTGAGTGAGCAGGCAAAACACATTTCTTTTATTTCTTATTAGATTCATATTCAACTGTAGCTTATAACAGAATGGCACAATCGTGAAACAAAAAACATGACCACAAAGAAAAAAAATAAATGACCCTGTTTAAAAGTTTGTATACCCTTCGTTCTTAATACTGTGCATTGCCCTCATTAGCATCAATCAATTTTGTAATAGTTGTCTATGAGACCCCTAATTCTTGCAGGTGGTATAGCTGAGATGCAGCTAATTTTTGTTCAAGTATCATTGTATTGTGCTCCTTGAAACAACCACATCGTCTTTTTCCAGTGCAGTCTGTATTTCTCATGAGGTTACCTGTGGGGTTTTCTTAGTATTCCAAGCAATTATTTGGGCAGTTGTGGCTGAAACCTCTACCTGACCTTGACTTGGTGTCAAGAGATCCCTGAATTTTCAGCTTCTTGATAAGTGATTGAACAGTACTGACTGGCACTTTCAAGGCTTTGGAAATCTTCTTATATCCTTTTCCATCTTTATGAATTTCCATTACCTTGTTACTCAGGTCTTTTGACAGTTCTTTCAGATCCCCATGGCTTAGTATCTAGCCTGCTCAGTGCATCCACGTGAGAGCTAACAAACTCATTGACTATTTATACCCAGACACTAATTGCATTTTTATAAGCCACTGGTGGGAGAAATTAACATTTTTAATTGCCATTTTAACCTGTATGTGTGTCGTCTTTTGTGTCTGTAATAAGGCCAACATTCAAGGGTATGTAAACTTTTGATCAGGGCCATTTGGGTGATTTTTGTTATCCTTATGAGAGCCCAACAACTATGTGATAATAAATGGCTTCATATGATCACTATCCTTCAATAAAAAGATATTTTTTGCATGATCAGTCATATTTTCAACATAAATGCCAAAAGTTCACAATTTCTGCCAGGGTATGCAAATTTTTGAGCTCAACTGTGTATGATCGATTGATTTGATGTAGATAAATATAAATAAATAATAAAAAAAAAAAAAAAAAAATATATATATATATATATATATATATATATATATATATATATATATATATATATATATATATATATATATATATATATATATATATATATATATATATATATATATATATATATATATATATATATATATTCATATATATATATATATTCATATATATATATATATATATATTTATATTCTTACACACATGTTGTACTCATAAAAGTGGGGATTTCTGCAATATTGTACTTGAATTTCAGGATTAACTGGCAAGTGTGTTGCTTAAGTGGCTCTATAGGACTACAGTTTCCTTGCAATTTTTGTTTAGTCTTTCATGGTGTCCAACTCTCCATGACCCTATGGACCGCAGCACAGCAGGCACATCTGTCAGCCACAGCCCCTCACTACTTCAATGACCTAATCTATTGATCCCTGCCTCTGCCTTCCTCTCCTCCATGTGCCTTCAATCTTTCCCAGCATCAGAGTCTTCTCTAGGGAATCTTGTCTTCTCATGATATAACCAAAGCTATTTGAGCTTTAGCCTCATGATCATACCTTCCAGTGAACTGCTTGGCTTGGTTTCCTGTAGTATGGATTGACTGGATCTTCTTGCAGCCCAAGGGATTTGCAGTTTTTCCCAGCACCACAATTGAAAGGTGTCAATTCCTCAGCACTCATCCTTCTTTATGGTCCATTTCTCATATTGTATGTTACTACTAAGATTGTCATAGTTATACAGACCTTTGTTGATAGAGTAATATCTTAACATTTTAATAACTTGTCCAGATTTGCCTTAACTTTCATACCAGAAGCAAACCTGTTTTAATTTCATGGCTGCAGTCACTATATAGTACCAAAAAAGAGAACAAGCGCACGCCATTTCCTAGTGTAATTTATTAAACATTTGCACAGTATAAACAGTTGCTAATGAACACTCACATTCAGTAACCTCTATAGTAAGCGGTATTTCAACATATAATCAGTCTTTATTTGATAGTTCATGAGCATGGATAGGGACAATATACACAGGCACAATTCCTCCACAGGGGAAAGGTATGGTTCCACACAAGTTCCAATTTTTGAATATGGTAGATGTAAAAAATCTTTATACTTAGAGTTACCGAGTTGTTACTGGCACTGCTGTCTGGAATAAGATACTTATGATGCCAGTAACAACTCGGTAACTCTAAGTATATAGATTTTTTACATCTACCATTTCCAAAAATTGGAATTTGTGTGGAACTATATCTTTCCCCTGTGAAGGAATTGTGCCGGTGTATTTTGTCCCTATCTATGCTCAAGAACTATCGGATGAGGACTGATTATAATAATTATACATTGAAATACCTCTTGGTATAGAGGCTACTGAATGTGAGTGTTCATTTGCGACTTTTTTTATACTGTGAAATTATTATTAATTTTTTTTATAAATTGCACTAGGAAGTGGCGTGCCCTCTTTTTTTTTTTTTTTTTTTTTTTTTTTTTCTTTTCTTTTTCTTTCTTTCCTTTTTTTTTGGTACTATTTAGATTTTGAACTCTGAAGTGACCTGAGAAGCTGCCCCACACCTGACTGAACAAAAAGAGACTCTCCAGAGGGTGATGGTGGAATCCAGACATGGACCCCTTGCTCACTGTGCCTTAGGGAGTTCAGCCACACCTCACTGACGAGGCCCAATGAAGGCCGAAACTTACGTCTGGGGTTTGCTGTTTCTCCTGTTCAGGGTAGAATTTCCTGGTACTTTTGGGGCTGGGTCACTCTAGTGAGTGGGACCAGACTGATATACTACAGGATATTTCTCCCTGTGAAGGGCACAAGGGGCTAAAAGAGGCTGCTCTGAGTGGGTTATCATGTCGTTCTCTGATTGAGCACCTCTAACTTTGTTTTTTATTTTCTCTAGAGGAATTGAGACTTTCCAGAGAGATTGGGACTTAACTAATTATGGGATTACTACAAGAAGCCTAATTTTGATGTCCACTGGACCTCTGAAGATACAGGTTTTAATTACTATTGATATACAACGTTCTATCTGACCATTTAGTTCTTTCTGGACTCTGATGTCCCATTTTATTATCTTTCTTTGTCGTAATATTAACAGTGTCTGTATATTCCACTACAGAGTGCACAGGTAGAGAGGGTGAGTCACCAGAGGATCTTTCTGATTTTGAACGTTTGTCCACGGACAAAGAAATGATCAGTCTATAATTATAATGGTAGGTGTATTTTAAAGTGACAGACAGAATAACAAAAAAAAAAAAAAACGCATGTCAAAAAAGTTATAAATTGATTTGCAGGTCGATGAGGGAAATAAGTATTTGACCCCTTTGTCTTAGTACTTGGTGGCAAAACCCTTTTTGGCAATCACAGAGATCAGACGTTTCTTTTAGTTTGCTACCAGGTTTGCACACATCTCAGGAGGGATTTTGTCCCACTGCTCTTTGCAGATCCTCTCCAAGTCATTAAGGTTTTGAGGCTGATGTTTGGCAACTCGAACCTTCAGCTCCCTCCACAGATTTTCTATGGGATTAAGGTCTAAAAAAATGGCTAGGCCACTCCAGGACCTTAATGTGCTTCTTCTTGAGCCACTCCTTTGTTGCCTTGGCTGTTTGTTTTGGGTCAAGGTCTTGCTGGAATATCCATGCACGACCCATTTTCAATGCCCTAGCTGAGGGAAGAAGGTTCTCACCCAAGATTTGACGACACATGGCCCCGTCAACCATCCCTTTAATGCGGTACAGTAGTCCTGTCCCCTTAGCAGAAAAATACCCCCAAAGCGTATTGTTTCCACCTCCATGTTTGATGGTGGAGATGGTATTCTTGGGGTTATAGGCAGCATTCCTCCTCCAAACACGGCAAGTTGAGTTGATGCCAAAGAGCTCGATTTTGGTCTCATCTGACCACAACACTTTTCACTTAATTACTCAGATGTTCATTGGCAAACTGCAGACGGGCCTGTACATGTGCTTTCTTGAGCGGTGGAACCTTGCGGGCGCTGCAGGATTCAGTCCTTCACGGCATAGTGTGTTACCAATTGTTTTCTTGGTGACTATGAACCCAGCTGCCTTGAGATCATTAACAAGATCCTCCCGTGTAGTTCTGGGCTGATTCCTCACCATTCTCAGGATCATTGAAACCTCACGAGGTGAGATCTTGCATGGAGCCCCAGACCGAGGGAGACTGCCAGTTATTTTGTGTTTCTTCCATTTGCGAATAATCGCACCAACTGTTGTCACCTTCTCGCCAAGCTGCTTGGCGATGGTCTTGTAGCCCATTGCAGCCTTGTGTAGGTCTACAAACTTGTCCCTAACATCCTTGGACAGCCCTTTATTCTTGGCCATGGTGGAGAGTTTTGAATCTGATTGATTGCTTCTGTGGACAGGTGTCTTTTGGACAGGTAACGAGCTGAGATTAGGAGTACTCCCTTTGAGAGTGCTCCTAATCTCAGCTTCTTACCTGTATAAAATACACCTGGGAGCCAGAAATCTTGCTGATTTTGATAGGGGATCAAATACTTATTAACCTCATTGACCTGCAAATCAATTTATAACTTTTTTGACATGCGTTTTTCTTGTTTTTTTGTTTGTTCTATCTCTCACTGTTAAAATACAGCTAACATTAAAATCATAGACTGATCTTTTTATTTTATTTTTGTCAGTGGACAAACACTAAAAATCAGCAGGGGATCAAATACTTGTTTCCCTCACTGTATTTGCCAGGAACTGAGATTGATGATCTTCGTCTTTTTAAAGTTGAGCAGCAGGCCAGGTTTGGCACTCTCTTAATTCACCCTCATCAATAAGCCCTTTAGTTCCTCCTTGCCATCAGTAGTATCATCTACGTATCTGAGGTTGTTGATATTTCTCCTAGCAATATTGATTCCGGCTTTGTATTCTTCCAGTCCGGCCTTATGCTTAATGTACTCTGCATAGAAGTTGAATAAATAAGGTGACAATATACAACCTTGTCGCACTGCTTTCCTAGTCTTGAACCATTCTGTGGCCCCATGTTCTGTTCAGACCGTGGTGTCTTGGTCCAAATACAGATTCCTCAGGAGGTGAATGAGACCGTCTGGTATCTCCACCTCTTTAAGAACTTGCAACATGGTGTTGTGATTCACACAGTCCAATACTTTTAGAGTAGTCTATGAAGGAGAGGTGTTTTTCTGTATCCCTCCTGCTTACTCTATTATACATTTTGTTAAGACAGAAAGCTGAATACAGAATGCCAAACCTTCCTGGACATATCTGGCTTTCGTAATAATTTTTTTCATAGCATGTCTTGAGGATTGCTCTGACACAAAACTTAAGAGCTTCTTTTCATCAAGCATTGCCAATGCCAAATTCTCAGCCATGTTCTACAAGATCAGGGGTCACCAAACTCGGTCCTGGAGGGCCGACCCAGGCCTGGATTTGTGGATATCCTTGCTGCAAACAGGTGAGAATCTTGTTTCTTCAGCCATCCTGATTGACTCACCTGTTTGCAGCAAGGATATCCACAAATCCAGGCCTGGGTCGGCCCTCCAGGACCAAGTTTGGTGACCCCTGTACTAGATCATCTCGCTGAACACCATGTTACTAAAGCATTTGCATCAGCTCTGAAATGTCTTAGAAAGTAGATTGGCTACAAAAGTATATGCAGATCTAGCTTCTACTGTCTCCACTCAAGCAAAATCTGGACAACCAAACTTTAGCAACTCTGAAGAAGAACTTAAACATGTGACCGGCGAATTCTAACCGAGTAAGAGATGTTCTACCATATGGATTAAAGAAAAACATTTGAGTAATCTCACAATAAACATATTGTGCAGTAGTTTATAAACCGAATTGTCTTCTAGATAAGATCCATGTTCGATCATACAGACATCAAGGCAATTAGTAACATGTTTTTTTATTTCTTTTATTGTTCCAATAGATGTATTTGTCTCCCTTATTCAATTTCACGCAATGCTCCCTATGCAATGATTGTTTTGCAGCCCATACAGTTACATTTCCATCCTACGCACAATCCATCCATTTACACCGCACACTAGGCATTGCACATTTTCCTAACCTCTTTTTGAACCCACTTTCTTCATTGTCCCTCATGCAAAACATTGCTCTGCCGCCCTCTCTTAATCATTGATTACCTGACCAGAGTTCGCATGATGCAGCCTGTGCCCGGTGTATAATCTGACAACCAATGATCGACCGGTTATGCCTGTTTTTCAATTTCTGCTTATTTCCTGTCCAAAACTGACTGAATTAATAGTATCTCTGGAAAGCACTTGCACTATATAATTAAATGTAGTAATATTTATATTATAATTCTATAGCAATACTTCCACATCACTTAACAAGGCCAAATATTGCATTAGTTGTCCTATAACAAAATACGTTTATAAATCTTTTCACAGTAGGGACCTCTCTTTGTTGCACCCAGCTGTCTGCAGACCCATTTGTTTCATATTTGTACTGCTTTGTACCTGTATTTCTATTTACATTCGAATTATAATTTTTTTTTTGGTTTAGTTTTATTTTGTACTTTAATAATCTCTATCATTATTTTTTTATTTATACTAATTGGCTATGCTCTTCATGATTATTATCACCACTGTTTTTACTTCACCGCTATTTTTTTACTTAAACATTAATTAACATCACATATACAGTTGTGGATCTTTGCGCTGTTCGCAATGTTGGTAACGCAGTTGTGTCCCTCGCGAAGCAGTGGCAAGGCACTTAATCCGCAATGAGCGCCGCAGTACTTAGGCGAACCTCGCAAAGTGAGGCTCACCAGTGACACAGCACTGTTCAAGCGCGTAACTCTAAACCCCCCCCCCCCCACAAAAAATTGTACAAAAAATTTACACACAGCACAGGGGGGGGGGGGACACAGGAAGCCTGGGAGTGAGTTTGAAAGCGAATTACAACCATATTTGGCTTTTTTCGTCACTCAAAAAGACGCCTAAGCAAGGAAAAAAATGGCGGACGAAAAACGCAAAACGAAAAATTTCAGAAACAGCATGAAAACGAGGCTCAGCAACACAGGCTCGTAAAACGTACAAAATACACAACGCTGAAGACCGTAACACTTACACAAACGACGCCAGGCACGCTGGACTTAGAAAATACCCTACACTGAACACACAAACACTTACAACAACAACAACGCCAGGCACGCGGGACTTTACAAATAAAACCAACGGCAGTCACTGTGTGCCACACAAACATTCAGCGCACACACAGAGGAGAAACGCACAGGGGGAGATGGTGGAAAGAGACTCATGGCATTCGCAAGCACTAAGCTTGCAAGTTAACAAACCCTGCAATGAGCGGCCCGTACAGTAGGCGAAAGGAAAGGCTTGCGATGAGTGCCAAAGGCGCTCATCGCGGGGCTCACTATGAGCACTGCGAGCTGGAGAGGCTTGCAATGAGCGCAGGTGAGAGGAAAGGCTTGCGATGAGCACCGAAGGTGACCAGTGCAAAGCGGGAAACTTGAAGTACGTGGGGGGGGGGGGATAGAGGCTCGCAATGAGCAGCAAACACGCTCAGTGCAGGGCCCGCAATGAGCGCCAAAGGTGCTCAGAGGACCAAAAGCCTCACATTGTGTGGCAAACGGCATTACCAGCCTTACAGGTTTAATCCAGTCATTTTTGACAGGCAAGTTCCTAGTTGAAATATTTTTTAGAATACTGCTGTACCCCTCTCTACCTCTCTCATTGTCCTGAGTACTGCTGAAAATGTAACAAACATTTCAGCTAAGATAACATTAGTTAGGCAGGATGAGTAACCTAGAGCATGATCACTAGTAGTTATGAAGTTGTTATTATAACGTTTGCTCTAGGTTACCCACCTTGTCTGTCTAATGCTATCTCAGCTGGAAATGTTTGTTTTCCTTTCAGTAGTGCTCAAGACAATGATAGAGTTGGGGATGGGTACAGCAGTAGCCATGCAAGAGATTTGCTGCTTTTTGCACATGTATTTTTAATGTTAATTGAAGGAAAACTAAACATTATGAAAACTCTTACACTAGCCTTTAGTTTTTCAGATAAAAGGATCCTAATAGCAATAGTCAAGGTCAATTATCTTTGGATACATTTTTTTATTTATTTATTTTTTTACAACCAATGATGGATATCTTTATGAGTAACCTTTTTATTTCCATAATATCTGAGACATATTTGCTATACAACTGAAAATTATTTTTTTGCAATAATCTAGAGACAATACTTAAAATGGAAGGATCATCGTTTTAGTAATAAGAAAACGCTTGGCCTTATAGTGGATTCTGAACTTTGATCATACGTAATATACTGAATGTTGCTTTTTAATATGATATGAATGATTTTTATTTTAATAAATCAATACCTACTTATAACATCTAGATCATGTTCTTAGGAAATTGCAGTGTGCTTTTAAAGCCATATATATATAATGAGCTTTTGATCTTGATAATGGGAAAATGTTATAAGGTGTAAAACCCTCTTCTTTGAGTGTATTATTATGCTACTCCTAGACGTAGCTTACTTTTTATCTCAAGAATAGCACCCGTGTGTCTGCCTATTAAGTTCTCCAATACTATTTTCTTATATCAGGTGCGGTGACTTGAAATGTTATGCAGGAAACTATCCCTCTACAATGATCACTCCATCAACATAACTATGGGGCTTCATTGAGACCCCCATGGCAACGAAACTGTTAACCTCATGCAATGGGGGGGGGGGGGGGGTCCTTAAATTACCTCCCTTGCACCTATAACTTAACCCTTTCCAAATCAGACCACAGTGGCACTGAATATTAACTCCAATGGACCTGATAGTTATGTAGATGGGGTTTGAGTGGGGAAGGGGATGCCTGGGGGGGATTCCCTCCACCATGTGTATGAATGAGGAAATCCCCAGGGATTCCCATTAGTTTAGGTTTATATGTGCTCAGTGAGATTACTGGTGTGGATCTTTGAATAGACCTGTATGGAACAGGGTAAAACAATCTCCCACATTAGATTTCATGGAGCAATTGTATTTGTGTTTCTCATAAAGACTAGGTCCCCAGATGTGGTAAGATGTCCTTAGACTTCTGGGAGTCAAGTCTAACACTGAAATCTAAACATACCAACACTAGGTAAGACTATTATATAATATTTAAACTAATACAATCCACAATTTTCACTCATGTTCTTCAGAACCGATACCACTGTTCTAATGGATTTGTATTCTGGAGACCAAATAATGGATTATGGAATTTTAATTTATTCATCCACTAAATTTCTCATAAAAAAACAAAACAAAGACAAAACAGAAACCAATAGCTCAATATCTCATATTTTCCAAGCCAGCAATAAAAGTACTTAATGGACTTTTACATTTATAAAAAAAAGATGAACTCTAAACATATATATTTCGCCATATATTCTTGCAATGTCATCTCTGCATCTCGATCAGGGATTAATATCACCTACGGGGACCGGTTGTAGATTTAAGAAATGGACACACTTAGCCACCTTAAAGCGTTTTGCTGTCAGGTTTCTTCTGGCATCACCAAGGAAAAAAAGATTAAAGGTATAGGTAAGTGAGCTGGGTTATGAATGCATCCGATAAAGGAGAATTTATAGTGTCTGAAAACATTGTTTGCATGAAAAAAGGCCAAAGTAAACAGTTAAACCGTTAGCCTGAAGTTTGCTGAATTTCTTGCTTTTGCAAACTGTTTTCTATCAATGTTGACACCCCCTGAAATTCCCAGGGAAAAGTAGCATAACTTATACAATGTTTCTTTTTGGCCTGGGGATTGTGCAGACATGCTCAGTTAGCACCTGAAGTCTGCCCTACTGTGCGAAGTCACATGATGTCAGACACTTTCCTTTAGCCAATCAGCATGCGCATGTGCTGTATATTGGATATCTCATTAAAAGTTCAATATCCAATATGCAAATCTCAGTTGCAGGCGGTGTCTACATCACCCCCAGCACATTTAATTTTCTTTTCTGCAAAAAATGTTAGCAAGAAAATGTTTGCATGAAAAAAATGCAAGGTGGGTTATGTATTCTACAGGAGGCATTCATACCCCACCTCACTTTAATATACCTTTTAATATATTTCTATAGCAAACCCTTTATCAGTCAATGTAGTACTCACATATAATGATTATTTAGTGACTTGGCAAATGAAACAACATAAAGCTTACACTTTCATGTTGCACCATAGCTTCCAGCATACATTCTTCTTTCTGGCTTCTTCTATATCCACTGAAAAGGAAATGAAAAATTATCTTTCATTTTCTTTGTCAATTGTAGGTTTTCCTGCAATATTTACTGCAAGAAAAACTAATAGAAAGCAGAGACAAGTAGATCTGGGGAAGTCCAAAACACTAAACTTAAAATTTAAAAGACCACTGAAATCTAGAAAAGTGTTTTTTCATTTAATCTAAATTCATCTCTTCTGTACTTTTTTAATAAACATTGTAGTGAAATATATGACATATTTTGAGCTTATTTGCTTTATTTTCTCACTCATAACACTCCATGAAGGGGCTACCATTTTGCTCCTCCTTAATCATACTTAACTTGTGTTTTAAAAGTGTATTTGCTCAGATGATTTCACTGGTGGATGGTGCAATTGGCAGAGCCATCCACACAGCTAGGCAGGCTCCATTTACAACATGGCAGGCGGAGCCTCTCTGTTCGTGGGATTCATTCTTCTAGCAGTATTTTATTAAACAAACAAAATGTAATACACATTATTGTATACCACACAAGATTATTCCATTAATAAAAACAAATTATACTTACAATATACAAATGTATATAGATGGTTGGGTTCAAAACTGGATCGCTACCTTATCATGAAGCGGCTTGTATACCTCAATGAAGCTGTGAGCTGTATCATGTCGCGGCAGGTCATATAGCAGAGAGGTCAGACAAATCGCGGTCCACTGGAGAAGGAACTGATAATCCACTCCAGTCTCTTTGCCAAAAAGTCACAACTGTTCAATGTATATGTATATATATATATATATATATATATATATATATATATATATATATATATACACACTTATAAACTATAAAAAGGTTGTATTAATGTGACATTTTGTGTGATAACTTTTTTTCTTCTATACCATACAAACCCAGAGGAATCCATGCTATCTGATCATAAAATAAAAACGTAGTTTTTTTTTTTACCAACCTTATTATTGTTACACAGTTGGATATAATTACAATTAGAGGACACCCAACTAATATGGAAGGCTGTGAGTTCTTAAGATGTTCTTCTTTTTTTGATATAATTACTAGGTTAGAGGACATACACCTTCCTCTGTATCATTTTTTTTTTTTTTGTGATGCGTCTAAACTTCAGAGTACCGGATGTTCACACAAATAAACAAACACTTTTGCAAGGTTTAAAGAACATTATTTTAAATACAAGATAGACAATGTAGGGGGTCTGTGTCACTTTAAATCCAAGCACGGTTATGGTACAATTTTCTTTCTCTCTTTGCACCAAGTGATTCCATTTGCTCCCCAGTTCACCTCTGAAGAAGGACACGTTATCTCTCATCGTGAATTTCCAATCTTAATTCCAGTAAGACCTTCAGAGCTGTTAAAATTTAACCACACACATTATTTGCTCCAGCCACCGGGACATATGTGTAAAACAGCTGAATGCATATGTGACCAAGAGAAGTCATTTAAACTAAACATTTTATATTACTCTCTTGTTTTTATGTTTATGTAGAGATTCTAATTTCCTTAATGTTGGTAACAAAATAATTATACATTTTCACAGGTTTTATATAGAAAGTCTCTTGATATATATTAAATAATAATCTACTATAATAGTTTTTGAGTATTAGGGTTATGGGCTCAGGTACTGGAACATTATATGCTTTATACTGGGAATAAACTCATGGACCCCCTCGGCGGCATCGCCTAGTGGCTGATGGCCGCCACTGCGCATGGGCAGCGAACAGGAAAGATCCCTAGCTCCTCAAATGTCCTTCTTTTCAACATATGTACTTAAATACAAGCCTTACTCAATCTTTCCCGGAGTGTGTGACATATATTTGTGTTGTAAGAGATGCAAAGCCATATTAAGCACATACTGTATATCTGTCATATGTGGACTGTTCTCATGCTGTTGCCATTATTAGAATGTAGCAATAATACTAGAAAATTGAGGATAGGTCTGATTCTTCTATTTAATATATACACACACACTATACTATCACTTACTAGTGATTATTATTATTATAGTTCATTTATAAACGCGCCAACATATTCCGTAGCACTGTACATAAGTTAGGTTCAGACAAAGATAAATACAAATTAACAAAGGAGCGCCCTGTCTTTAAGCTAGGAATCCAAGGGACATGGGGCAGCACAAAAAAAAAAGTCCTGGAGACAGGAGTGAGAGGAGGTGACTAAGAGTTGTAGAAAGAAGAAGGTCATTAGCAGAACGAAGAGGACAGGTGGGGAGTATTTGGAGATGAGAGCAGAGATGTATGGGGGAGCGTTATTGTTGAGGGCTTTGTAAGTTAGGGTCATGGTTTTAAAATGTTATTCTTGAGGCGAAGGGAAGCCAGTGGAGTGATTGACAGAGAGGTGATGCCGACACTGAACGTTTTGTACTGAAGATGAGTCTAGCAGAGGCATTCATAATGGATTGAAATGGAGATATTCGGGTGGTGGGTAGGCCAACAAGAAGCGAGTTGCAGTAGTCTAGTTGAGAGATAATAAGAGAGTGTATTAGGATTTCAGTTGTGTCTTGTGTAAGATAGTGATGAATTCTGGAGATGTTTTTTTAGATGGAGAAGACAAGATTTAGTTAGTGATTGTATGTGAGGGATGAAAGACAGAGCGGGGTCCAGTAGAACTCCACGACAACGGGCTTGGGAGGTGGGGGTCAGTTCAAAGTGGCAGCGGTATTGGTGAAGGGAGAAGACTGGGTGTTGTTGGTTGGTTTAGAGGGTGGAGTGTGAGACCCACTATGAGTTGAGAGTTCATTGCGGATGTATTGAATTTTATGAATAAAATGGTTGGCAAAGTTTAGCTGTGAGAGAGGAAGGGATGGGAGGAGGTATTGGGCGGAGGAGAGTATTGAAAGTGGCAAACAGACGCTTGGGGTTAGAGTACAGAGTCGATACTTGTGATGTAAAGTACTGCTGTTTGGCAAGGTTGAGGGCATAGGAATAGGAGTGTAACATAAATTTGTAGTGGAGGAAATATGCTTAAGTGCGTGTTTTCCTCCATAGTCGTTCAGCAGTGCGGGAGTATCATGTTTGTGTAGTGTGCCATGGTTGTGGATGAGAGCGAGGGCATCTGCATGTGGTTATGGGGGCCAGTGTGTCAAGGGTGGAAGAGAGAGTAGAGTTGTAGAGTGAGGTGGCAGTGTCAGGGCAGTTGAGGTTGGTGATGGGGATGAGAAGGGGTTCGATAATAGTGGAGAGCTGAGTAGGGTCAAGTGCTCGCAGGTTTCTGTTCGTGATGGTGGCAGGGGTTGGAGAGTGGTGGAGAGAGGGTGATGTGGTGAGGTTGAAGGTAAAGAAGTGGTGGTCAGATAGAGGGAGTGGACGGATGACTGGGTAGGAGGTTGTGCTGAGATTGGTGAAGATAAGGTCAAGAAAATGTCCAGCATGATGAGTAGCTGTTGAACCATCTACAACCAAAGAGTATTAAGTATTTTTAAATAGGACTTATTTTTAAAATGAGCTGTGTGGCGCTGTTTGGAGGAGAGCGCTGACCTTATTCTGCTACCTCACTTCTAGCTGTTTTTGAAAGCGTTTTCATTGATACTTGGAGAGGCCGAAAGCCTGAAGTTTAGTGTTTCCATGGCAACTCCTGCACAACTTTAGTGCCTTGTGCAGAGTACAAAGGGTCTTATATCTAAGATATTTTAACTTAAAGAACGACAGGAAATAGTGATAATAATATTTAATACAATTAAGAAACGTTACTTAGCAGTTATTTAAAAAACATAACAGCAGATCAGGTACATAGTAATCAAGGTTGCCAAAAAAAACAAACTGAAATGCCTGAGCCTGCTTAGAGCCCTGGGAGTTTCTAGGATGATTATGCTAATTACTAAGGACTGACACGGAGTCTTTTCAGTTGTGCGTGAAGACAAAACATACAGAGCCCTAGTCTATAATTAACAATTGTTGGTAAGGATCACCCATTAAAATCACAAAGGCTGGTGACAAAAATATTGCAAATAAATAAAACTTAAATAAGTGCCTGTTATTAGTTAATACACTATTTAGGGCTATACTTTATGTACTTAGGGCCTCATTCTATTAGCGGCCGCAGCCGTTGCGGGGCCGCAAGGACCGGCCGCAAGCTATTCTGCTATTCTATTCCCCTCCGGCCGGGGACTCCGGCAGGCTTGCGGCCGGCGCCTTGCTATCTCTTGCGGCCGCTCGCGCCAGAGGAAAGCCTTTGATCTAAAACGGCCGCAAGAGTTTTGCAATTCAATTGCTCCGGGAAACCTCTCTGCAAGGCTAAAAATGAGCCGCTGCTTACTTGCAGGAAAGAGGTCTCGCTAGCACCAATTAAGCACATAAAATAGCTCAAATAAAGCCATCCTGCACTTTGAGAAGACTATAAAGGGATTTTAGGTGTTAGAAAAAATAGCACATAATTATCCTATACTCAAATCCGTAAAATATTTTATTTTTAATATCCGTAAAATATCCATGTAAAAAGTCCAGAGTGCTTGGAGCACCTCAGACATGCCCACGCCGCAGCCGGAAAATAAACAGTTAATTTGAACTCGGGTTTGGGCTGATGTGCAAGCTTGAGAGTGGGTTCCTTTTAATCCTCATGTCCCCCAATATGATCCCTAGCATTTACAGAGCTGTACAGTGCAGGCTTGAATTTATTTTTGCGTTTTTATATTTCTGAGATTACGGCCGGTTCCAAGATATGCGGCCGGCCGTAAGAGGAGATCCTTGCGGGGCCGTATAATAGAATCGCGAGTTAACAGAACCCCCGCAAGGAATCGCAGCCTTACGGCCGATTTACGGCCGATAATAGAATGAGGCCCTAAGGCTCTGATGTCTTCCTTTTTGTCTATCAAAGTTCTCCTCTGAACCCTGTGTTATGTAAATTAATCCATGGTAAATCTAACAAAGAAAAATGAATCGATAGACTGGCAAATGTCTCACCTAGGGAAAAGTAATTCTTTCCCCTCCCAAAAACATCCTTAAATCAATGACCTTTGTCCTTAAGTCAATTTGCATATCTTGTGTATAGCTTATATAAATAAGCTGTATTAAACCCTGTTTTTACAGTTATTTATTGAATCTACTGTTTCAACCATTTGTTAGCTAGTTCCACGATCTTACTGCAGTTACTGAAATTAACTTCTTTCTTTTAAGGTTTCAAACAAGAGGCGACCTCTTGTCATCTTAAACCATCTTGACTCAAAAAGTGAATTGGATAAAATCTCATGTTCATCCTGGATGTAATTATATGGTGTGTCTCTAAAATTCGAGGCGCAATTGCCATTTATCTCATGGAAGGTAAAGTTCACATTATAATGATCTGAGATGCAGAGAGACTTTTGCCAACACCTCTCCAACCTCTCCCTAAATCTTGTAATCATTAGTATTTTTAACAAGCCAACATATTCCGTAGCGCTATACATGGGTATGTTTGAGGCAAAAATAATAGCAGTATTAACACATTGCAAAGGATGGAGGACCCTATCTTTGAACTTAGAATCCAGTGTCTAAAGTGTGTCCCCAAAGCACCTTGCAAGACTGAAAACTCACAAACTTATAATCTAATATGTAATGTACTTGATAATAGATAGAAACAATTATATTCACTCACAGGAAATGCAGTACTACCAATGCCCAACAGTTCTATGTGAATCCCCAGCTGCCGTGTTGTTGTTTAGCGGTTGTGTCACGTCCAACTCTCTGTGACTCCATGGACCTCAGCACGCCATGTACATCTCTGTCAGTACCCATCTGAGCTCCATCAAGTTCATGTTCATTGCTTCAGTGACCATCTCCTCCTCTGTTGTTCTCTTCCTTGTGTGCCTTCAATCTTTCCCAGCATCAGAGTCTTTTCTAGGGAATCCCTCCATCTCATTAAATGGCTAAAATATTTGAGCTTCAACCTCATGATCATTCCTTCTAGTGAACAGTTCGTCTTGATTTCCTGAAGTACTGATTTATTGGATCTTCTTGCGGTCCAAGGGACTCTAAGCAGTCCTCTCCAACACAATTCAAAAGTCAATTCTATGGCGCTCAGACTTCTTTATGTTCCAGCTCTCACAACTGTATGTTACTACTGGGAATACCAGAGTTCTAACTATGCAGATATTTATTAATAGTTTAATATCTTTACTTTTTGATAGCTTGTCCAAGCTTGCCATAGCTTTCCTCCCTAAATGCAAATGTCTTTTAATTTCACGATTACAGTCACCATCTGCAGAGATCTTGAATCCCATTACTAGTAAATATTATCATGTATTAAATGTGACATAGATGCAAGTAAATATGTGTAAATATTCTCCAGTACATGCTACAGCTCTTCAAAATGTGACTATGAATTATGAAATAAAATGGTTTAAACATGAATGTTAACCTGTCTGAGCTGCTGGTCTGTCTCTGCTCCCTCCTGTCACGCCTCTCATATTGTTTCTGTAGACTCATCTTGTTTAATTGTTTAGACACTTAATGGACATGGAATAAAAATATTTTTGTTTGGATTTAAAAGAACAGTTTACACATTACCACATTTTTGTTTTGCATGAAAAAAATATTAAGTAAAACTTCATCGAAGCCAACAGGAAATGCACAAAGCATATGTATATCGGTAGATTTCATTGGCAGACAAGTATGACTCTATACATCTATAATACGGTTCATTGGCTGACGGGGCCAGCCCCCAAATAAGTTAACTATAACTTTAATATTTTTTTTCCTTTTAGTGCATTATATATGACAAAAGAAACATGCAGTGATATATTATCACCCTCTTTCAGATGCAACAAACAAAAAATGCTTTTAGTGTCCCTTTGAGAACGTGAGAATAGATAGAGCAATATGTGCTCAAAAAAGGCAACAACAAGAAATAGAAATTAGAAAGTATCTTTAAAATGACTGAAGAAAAAGCAGCATTTAATTTATTATCTTTTATATGCAACCCTTACCATTGTCAGAAAATGCAAGCATGTCTTCCTTGCCTCAAACACTGATCTTATTACATAGTTACATAGTAATTGAGGTTGAAAATATTATATAGGGTAATCATATCCCCTCTTAGATGCCTTTTTTCTAGAGAAAATAAGTGTAATTTGGTTAGTCTTTCTTCATAACTTAGCCCCTCCATTCCCCTTATTAGTTTTGTTGCCCTTCTCTGTACTTTTTCCAGCTCTAAAATCATCTTTTTATGAAGTGGTGCCCAAAACTGTACTCCATTTTCCAAATGAGGGCGTACTAGTGATTTGTATAGTGGTAGAATTATATTTGCTTCTATACCCTTATTAATACATTCTAATAGTTGATTTGCCTTTGCAGCTGCTGCTTGGCATTGAGAACTGTTACATAGGACCTTGTCCACAAGCACTCCCAAATCCCTTTCAATATCTTTTTCATTAAGTTTATAAATTGCATGGTTATTTTTCCTTTCCAGAAGCATAACCTTACATTTATTCGTATTAAATCTCATCTGCCATTTAATTGCCCATTTCTCTAATTTATGCAAATCTCTTTGGAGGGAAAGTACATAATTTTCTGATTTAATTACCTTGCACAACTTTGTGTCATCAGCAAAAATGTAGACAATACTTTACAGTCCTACTTCTAAGTCATTAATAAATATGTTAAAAAGGAGAGGACCTAATACTGAGCCCTGAGGAACCTCACTTACCACATTAGTCCAATCTAAGTATGTTCCATTTACAACAACCCTTTGCTTCCTGTCTTTTAGCCAGCTCTCAATCCATGTGCATATATTTACTGCAATTCCTGTAACCCTTAATTTGAACGATAGCTTCCCATGTGGCACTGTATCAAAAGCCTTTGCAAAATCTAAAAAGACTACATCCACTGTGTTGACTTGATCCAAGTTCCTACTAACCTCCTCATAGAAACTAATTATATTTGTTTGACATGACCTATCCCTCATAAATCCATGTTTGCTCCTACTTATAATACTGTTTGAATAGACATATTCTTGTATATTATCCCTTATTAACCCTTCTAAAAGCTTTCCCACTACAGAAGTGAGGCTCACTGGTCTATAATTCCCCGGATTTGCTCTTGCTCCCTTTTTAAATATAGGTATCACCTCCGCTGTTCTCCAGTCATCTGGTAGAGACCCTGTGTTGAGTGAATCTTGAAAAATTAAATATAATGGTTTGGCTATTACAGAACCCAGTTCCCTTAGTACCCTTGGATGTATTCCATCAGGACCCGGGGCTTTATTAACATTTATTTGTTACAACCTCTTTTGGATTTCTTCCTGCGTTAACCAGTTATTTGGCAAAGGTAGTGTAGCCCCATTATGTTGCCGTGTCCCAACCACTGGTACCTCCCTTGTGTATACCGAAGAAAAGAACCTATTTAGCTCATTTGCCTTTTCCTGGTCACATTGTCAGACTGTGTCTCATTGTAACGTTCCTATAGCTTCCTTCCTCGCCTTCTTCCCATTTATATACTTAAAAAATATTTTAGGGTTAGTCTTACTCTCTTTTGCAATTAATTTTTCATTTTCTATGTTAGCCAGTCTAATCGCGCTTTTGCTGCCTTGTTGATTTCCTTGTATTCCCGTAAAGCAGTCTCTGTTCCCTCTTGTTTGTATAATATAAATGCCTGTTTTTTACTCCTCATCTTGATCTTTAAATCATTGTTAAGCCACATTGGTTGTGATTTACTCCTTTTACATTTATTCCCACACGGTATATGCCGATGTGTATGTATATTTAGTAAGGATTTAAATGTTGTCCATTTATGTTCAGTGTTTTTACCTACCAGTTCTCTGTCCCAGTCTATACTTTTTATTGCTGCCCTTAGACCGTTAAAATCTGCCCTTTTAAAATTAAGAGTTTTTTTTTGGCCCCTTACAGTTATGTTTTTTTAATTCAATCTCAAATGAGACTGTGTTGTGATCACTGTTTCCCAAAGGTTGCCCTATTACAAAATTTGATACTATATCAATATTACTTGTGATGAGTAAATCCAAGATGGCCCCATTCCTAGTTGGTTCTTGTATAACCTGGGCCAGATAATGATCCCTGAGTGTAACCAAGAACCTGCTCCCCTTAGCTGCACTGCTGGTCTCATTTATCCAGTTTATTTCAGGGTAATTAAAGTCTCCCATTATTAGAACTTGCCCATGCTTAGCTGCATTTCCAATCTGTAACAATAATTGTATTTCCTCACTTTCAGCTATATTTGGGGGTTTATTGCATACTCCAGCTAATATTCTTTTTGAATTTGCTGTCCAAGTTTCCAATCTACTATAACAGTAAATATCTCTGCGCATTTATAACAAAGATAATTCACTTAATAAATCTGCCATGGAAGAAAGAATTGCTTTTAAAAGGGACTCTGTCATCCCTAAATCAGGTTCTTAAAAAGCCTGAAAAACTGGCTATATATTTTACTAGTTAATTTTATAAAGTAAATTAATGCTGACACATTCACCATTGTTTGTGCTGCATTATTATGTGCAGATATTAATCAGCATTGATGACACACTGTTTTTGCACAACCGAACCCTGCCATTATTATGCCGTCCTTTCCCAAGCTTACTGAGCTGCAAATTAGCATACTGATCCACATATTGAGAGTAATAATGCAGCATAAAAGGTACTGAATACCTGAAATATTCACTGTAAACAGCTAGTACAATGACTAAACAGTTTTAAAGCTCTTTAGAAAAAAAACAATTTGTTAATAGGGGTATAGTGTTGTATGGCAGAGCCCACAACAGCATATAGTGACATCTAATAGTAAAAGGTCCAGATAAAGGGATGTTAGTATGTAGTTTGGCCCTTGGTAATTTAAGAAATATGTTAGTATAAATTCAACAATAAAGCCACCTGTAAATAAAATGGTTTAAACATGAATGTTAACCGGTCTGAGCTGCTGGTCTGGCTCTGCTCACTCCTTTCGCATGTCTCATATTGTTTCGGTAGAAGCCATTTAGCTCATCTTTCATTGGTTAGAGGTTGTACGTAAGCACCCCTCTAAATTAGCCATTGTTTGGAAAATCAGGCAACGAATAAAATGATATCATTAATGGCATCAGGTGAGGCATGTTTGAACATGCACAGTGATAGGGGAGATAGGTCATAATTACTGAATAATTAAGCAGCTGCTAGGTGATATCATGAGTCATGTGACAAGAGAGAGGTGGGTACAGACCTAGCATACCAGACAAGTAATAATCATTTTAAAGACATTTTACTTACAGCTGGCTTTAATGTTGAATTTAATAACAAACATTTTTTGAGCTAACAAGTGATACATTGGATACGACCATTTATCTGGTGCGAACGCTAGCCCTTTAATAAATTACTGCACAAAGCAATATTCTAGATCTAAAACATATTGCTTACCTTTCTGTACTTTTTTAAAATAGATATAGGAATAGCCTTCCAGTAGAGGTGGTAAATGACTTGAATAACTAATATACAGAAGAATGTGCCGCGTGTTAGTTAAGTCACGTACATGGTGTGTGCGTCCATCTTGTTTGCATATTGATGCAGAGTAGAACTTGCGAATGTCAATTCCAAAACCACACAATTTGCTAAAAAACGCTCTGCCTTTTAGGTCGGAGCAAAAGAGATGCAAAGGATGACAGAGATCATTATAAAAAGTGCAAAATGCTTATAAAAGGAATTATTCAATATGTTGTTTTATTAGCAATGTGGCAGATAAGAACCAAACGCCTCAATTAGTCTGCCCATTCTATTTCCCTAAAGAGCTTAGCTTAATTAGGTTTATTCCAGGCATGCTTGCATTTCTTTACTGTTTTTGTCCCTACCAATGCCATTGGGAGGCTGTCCCACTTACCTACTACTCTTTATGTAAAGTGGTACAAGGTCCACGTTCAGGTTAATGATTAAAAAATCCCTAAATCACAATGTATAACGAAATGTATTTTGCAAAGATAACGGGCATGAAATTCCAAGGTTGTGCTACATCTGGCAAGCTTGGCCCATGCCTCTGGAAGGTGCTGGAGTTTACTAGGTATATAATATACTTGTGTTTCTATTTACTTGGATGTACTTTATTTTATTACGAATCAATTACAAGCTCTGTTTTTACTGCCTAAAATATAATAAATAGTCCCTATATGGGCCTGCCCACTGGAGCGCATGCAGACACAGACTCTGCAGAGCTGGATGTGCAGTATAGTGTCATAGTAAATCAAGAACCACATCTCAGAAGGGTCCCTGATAGGCTAGGACACTACACTGCACATTCAAGACTGTGTCTCTCTGCACTTTTATAACAGAGATAACTGACTTAATGCATTTAACATTTTGTCTGTGTCTGCATACACTGCAGTGGGCAGACCCAAGCAGGGACTATTTACACGATTTAAAAAAATAGAGCATTTGGACCTATCCCTCTTTGCCTGCACATTTCTTTTGCATCACTGACAGCTGCAGTTACAGGTGCCATACGTCAGAGGGCGCTGTGAGTTTTCAGGCGCCATCAAGTTCCAGGGAAGGCAAATAACTATTCTCCCCTCTGACGTGGCACAACTCGACGTCGCTTAATAGACAGCGAGGCCATCGCTAGGTTCGGCGTTGGCACTCAGACCCCCAGGGCCTCGGGCGCACCTCTCATAGCTCAAGGCCTCTTCCGTCGGTGCGCCTTATATGCTAAAATCGACAGCTCCATCTGTCAGCCGGCGGCGGAACTGCAACTGTCAGATTTTGCGATAATGAAGAGGGAAAAGACCGAGCATTTAATGGATTCTTTATAAAAACTAAATGTTTCTTGCTTAGTTGAGTTTGACTCTCCATGACCCTATGCACCACAGCAGCCCAGGCACATCTTTCATTTGTGTGTGTTTGCTTTGTTCAGTTGTGTCCAACTCTCTGTGACCTCATGGACCTTTACCCACCATGCTGATCCTCTTGGTATTCATGGCAGAGATACTGGGGTGGGTTGCCAGTTCATTCTCCAGTAGGCCTTAGCATACAGCTCCTGGTATTCCTAGGTATACAAGTACTGTCCAGGCCCAACCCTGCATGGCTTCCGGGGAGTGACCGCTTGGTTCCCTGACTTGGAATCAAACCCAGGTTGCAGCGGTGAAAATACTGAACCCTAACCACTGAACCACCAGGGAACCCTACACTTCCTTACCCCTAGCAAACTTACAATTATCCTTTGCCAACATTTTCAGCTCATTGGAACATACTAAGACAATCTTAATAAATACTGCCACAATCTTAGTAAATCTAAACTATTCTCTGGCAGAAAAAAAAAAATTTATCACACAAAAAAAATTGTTCTAAAGCCTACTAAACAACTTTATATATCTACAGCTCCGCCCTTCCTCAATAATAATCATATCCAACCAATCAGAACCTGTATAGAGAAGCCAAACCTCCTTCAAACATATTAAGAAAGCAGGAGCAATGTCTGCGCAAACACTGCAAAGATGCTAACAAGTTTCCTAGATGTTAGATTACTAGTTTTTCATGCAAAGAGATAACATTTTGTAATGTATTAAACATGCTTTTAGTAATGCAGTCTGAGCTTCCTAATATCTGGTTAGAGTGCTCACAGCTTAACTGCCATGCCTGCCAAGTTTGCATTAATGCAGAGCATGATTACAAGCTAAATCAGAAAGGCAGTACCAGGGACGGATTGCAATCCACTCTATAGAGCAGAGCGGAAAAAAAGTCATTTCAGTCTGATCTCTATGCAGCAGCTGTTTGGTACAGAGGAAGTGCCTCCAGCAGAGAGACCACACCGGACGCCACAGGTACAGCCCTGAAATACCACAACTGGACTGCAACACCTGGCCAGGTAAGGTGTGGACGTGCCCCCTTTGTATTCCACTTAATGTGCTTTGTTTCATTGCATTCATTCCACAAACAGGTGTTTTTAAACATGAAATAATCCTGAGAAAAAACAGGAATTTGACAAAAAAAAAATCTGCATTAGATATAGAAACTGATGCTGAAAGTGATTTCGGCAAGTCAAATATTTATTTGTAATTTTTTTTTATAGGGCCAGATTTGGGGTGAACAGGCTTTAGTTATATGCAGTGGTGGAGGTATTGCCAGTGCAGTAGGTGCAAAGCACTGGGGCCCACAACAGGGTAGGAGCCATCTGCTACTGGCATCAGAGGCCAAGAAATAATGGGAACTGGGATCTTTCCTGTTATCTGTCCACAAGTTATGTTTTTTGCGATCTGCCCGACCTATGTTGTTAGGGTTTTGGTATTGTTGTGCAGATAAAAGAAAAACATTGTATAATTATTTTTAGGGGTAATCTCACAGCCGTGGCGGTGAGCATCCGCTAGATGGCGCTGCCGATGTTACAGTCCAATATCATAGAGTCAACTGTTGGGGTGAGGGTTAGGGTTAGTTTATGGTTTAGGCTAACATTATAAGCTTAGAACTTCTCTCACGTATCAGCAGCGCTGCAAAATATCGGCAGCGCCATCCGACGGTTGGAGGCCGCACTGCAGAGGCAGATCTACATATATTTTGGGCTTTTTAATGGCTCCTACAGGCACCTACCTTATATGGAGAAATTGTAATATGGGATACTTTATCGACACTCATTCTAACCGTCTACCACCCGACCAGTGTGGTGTTTAATGATACATTATAGATAAATATCTAACATTTAGGAGCCAGACATGCTGTTTCTAGGAGCTTTGAAGGAATACAGAGGTACATTATAAATATTTAGGAGCCAGAAGTAATAGCTCAAAGGCTCCCAGGAAGCCTCCAACCCTATATACTCAGTAATTCCTCTACCTTGTGTGCACCCCTTGGCTAGATCACACTGCTTTGGATACATTTGATCTACCTTTTGAACACCTCTTGGCTTGGAAAGGTGGCATATACACCTGTCAGTGCTCTCATTAGCTCTAATGGAAAGCTCAATAATTTACAAGGACACAACCTGTTGTCTATTCTGATCGCTTCAATGTCCTGAAGCTCAGAGAACTGATGGGGAACCTCAGGACACCGAGACGTGAAGATCTGGGAATGCGGATTCATGCAGAAATTAGGAACCTTATAGGACATAAAACACAATTCTCTTTTTAAAAGCTGTTTAAACTTAATTGAAACTAAATAGTACGGAGCATACATATGTCTGTAGATTGTATTGGCGGAGAAGTAGGATTCATAAATTTTTACTTAACTGCTCGTTTGCTGACGAGAGCAAGCCTCAAGATCAGTTAAACATTTTAATAATTTGGGCACTTCATGTTATCTGTCCACCACTTCTATTTCCTTTTATTGGACTGCCACTTTGTGGTTAGGGTAGTAGCAGGCAAGATCCAAACTAAGATATGCATTAAATCCTTATTAAATCCTTAATTTGCCACATTAGTCCATACAAAGTGAATCTTCTCTGAACCATTTGCTTCGTACAGATGCTGTCTGTACCCCATTGGCAAACTTTTCACATGCTTTTTTGAAGAGTATCCCCGATGTAATTGTTTTATGTTGTTCTAAGGCCAACACGGTACTAACCTATAAGTAGATTCTATAACTTTTACATTGATTGGTAGTTTGAGGACCTAGGGAGCTGCCATAAGAAGAAAAGTCCTATTCAGTTTATAATGGAATCACTCAATTCTGAGCTGTGAGATCTTGTTGTCTTAAAGGGAAGTTTTCTGTATCTTGCTTAGATATACAATATACCAATGTATCAATTCTCTTTTATGTACTTTATTTTATTAAGACGTGCTTATAAGCTGTCTTTACATCCTAAATCCAAACAAATATTACCCCCTTGGGTCTACCATCTGAAGCTCATGAAGACACAGACTCTGTAGTACGGACTGTGCAGTATCATACTAAATAATCAGTGACCATCTCTCTGCTGAGACATGATCCCTGATTGGCTAGGACGCTACACTGTATTCCTACAGAGTCTGTGTGTGTATACACTGCAGTGGGCAGACCCATACAGGTACTATTTGTTTTATTTTAGGTCTTTAACCTTTTATCCATCTATTTGAACTTCTGTGCCTGTACTGTATATAACAGCACCCGGTGTTTAGGTGAAACTTCCACATTAATATATTATTGTAGCACTAAACGGCATGTGATTTGCTGTGAATACCAGCCATGACTGCTGAGCCTGGCATCTTACTATCCACAAGTATCCATAGTTCACGTTTTTAGTCCGCATGCTGGCATTGATACTGCTCCGCGCAAAGCTGACTGCAGATTTATAGATGACCGAGGCTCCTGGCGCGACTGACTGGCACACGGAGACTGTCCCTAAAAAACCTTATGTTGCATTTTCCTTTTTAAATGGGATCATAAAATCCCACATTTTCTGTCCTAAGAGCAAGTTTTTATATTTGAAAAGAAGTATTATGATTGTTTACTTATAATGCACGAAGATATTGCATAGCACTATATAGGGTTAAGTACGAAGCAAAGTTCAATATAAACACATGCCAACATAGGAGGACTGTGTCTTTAAGCTTACAATCTAAGGTACATCTTGTTTTTTGTCCGAAGTCCCGGGTAGATTTCCGAGGCATAAAACCTTACAAGATAAATAGAAATAAGGTCATGTACTACTGACCCCCTGTTTTTCTCACCTCCAACACACTATAAAGGCTGAATCTGTGGCCCAAGCAGAAGAGGAGTATCATTATTTTAATAATTGTAGAGTTCAGCTCTAGAGCATGGGTGGGTACCCTGTAGCCAATTTCCACAAGTAGTAAATAGGGCATGAAGGTGTGGTGAATTTTGGTAGAACGTGGATGTCGAGGAATGAGTGAAAAGCTAATGCAGTTTGTAATTCAAAGCAATTCCCCTTGTCCATTATCCAGGCCCTCATAGAAAACAATTCACAAAGCAACCTAATTTCCCAATTTTTGCATGGTGTGGCCACTTTCACTTGTCATACTCCACACCTCTGACTACATTGCAAAATAGGTTACTCTCCATTGCACTAGAGCCTCTCAGAAGAAAATCTTAACCCCCGTTGCAAATGTAGCTTGCAGGAGGATATTATTTTAAATTTGCTATTGTGTGCAGTGCTAATTTTTCAATTAAAAACATTTAATGTTTAAACCCAGCATTGATATAGTACAGTCCTCCAAATACTTACACAGTGCCATGTACTGTATATAACTGCACACCTAAACACATAAACACAGACCTTGTTGGATCCTATATCACTTTAAATGGTAATGGGAAGTATTTATTTCTCCATTGCACCTGAAAGAAGGTGTTTCATGTCTACAGTTTCTTTTGTAATGAAGGTCTGGGGGCAGATTAAACTTATTTACTAATAACCAATGTAGGATACCAAAGCTAGTACCCTACAGCACTTAGCAAGACTCTATATTAATCAATTTAAGTGCGAATAATGCATAACTTTTATTAAAGTCATATTAAAAAGCCCTTTGCTTAGGGAATGAAACAATTAAAAGTACCTGATTAATTCATCTTAGGAGAAGGATTAGTATCCTGTGTATAGTGGTCCCATTATATTGTACAACAACTTACGAAGAACACTGGTTTAGGTAAGTTAAAGGAACACTTCTATATAGTGGTGTGAAGATCCCAAACAAAGTTACAGATAATCCCTGCCTTTGGCCACAGGAACTTTCTAGGCGATCTTTGTTGAAGGATTGGGCTAACGGATCAGGAACATGTACATGTACCTTAGCTTAGGAAAATAATAAAGCCCTCCCGTTAAATGAAACGCATCATCCTCTATGCGTTTCAAGTAACAACAACCACTTTATTTTTTACAGCAAACTCTATCTCACATTTTTTCCATGTTTTTCCATCCCAAAAATCCCCTCCCGATCAGGATCATCCAATAAGGGCATCTGGGGGGGGGGTGGGGGGGATAGATATGGATAGATATGGAGGCTTGGCTTGGGGGGATGGACCACTGGGCGGCACCCGTAGAGGATCAGAGCGGCAAAACAGAACAAAGAGTCCCAACGTCCTGCAGTGACATCTTGTGGGCAAGAATTGGAATTGCGTGTCCTTTTCTACAACTTTTCTTTAAAACATGACAGTATATTCGTTAAGGGCAAACTGATCTTCACAAGTGGTATAAGGAAGTATGCGTATAATTAACCACATGCCTACAAAGAAGAATATCCCTCTGGGTTAGCGCGGTGAGGGGCGCCCAGAAAGCTGGCACCTAGTCTATGCTTGCTGCTCTTCCATAGCTAGCTACCATAGATGATTCAAGTTATCTGCTGGCTAGGCTAAACATTACCAATGTGCTAAACCGTTAATTAAGCCAAACCGTACAGTAACACTCAAAGAAATAATCAATGTTATTTATAAACATACATTCATATATTGTGAGTGCATTAGTATGGTTATTTATATCCATAAGTTTTCTCATATAGCACACAAGTACTTGTAGTTATAATACCACCATAGCTACCACTTTCATGAACAAAGAAACTGACACCATTATCCTTTCCATTATTAGATGATCTGGCAAGTTAAAAACATCACCCGACGTGCGTTTCCCCGTTTATAAAGCACAGGAGCTGCTTTGCAGAGTCTTATAATGCTGCCACCCTGTTGATGACGTTACACACTACGCATAGCGTGGAAGGTACAAATTAGTCAAATAGCCTTGCTCTGTTTGCCCTAAGGCAAACTGTGAGTAATAACCAAGTGAAGGCGAAGATTACCATATGGAATCACAGGAAAGACATATTTCTTTTAATCTCGATTGTAGTTTTATTTTGCTTGCATTTTAACTACTGCAAAGCTTTCATTGCTGAATAGTTTTATGCATAAAGGTGAGAAAATCAACTGAATCGAAAGACTATCTATTTCATTCATAGTTATTTTACAATTGATGTCATTTAGTTCTACAACAAGAAAATTGTCCAAGTATGATTTTGCAGATTAATGATATTAAAACAGAGCTGGACATACCTTAATGCACTCTGCCTAACATATTTTTGAACAAGATACATTTTTCTTTTTTTTTTTTACCAAGATTGGCATAAGGGGGTATATTTGGTATGTACTTCCCCTACCTATTTTTCAATGTCATGAATTACCTTAAGTCACTATAATATCTGACTGCATACGGTTTTCATTGGTAAGTACTGCATGTTAAGATAACAAGTTGTTATATAAATAAAATAAAAAATAGTGATTAAATGAATGCAGTATAATTTAAATATTCATTAAGGCCAAATGGTGCCAAAGTTTTTAAATATAAAATCCAACGGGCTTCTCTTTGTAGCAATAATCTATCAATGTCACATCTTCTGTTAGTCAAAGTGACTTTTTCAATTCCCATGAATGAAAGACTCATGACATCACCATCATGAGCATTATTGACATGTCTTGCCACAGGTATTACTTGGAGGTTGATCTTAACAACGTACTTCAATCCACATTTCCATTCTATCAGGTAGATTACCGCCGTGGTTTGGCAGTTTATGCTGTCAAAAATCTTATAATCATTTTGATTAAGAGAGTCCATGAAAGTTTTAGTTTCTTTCATATGTAGACATGCTTTACATCTATGACAAGGTTTCAACCCTGTTGATTGTTGTTCTATCCAGCAGGGTCTTTTTGGCGTACCTGAAGTATATTGACTATGCACCAATTTATCTTTTAATGTAGGCGCTCTCCTAAACATGATAGATGGGTTAATTGAAAGTACTTTTTCCAAATCACTATCCGAACGCAAGATATGCCAATGTCTTAAAAATATGTTTTTCATTTCACTGCTTAGAGAATAAAAGGTTCCTATCATTCTGATTTGTTTATCATTGTCTCTTGTCACCTATATTTTGTGTCAAGAGTTCAGTTCTAGATTTACCTTTTGCCTTTGAATACACTTTTTTTAATGCAGTTGTGTGAATGGCGGAATCTCTGATATAAGTATTTTGCCTCTTTTTTTCAAGTGCACAATTCCGTTTCAAACTAAGGTATTGTCCATATGGGATGTGATTGAGTAAATGTTGATGATGATAACTTGTCCCTAATAGTAAATTGTTGGTAGAGGTACCTTTTTCTAAAAGTTCTTGAGATCAGAGTATTTTCTGTAGTTTATTGGATGGTTAAGTCCAAAAACTCTAAGTGTGTGGAGCTAATTGTAGATTTTAATCTTAACCCAAATTGGTTGTTATTTATCAAGAAATGTACAGACTTTTGGTTCTGAGCCCCACCACACCATGAAAATATCATCTATGTAGCGGAGCCAGACTTCGATGTAATTTGTAAATTTAGTCATGTTTTCATTGAAAACAATAGAGTCCTCCCACTACCCAAGATATAGATTGGCAACAGTCGGGGCACATGGTGTCCCCATTGCAGTCCCACAAACCTGCTGATAATATTTATTATCTTACAGGACGTAGTTATGGGTGGGGACAAATCTTAACAAGTCTAGCACATATAGATTGTGTTTGTAATGCTGTGTGGCTCTTGTACATAAAACAATATGCACAAGCTCTTATCCCTGTTTCATGTTCTATTGATGTGTAGAGGGATTCTACATTTAAAACCACTAATAAACTATTACAGTTTAAAGTGATATCATCCAACCTTTGTAGTAGAGGTTTTGTATCCTGAACAAATGAGGGACGAGTGAATACAAACGGCCTCAATACTTTATCAATATATGTGCTAGCATGTTCAGTGGGACTATTGTTGCCCGAGATTATAGGTCTTTCAGGTGGCATCTGCAAGTTTTTGTGAACTTTGGGGATACTATAGAACGTCGCAATTGTAGGATGCTTTACTTCCAAATATTGATGTTCCTTTCTTGATATTACGTTTTATGTAAGGCCTTCATCTAGAATTGTTCTTAACTCCTGTTTAAAGTGAATTGTCTGATCAATTTTGAGAACTTTATAGGAAACTTTGTCTCCCAATAATCTTAAGTTCTCTTGAGGATATAATGACCTGCTTAACACTACAGTGTTCCCCCCTTTTCGTCTGAGGGTTTTATGATGTTGTTCACTTTTTTAAGATCTGGCAGGGATTTTATCTCTTCTCTAGTGAGATTATTCAGAGTTTTATTCTTTGTCTTTCACAATCTTTTCAGATCTTTTTCCACCAAAGTTACAAAAACTTCAATCTGAGGTGATAGTTTCATAATAGGAGTAAATATGCTGTTTGGTCTCAAATTAGTATATGGGCTTATACCTTTTTTCATTGTTGCTTATCATTGATGAGAGATAACTTTTCTTCCAAAATACATTTTTCTTCTGGGTTAAGGCCTAGATCATTGCTTTCCTTTTTTAATTTATTTTTGTGGTATTTCACCAATAATAATTTACTTGTAAAGAGATGGAGGTCTTTAGACCATCGAAAACATCAAAATGAGACATGGGTGAAAAAGATAACCCTTTTTTTACAGGTTAATGTGATGTTCTGTGAGTATAAAATCAGATACATTTATAATTTGCCTCTCTTTTGATCTGTATCTGTTAGCGATTTTTCCGCCCATATGCCCACTTGGTCCAATCTGAGATCTTATCTTTGACCCCTCTGTGTTGGAAGTCCTAAAAAATTAATTTCAGACTTTCCCTGATGAAGTCTACCACTACCACCTCTTCTTTGTCTATTTGAGAAGTCAATGGGATTTTCCACATCCGTATCAGAGGTATCGTACTCTGAACTGGTAACACTCTCGGTTTGTGTGGTATTTTTTTAAATTAAAAATAATGTTTATAAATCCTATTCAATTCATAATCTCGAACATCTCAAGTGAATTTATGTTTTCTATCCTTCAGTGTTCTGCAAAATCTCTCATTATTATTCTTTCATTTTGTTTCTAACCCTGATATTTATCATGATCCCTAAATGATTCAATCTCCGCTAAATTCAATGCTAGTTCCACTTTTTGTTTTTTTTTCCAAGATGGTTTGTTCTTCTTTAATAATTAAATTCATTAATGAAAAGGAGCAATCATCCAGAATTGTATTCCATTCAGTCATGAATGGCTCATTCCTCGGATGTTGTGCTGGGATAGAGACCCTCACTCTTAAGCCTTTTGGGATTAGTTTTTTGGAATATATACTTGCCCTTCAGCGCTTGTTCATGTGCAATAATATAGTTGTAGGAGTCACATTTGTCTGCCGTGAGACCAGACACAAGACCTCTTAGTACACTAAAAGGTGTTTCCCTTTTGTTTGTTTGTTTTATTTCATAAAGCTTAAACTAATTGTAATATATTTTCACAAAAAAATGAACATTGTAATGCTTAAAATGCTCTTTCGGCGCATTATAGAAAAATATGTTCCTGACTGGCCATTTTAATGTAAAGGTTTCGTCCAGTAATTTCCATATTCTTTTTATTAAATGTTATCCTTCTAAATTCAGGCAGTTTACAGTGTAGTTTTAATGCACTTTGCCCAGTGTGCAAACAAGTCTTCCAAATTATGCAAATATAAACATTGCAACAAAAGCCCCGCTCTGTCTTGCTATCCTTTGCACGCGTCCCATGCAAAACCAACATGAAATAAATGGTTTGGGGGTTTCACTGTCGCTTTTTATGTGTAACGCAAGCGGCGTGTATTTACCTAAGATCACCTGACTCCTAGTTATCAGATATATTCTATTTACACTATGTATACATCTTGTGTGTGTACTACTCAGTAATAGTAATATATGGTTTCTGTTGCCACAATCAGATATTGCTTTTTTTGCACTTGCTATAAAGTGGTTATCTTGACGTGATCATTTGAGGCGTATGACCTGCCACTGCATCCTGCCATGCACAAGTCGTACATGAGAAGAGTCTTGTAGTGTAACTGTCTGTCACCTCACTTCTTGTTTTACGACTCCAGGTTTGCAGGGACCTTTAGGAGAACTCCTTATGTTGAGAGCTGACCTTGGCTGATCAGAAGTGTCAGCCCACAGACAGAATGAAATGATGGGACTTCATCTCTCATGTCTGAAAGGTAAGGAACTTCAAATACTACGCACGATACTTCTGTACCTGCATAAAACAAAGGGGAAGACCGGGGAGGTTTTACTGAAAACAGTCAGATTTATAGGGACACCGCAAAGGCCCTGAAAAATGAATAGAGTACATATAAATGAATAGAATTACAACTGGGGGAAGTAATCTATAATTGGGGAATTTTAAGCATTAACAATCTATACATTTCCCCAATCTATAGCTCTTTTTATTTAGGGTCATTAAATTATTTTCAAAATGGGGAGAGGGGGTAAAATAAAGGAGACGATTCCCTGCCAATTCACATATTGATAAAACTTTTACCAATTAAAAGCTTCTATGGCTCTTCGTTATCCAACTAGTAACACTCTTCTTCGTTATCCCACAGCACTGTAAGAGTTAATTAATAGTCCTAGATAAATAGAGATAGAGGACGATCCTTTATAGATAAATCGCAATAACAATCACCATAACAACGCTGTTATTCACATCAAGCAAATGTAATTATGTGTACTTTCATTTCTTCTATAAATGGGACATTTGCTGTGCTTATTTACTGGTGCTTTAAGCCAAACTTCTTTTACTATATGGGATAATTTGAAAATTGCTGAGGATGGTTGGCAGAACACTTACAATTTCTGAAGGATCTTGGTTGACCATTTAGTTTTTCTCTGTTAAGACTGTAATATACTATGTTATACTTCTATATAGATTGGGCCCTTCCAGAGAGGAAATGGTTACAAAAAAAAGGGGGCAATTGTGGAAGATTAAAGAGATAGAGACCCTGCTCACTATTATCGGGAGGTACCAAGGGTACATGTATACATGACTCTGCTTTTGTTGTGTATATGTTATTGCTTGGGAATGGATGGGGGACCTGGCTGCTTAATGTGTACTGGGCTCAAAGGTTTCCAACAATGTGACATAGTGGAAGAAGAGAAAGAGAGAGTACAGTACTAGGCACGATAGAAATAAATGGAGAGAGTAGTTAGGTGGGCGACAAACGGAAAGGGAGAAACATGGCAAATGTGAAAGGGGAAATTGGAAGACAAATTAAAACTGCTAAAAAAGAATGGGAAATATATACTGCAAATCATACCAAAGAATGAGAGTTTGGAATTGGGCAGGAGATATGCAAAGGTGCACTCAATTTGCTCAGTAGTACTATTTTCAGATTGGGGTTGTCTTTTATATATACACCTTATACCAAAAGTTGCCTTGTACACTTTGACAAATATAACCGTTATATATATATATATAATGTGTGTGTGTGTGTGTGTGTGTGTGTGTATATATATATATATATATATATATATATATATATATATATATATATATATATATATATATATATATATATATATATATTTGTGATTTTAGATATATATATCTATCACAGTGCCTTGCAAAAGTATTCATCCCCCTTGACTTTCAACCTATTTTGTTACATTACAGCCTTAAGTTCAATGTTTTGTTAATCTGAACTTTATGTGATGTATCAGAACACAATAGTCTAAGTTGGTGAAGTGAAATGAGAAAAATTATATACATAAAACTATTTTTTAGAAATAGAAAACAGAAAATTGTCATGTGCGTATGTATTTACCCCCTTTGGTTGTACCAGAGCTTTTTATGGGCTTCATAACAATTACCTTCAGAAGTCACATAATTAGTGAAATTATGTCCACCTGTGTGCAATCTGTCATTACATATGAACACATTTTTTTGAAAGGCCCTAGAGGCTGCAACACCTAAGCAAGAGGCACCACTAACCAAACACTGCCATGAAGACCAAGGAACTCTCCAAACAAGTAAGGGACAGGGACAATGTTGTTGAGGAGTACAAGTCAGGGTTAGGTTATAAAAAAATATCCAAATCTTTTATGATCCCCAGGAGCACCATCAAATCTATCATAACCAAATGGAAAGAACATGGCACAACCGCAAACCTGCCAAGAGACGGACGCCCACCAAAACTCACGGACCAGCCAAGGAGGGCATTAATCAGAGAGGCAGCACAGAGAACTAAGGTAACTCTGGAGGAGCTGCAGAGATCCACAGCAGAGACTGGAGTATCTGTACATCGGACGACAATAAGCCGTACGCTCCATAGAGTTGGGCTTTATAGCAGAGTGGCCAGAAGAAAGCCATTACTTTCAGCAAAAAACAAAATGGCACGTGGGAGACTCCCAAAATGTATGGAGGAAAGTGCTCTGGTGTGAAACTAAAATTTTAACTTTTCTGCTATCAAAGAAAACGCTATGTCTGGCGCAAACCCAACACATTACATCACCCAAAGAGCACCATCCCCACAGTGAAACATGGCGGTGGCAGCATCATGCTGTGGGGATGGGACTGGGAAACTGGTCAGAGTTGAGGGAAAGATGGATGGTGCTAAATACAGGGATAAACTTGAGCAAAACCTGTACCACTCTGTGCGTGATTTGAGGCTAGGACGGAGGGTCACCTTCCAGCAGGACAATGACCCCAAACACACTGCTAAAGCAACACTTGGGGGGTTAGAGGGGAAACATGTAAATGTGTTGGAATGGCCGAGTCACAGCCCAGACCTCAATCCAATAGAAAATCTGTGGTCAGTCTTAAAGATTGCTGTTCACAAGCGCAAACCATCCAACTTGAAGGAGCTGGAGCAGTTTTGCAAGGAGGAATGGGCAAAAATCCCAGTGGTAAGATGTGGCAAGCTCATGGAGACTTATCCAAAGGGACTTGGAGCTGTGATTGCTGCAAAAGGTGGCTCTACAAAGTATTGACTGTAGGGGGGTGAATAGTTATGCACATTGACTTTTTCTCTTATTTTGTCCTATTTGTTGTTTGCTTCACAATATAAAAAATAAAAAAATCTTCAAAGTTGTGGCATGTTCTGTAAATTTAAATGATGCAAATCCTCAAACGTGTTAATTCCAGGTTGTGAGAAAAAAAAACACGAAAAATGCCAAGGGGGTAAATAATTTTGCAAGGCACTGTGTGTGTATATATATATGTTAGGAGACAGCGCACCAACATCTAGTGCAGATCATTCACCAGGCAGAATATAAAAATCTAAATATTAGGACATTAATGTTCTTGACTCTCACCTGTGGTAACCTCATTAGACTATAAGGTATTTAAACACACTGGTACAATCCCATGTTTAGGTTCGAGAGGTATGGAGGTCCAGTCTTGTCTTGAAAGACTGCAAGATGTGGTAATGGTGATATCTGTGTATATGAGTGGTTGTATTAATATTATTAATAAGTATCTATTGTAGAACCGATTTGGATAAGTACTGGTTGAGAGAAACCTATTAAAAGTAGTTTGAGTATAGATGAACAGAATATAGCCACATAAGTGACATTCAATCCAAAAAACATTAGTATCTCTAAAACATATAGTACATAAGCACAAAAGTCTAAAATAGAATTGTATATTTAGAAGTAGGTCTGACAGAAAAATGTACAGATAAAAATTGTGATAGATATGTATATACTAGCGATTTGCCTGTCAAAAATGACGGCAATAAAATGTTAAGCCTGTCAATGCTGTTTGCCACACAAGCTGAGCACCTTCAGCTCTCATCGCAAGCCTCTCCCCCCGTCTACTTTACAGGCCTTGTGATGAGCGCCCGCCACTCATTGCAGGCCTTGGTAACCCGCAACTTTCGTGGTTCGCAATGATCACTTTCGGCGCTTATTGCGAGCCTCTTCTCACTCTATGACCCCTGTGTCTGTTTCCCCCTCTCTCCCTCCCCATCTTCTCCCTGTCCTATGTCTTTTTTTTGTTTTTCCTTATTTCCCCCCCTGTGTCTCTTTTCGTCAGTCTCTCAGCCCTGTGTCTCTTTCCACCCTCTCCCCCCTCTTCCTCCCCTGTGTCTCTGCTCAAGTTCTGCGTTGCTCGCGATGAGTGCTGTTGCTTGCGTTGTTCAGCTAAGTGTTACTGGCTTCGTGCTCGTTGTTACTGGCTTCGTGCTCGTTGTTACTGGCTTCGTGCGCGTTGTTACTGGCTTCGTGCGCCTTTTTACTGGCTACGCTAAGTGTTACTGGCTTGTGTTAAGTGTGACTGACGTCAACCTCGTTTTCATCCTGTTACGTTTTTTCGGGCAAATGTGCCTCCAATTACCTTGCAACCTCACTCACTGGCTCCCTGGCTCTCCCCCTGTGCTGTGTGTAAGTGTGTACGTATATATTTTTAAATTATTCTGCTTTTTTTGGTGGTCTTTTGAATGGTGTTTTTAAAATAGTAAAGTGCGTGCCTCGCGATCACCTGCAAAGTGCTACGGGTTTTGGCGGTGATCGTGTCGATCGACATGAGCGCCTTCTGTGCTCATATCTAGGCTGTTTTAATGTCTTGCTCATTGCAGCCTAAGTCCTATGGGCCTCCTGATGAGGCCCGCAACTTTTAACATTGTGTGACAACTATTCGCAATAACGACAACTATAATATGTGATTAATACAATAAAATAATCGCATTTTGTCGCTTTTTGCAGCTTCTTCGGTATCTCATCCCGTTGGGGATCAGTAACTCGAATTCACTAGTTTACTTAGCTTTGGTATATATAATGTGCCCTTTGAACATGTGTGGTTAGGCGTCTGCCTTATTAGAGGATACATCCCTGCTTTTGCTTACTCCCATTATTGTGCTACTATGGGCTCCAACCTTGTTGACCTTTACGGAATTTAGCCCTGCAAACTGATTGCAGTCCCCCATATTATATGTGAATCTACATATTCTCTGATTTGATCTGCATATCAGATGGCCGTTCTGGTATAGAATCCACAATACCAGGAACTACAACTCATTCAGTGCTTCACAAGGTTACAGAACAAAGTGTCACGTGGATAGCTTTGTTGTTCAAGTTACTTTGTTCTGTAAGTATTACTGATAAGTAGTTGCACGCTGTATACACAGATTATAATGGAATGCCTAGTGCTTGGCTGACCGAATACTTTGTGTGTGTGTTCAGTCCTTCAGTCGTGTCCGACACTTGGTGAATTAGCATGCCATATGTCTGTTTCTGGTTGTGATCATCCATAAGGTTTTTATGGCTTTTCGAAGGAATAATTTATATGGAGAACATGTAATGATGTCTCTGTGGGTTGTTATATCACTTTTTTCAAAACTGTGTCTGCACTGTATAGAGAATTGTAAGAATTATTATTAAAAAAAAAATCGGAATAATTAATGAACTGGCAACCATATACATCTTCACATTATCTCCTAGCCACACAGCTGGTTATAATTCTCCTATATCACGGGATAATGTTTTCTTGCTGTGTGAACACTTGTGCCACATTAATAGATCTTGAAATATAAATTACAATGGCTACCAAATTTTAAAAATGCTTGCACAAATAATGAATTATAAAATACTATGTTAAAATGGTAAATGAAATATTGACTTCCATACATGGTAGCCACTAAAGTAGCGAATTGGAGATTTAAAAGGAAAACAATTCAGTTCCAACAGTTTATATGACCCAAAACTTAAAACAATGCATTTGTGGAAAGTTTTGATCACATTTGTCACAATCTGTTACTTCAATTGGACTTTGTTAAAACCTATCCAACAGAATTGTGCGGTCCTTTTACACCTCCGATAGCAGAAGATGGACCAAACGCCAGTACCACGCCCAGGAGTTTGTTTCAAGGATATCCGGAACACCATACAATCACTTAGAATTAGGATTAATGCCCAGAATGACACTTACACCTTATTTTATGTAAGTTCAGACAACTGTCATACCTTTATTAAGTGTCACATTTTATACAATTTTCTGACACACAGGCTGGCCAATCACAGTATGCTCCATCCTTGGGTACATAGAAGAGGGACCAATTAACATAATAGGCTGTCCCTGCTTACTAGGAAACCCTGTACATCCGATGAGCTAATTCTGGTGATCGTATTACCTATAACCATTTGCTGTAAACACTCAGACTGTTTATCGGTTCAAGACCCCCTGTGTTTATTTAGGTGGGGCTGATTCAGTCATCACCAGATAACCACACTGTAACATAATCAAAATACATACAATTTATATGTTATTTTAACCAAAAGTAATACAACATACATAACTATAACAATAAAACAGGGTAACTTCTTGACAGCTCAGGCCATGGTCCAAAACAGTCCAGTCAGGCCCTGGGCATGACAATGCTCCTTACATTATTTTCTATAATGATAGCTACTATATGAAATGGTAATCAAAAGGTACATTTAAGTTATGTTCTTACTGCAGCCTTATTTATTTGGCAGTTATACAGTTTCTGGAATTATCTAGACAAGGTAGCCTGGGGTACCATGAACCATCGGGCACTTCCCATGCAGCCCCAGCCTGTTCTGTGGAGTGGGACAGTATGCCGTCTTCGACAATACATAATCCATTATATAACTCTAAAACTTGAAAATAATACCCATTTGTATTCCTAAATATTTCTTGTAATTATATATGCCACTATTCTCAATTAAATTCCTTTACTACAGCAATTTTACTATTTTGCACTGGATAAAATTTAAAGGATTAAAGCACAAGAAGTCTCTTTTAAGTACTGAAGGCCTCCTCTCAAATGAATATTCCCAGTTACAGGACTGACCAATATGGTGATGGCAAATTCTACTATATACAAGAGCTACAACTTTTGAGGAAGATTATTATTTAATTTATTCTCTCCCATGTCTCTCAACAATATGATATTGTCCACAATAGGACTAACTGTATATAACTCTTTAGCTTTTAGAAAAAATATTAGACAATATCAGTATGTAACAGGCAATATATAAAGAGAAGCTGTCACCCCAACAGGAAGTTGATTTCATCTTAAGGAACATGAAAACCTGGCCATAAATTGTACTTTTTTCTCTCTACACTACACTACACTACACTACATGTTTCTTGAGAAATTTGTGGCTCAGATTACTTGATATGGGTGTAAGAGAAGAACAATCTCATAACATTGGGAGTAACCACATGGTCAGACAAGCATTCTGTGGTTCTAATTACATCAATGCTGCTAATTATAAATACTGTATTTCACAGGAGCGATCAAATATATATATATATATATATATATATACAGGGAGTGCAGAATTATTAGGCAAATGAGTATTTTGACCACATCATCCTCTTTATGCATGTTGTCTTACTCCAAGCTGTATAGGCTCGAAAGCCTACTACCAATTAAGCATATTAGGTGATGTGCATCTCTGTAATGAGAAGGGGTGTGGTCTAATGACATTAACACCCTATATCAGGTGTGCATAATTATTAGGCAACTTCCTTTCCTTTGGCAAAATGGGTCAAAAGAAGGACTTGACAGGCTCAGAAAAGTCAAAAATAGTGAGATATCTTGCAGAGGGATGCAGCACTCTTAAAATTGCAAAGCTTCTGAAGCGTGATCATCGAACAATCAAGCGTTTCATTCAAAATAGTCAACAGGGTCGCAAGAAGCGTGTGGAAAAACCAAGGCGCAAAATAACTACCCATGAACTGAGAAAAGTCAAGCGTGCAGCTGCCACGATGCCACTTGCCACCAGTTTGGCCATATTTCAGAGCTGCAACATCACTGGAGTGCCCAAAAGCACAAGGTGTGCAATACTCAGAGACATGGCCAAGGTAAGAAAGGCTGAAAGACGACCACCACTGAACAAGACAGACAAGCTGAAACGTCAAGACTGGGCCAAGAAATATCTCAAGACTGATTTTTCTAAGGTTTTATGGACTGATGAAATGAGAGTGAGTCTTGATGGGCCAGATGGATGGGCCCGTGGCTGGATTGGTAAAGGGCAGAGAGCTCCAGTCCGACTCAGACGCCAGCAAGGTGGAGGTGGAGTACTGGTTTGGGCTGGTATCATCAAAGATGAGCTTGTGGGGCCTTTTCGGGTTGAGGATGGAGTCAAGCTCAACTCCCAGTCCTACTGCCAGTTCCTGGAAGACACCTTCTTCAAGCAGTGGTACAGGAAGAAGTCTGTATCCTTCAAGAAAAACATGATTTTCATGCAGGACAATGCTCCATCACACGCGTCCAAGTACTCCACAGCGTGGCTGGCAAGAAAGGGTATAAAAGAAGAAAATCTAATGACATGGCCTCCTTGTTCACCTGATCTGAACCCCATTGAGAACCTGTGGTCCATCATCAAATGTGAGATTTACAAGGAGGGAAAACAGTACACCTCTCTGAACAGTGCCTGGGAGGCTGTGGTTGCTGCTGCACGCAATGTTGATGGTGAACAGATCAAAACACTGACAGAATCCATGGATGGCAGGCTTTTGAGTGTCTTTGCAAAGAAAGGTGGCTATATTGGTCACTGATTTGTTTTTGTTTTGTTTTTGAATGTCAGAAATGTATATTTGTGAATGTTGAGATGTTATATTGGTTTCACTGGTAAAAATAAATAATTGAAATGGGTATATATTTGTTTTTTGTTAAGTTGCCTAATAATTATGCACAGTAATAGTCACCTGCACACACAGATATCCCCCTAAAATAGCTAAAACTAAAAACAAACTAAAAACTACTTCCAAAAATATTCAGCTTTGATATTAATGAGTTTTTCTGGGTTCATTGAGAACATGGTTGTTGTTCAATAATAAAATTAATCCTCAAAAATACAACTTGCCTAATAATTCTGCACTCCCTGTATATATATATATATATATATATATATATATATATATATATATATATATATATATATATATATATAGCCAGCTTTTTATGATGTTTAAGAATAACCTAAAAATAACTTTAATTTGGGGTGACGGTTCCCTTTTTCATAATTAAGAATGCCCCACATTTAAGGACCAACTAATGTTCACCAGCCTTGACCATGTGCCTCTTTCTCTGGTTCTTCCAGTTGTTTTCTCTTAAGACCAAAGAGAATGTGTGACAAAGGACTGAATAACCATTCCAGTGCCTCAGATCCAGCCCAATCAGGCTATCCTCTCCACCACAGCAGATGATTCCTCTAATGTTGTCCTTGCCAGACTCCCTTAATACCTAGGCTAGTGTTTCGACCAGATTTGAGCCTTCCACCACTTGGCCACGCCATCTCTTGCTTACACCCAGACGGAAGATGTGCCTATATGCAGTCTACATGTGCCGGGAGGGGATTAAAATAAGGGATTAGATTTACTGGCACCACCATCACACCCTGGCTGTCTCCATGGAAGTACGCATCCTTCAGATTGGCTGAACTCCATTCTCCAACAACCAGTCCTGGACGAGCTGACGTCGGCAAGTGCCTGATTGGGAGATACATAAGGGGAGGGAGGTTCAAGTTGGGTATGTTGAACTTGTGACTTTTTGTTTAATGTTTGATTTGCCCTAGACAAGTGTTTTGTTTTTATTTCTGTGTACTCTGCAACACGGTCACTGAGGATAGATTTGCATGTCCAACATGAGGACCAAACCGATGGAAGTTCCAGAGCATACCAGTCCTGCTGGTCCCGTAATGTGACAAACTGGTGCATGGAGTATGATGAGCTCAAAATAACCGGACTTCAGGAGCTGGTCCAGTCCAGAGGAATTAAGATGACCGGACTCTGGACTCTGCCTGCTATAGTCCAGGCACTCCAAAGACTGGATGAAGTTGGAGAGGAGATGGAGCTACCAGAGGGTGTACCATTAGTGGAAACTCTCAGTCCCTGAACTGGACTTGGGGGAGGTGTTCCGGAGATTTGAGGATGTCACTGGGGATATCAATGGGTTTATCCAGTTTTTTGAGAGGCAATGCAGGCTCCATCACATGGATCAAGATGAATGGATTTGAATATTGCTTGGACTGTTGAGTGGATGAGCCAGCACAGAATACTGTGCCAGCCCCTGTGAATGTGGTTGCCCCTGGTGGTCAGAAGCACTCTATCTCTGTAGCCCAGGTACATATTGGTTGGGGCAGAGGCAGGGATCCCAGTCTTTTTTTTTTATTGGAGGACTTGGATTTATCTTAGCACTATGGACTACACATTTTGTAACTATTGTTACACACAGTAAGGACCTAGATTCTGCTAACAGAGCAGGGGCCTGTCTACCAGGTGAGTGGCATGCCTACTGGGGGGAGTAGGGAGCCCTGGGCCGATCCCCATAATTTTAAGAGGGAGTTTGATTTTGATGCTTCCTTAGCTGGGATTCAAGCAAGAATGTCTCCCAGGGAAAGATGTGAAGATGAGAGGTATGTGTGTGAGAACATTGTATTAAACAGCTGGTTGTCCCCAAAGAGTTTAGGGCATGTTTACATGCTATTGCCCATTACATTTCCCTTTCATGGGCACCAGCGACTCACCAAAACCTTTGGCATCTGACTCAAGCCTTCTACTGGCAGGCATATCTAAAGATGTTACCAACTACTATAGAACTTGTGATCCTTGCCAGTGCTTGAAGCGGTGAGGGAGGACACCGTCCACCTTTCAATCCCCGACAATTACAGAAATTCCTATTCAACGAGTGACCATAGACATTGTCTGTCCCCTGGCTAAACCCAGTCGTTCTGGCAAGGGAAGCATATTTATACTGGTAAACTTTCATACACTTGGGCTCCTCAGTGAGATCATATCCAATTGGGGCACCCAGTTCATGTCCTAACTGACTTCTCAACAATGGCAACATTGGTTTGGGGGTGGTATGGGGTAGAGCAGAGGTGTTTGACCCCACAAAGGACTTTGTGAATTGTTAAACAGTAAGTACCATTAAGGTAAGGCTCAATGTTTTTATGGACACTGAGGGAGACTGACAGAAACATCTTTTCTCCTGCGCTTTGCCTACCTTGAAGATCCACAGTAATCAACAGGATTATGTCTTTCAAAATACTGTATGAATGCCAGGTAACAGGCCTCTTAGATCTACTCCAACGGTTTTTGGAAGTGGCGTTTTTCAGTTTGTGGAGCTACCCGTGATGCCATACATACTGAGTTTGACTAGACTTTCTAAGGAGCATCTGTTGGCTGCCCAAGGCAAACACAAGTTCTGGTATGACCACAAAGGCTAGATGAGGATTATGTGGTAACAAAAAACTTTCCACATAAATTTGTTGAAGCCCGTGGTAATTGCCATATGCCAGATAGCAACTGAGGACCAAGAGGTAGGCGTACCTCCTGAACGCTTTGCTCCAACTTTTCGGGAAGTTTTCCTTCCTTAACCTTAAACCCCATCAAAAGCAATAGTTTCAGAGTATGCTAGACCCATATCCCCAGATTTTTTCAACCTGCTCTGATCACATCTCTCGAATTACCCATGAGGTCCTGACCTTAGGTCAGTCCTCCCTTAAGGCCTACTTGGTTTTGCTAGTTTCCAAAAAAGGATGGCACTACCCACTTCTGAGTAGACTACCAGAAGCTAATGGATGCTTATGCAATTCACCAGGTAGACAAATTGTTGGATGGATAGGAAGGGCATCTTACCTAACCACCCAGCACTTTGGGTTATTGGCAGATCTTGCTAGTGACATTGCAAAGTATAATTCTGCTTTTTATCACCCCTTTTGTTAGACCAGTTGCTGCAGGGATGTCATACTTTTCCCTATGCTTACTTCAATGATATTGTCATATTTAGGGAGACTTGAGTTGACCATCTGTGGCACCTAGCCATAATCCTCTACCTCATCAACCAGGTGGGTATGGCTATATTGCCAAAGTGAAAGCTTTTGAAAGGAGAAATACAGTACTTTTTGAGCATTAAGTAGGTAGAGGGAAAATCGTGTAGAATCTATAGATAAGTGACCCACCCCAAGACCGAATGGTTGGTTATGATTTTCTTTTGTACAGCAGGCTATTACCATAAAATTTGTATCTGACTAAATACCCACCCAAATCTCTTAATGACCTGACAGACAAGCAACTACCTTGATTGATTTTAAATTAACTGCAAACAAGCCTTTACTACAAAAATAAACACCCTCACCTCCAATCCTGCCACACTATTGGTAACATAGTACAAACCATCCTCCCCCTGGCCCCCTCGACGCAGCATCACTGTCCTCTGGTATTCCTGCCAGCCCTTCTTTTTTGCTGGGGCAGGGAATTCTGTGACGTCATTGGGAATTCCCTGTCAGAGAGAAAAATGTGCAGGTAGGAGAGTGACCACTGCATAGTCCACATTACAGGGGCCCATGGCGGTTTAGTGTCCTCCACACTAATAATAATAATAACTCTATTTTTCAGAATTCTGGGCATGAAACAAGTTTTTTTAACTTGTTTTAGACCTTAAAATGTGAACACAAACGTACTATTTACGTACTATTATTTTATATATATATATATATATATATATATATATATATATATATATATACTAGCGAATTGCCCGTCAAAAAATGATGGCAATCAAATCGTAAGGTAGCTAATGCTTGCGAGGTCGTAATGTCTGGTAACGTGTCTCGTATGGTGTTCGCGTGTGTAGCCTTGTTTTCGTTTTGTTCGGCGGCCATTTTTTCTCTCGCATATCAAATTTTTTATTGTCCAAACTCTTTTATTTTTATTGAAACAAAGGTGTAAGTTGCCTTTTTGAGGTCCTGGATGCTCCCTGTTGCTGTAGGTAAGTTTTTTATGTATGTGCTGTGTGTATGTATCGTGTTTTTAATTTTGTAATGTTCGCGAGTTGCGTCCGAGTGTTGCGAGTCCGTGATGTGTGTGAACGTGTGTGTTATGTTGTTTGCGAGTGTCGTAATGTGTGTGCCGTGTTATTTGCGTTGCGAAGTTTATGGCCTCCAGCCCATGATGCCATGTCCCCCCAGGCTAAGCCTTCATGTCCCCCAAGGCCAGGCCTCCGTGGTCCCGATCAGTCAGATCTGTCACTATCAGTCAGACCCATCAGACTACTTACATTCATCGAAGCTGTTCAATTTGCATGCATGTGACGTAATTCTGAAACTCCCTGCCTCTGCAGAAAATGTGCAGGCAGGGGAGACATGGCGGAGGTGAATTGAAATGCTCCAATGAATGTAAGTAGTGTGATGGGGCATGGAGTTCTGCTCCCTCTCTCCAGCGGCGGGGTATTGTGGGGAGGAGGTGGCTGCAGGGTCTCAGCGTGGAGCAACGGGCCGTACGCTGCGGGCAAGGGCCTCAGTTGTTGGGATGGAGCGCCGAAGGTATAAAATAAAGTAAAAATGTTTTGAAATTGTATACCAATTTAGCCTGGGTTTGGAGGGTGTTAACCCTAACTTTCAACTGACAGAAATGAAAAGATATTTTGCTAACCTCAAAGTAAGTGTTTAAATGCTTATTTTGGTATTTTTCATGCAAAAAATGTTTTCATACACTACTAATTCTCCTCTATCAGATGCACCCATAATCCAGCTCACTTACCGCTTAGAGCCAAACCCTTAAAGGGATGTGTAAGTTACAGGTCTTGCTTAATTGATCATGATCAGGTCTTGAAATGCTACATATACTATAGAAGCATGATTTATGATTCTGGCTTTCTGACATGTACTTGCGGGCTTGAGTCATTTTTAATCGCATTGTAACTGTTGCAATTTTCAAGCGCCCAGACTTACAGCCTCAGGCATTGTAATTAAAGGCTTGGAATTTAATAAGGGCCAAAGAAGCATGATTTACGACTTTGGCTTTCTGCCATGTACTTTTTGCGTTTCAACTCGCAATTTGTGCATAGTGCGCATGTGTAACTCGTAATTTGCAAGCATTACACATAACTTGGGCTGATGACCACTATATTAGTGTGATTTATAGATGCTGCACTCCACTTCCTGGGGTGACGGGCCATGGCAGGCGGGCCATAGTAATTTGTCAAATGGTGCAAAAAAAATGGACATCCTGTTTGTCACAAGTTTAAGAATGTTTATCTGTCGAGGACTGAGATGGCCTATGCATAAATATGCCCATGTATCCAATGGAAAATCCATTACATTTGTTACATGCAATACTATAACCTTCCACACACAGCATACATTTAATCATATCATTCTTTACTTAAATACCGCAAACCATAATGCAAATGAGTAACTTCAATGGTCCTTAAATGGACTTTATTGTTGATAATTGTTGGTTACAATATTTGCAGCTGTGTAAGTGTTATAAACGCAAAAAACAAAAAAAAACACTAAAATATAACCTTCTCCATTGGTGGATAGAAGCTGCAATGACTGTAATCCCTTCTGTTCAATGCAGCAGGGGGCAGGTTGAGCAGGACAAACATACACCCCACCCCGCAAATACAAATTATCAGATCGTGCCTCTTCCAGCTTAAAGCTCACTGGAATTGTTAATCCTTCATGTAATCTCTAAGACTCGGGTACTAGCTGCTAGAATTAATGTTTTTATGTTTTTATAACTATTTTATTAGTTTTATTAACATTTTTTTTTTTCCTAAATTACACTAGTCCTTTATAGCCACATTAAATTCCAGCCCCCTAAGTGCAACGTGAAGCTCACAACGGCTGCAAGCTTGAAGAGTTGCAGATATACGGTGCTATTAAATTAGAACAGGCTGCAAGTTACGGGCTTGAGAGGCAAACCCGTAAAACATACTTTGCTCGTCGGATTTGCGGCTGTGAAAGTGATCAATTAGTCTAAATCCTAGTTACGAGTTGGGATGGAGCCAATGGCAAAAGAGATCGTCAGAATTACGTCACTGAAAATGGAGGTGGGATTTTCAAAGTCCTACGGGGTTCAGTTACAATCGGACCCACATTCCAGATATTATGCAATATTGATAAAGCCATATATATGATATTCTCTTACATGCAAGTTATAGTATATGTATTAACACATTGATTGCCGGGATCGATATAACACAAAAATTCAACAAGAAATAAAGTATTTTTGGGCCGATTTGCGGGCTTGAGAATGTAGTACTATTAATTCGAAGTCCTAACATCACTTTTACTTTTAATAAAAGTACAGTAGTGTGGTGTTATGTGCATGTAAAGTGCTACAAGTTGGCACCCCCCCCCCCCCCCCCCCATCCTCTGCGGGTCCTCTCTAGCACTCGTTGGCTTCTTGGCTCCATTTGTGGGTTACGAGTTTGAACGCCAATGATCTTGATGCAATTTTAATAGCTCATTTGGAACGTATCGCTTACGGACATGAAAAAACAATGGATTTGCGGGACACGAATTTCCACGTCCAGTAGGCTTTTTTCCAGCTGCGTCTTAACCTGCAAATCGTCTGCGGGTTGCTTTAAGAAGCTCATTTAATAGCCTTTAGTCTTGCAAGCTACACTACGAGTTACGATTTTACACATAGCCCAAATTTAATAGGGCTGTCTAATACCAGATTTATGCATAGTTGATATTTCTGATGGATGCCCCTTACATGCCCTCCTCATAAGTCATTGCAGAACATCATTTAGTAACCACAAGTAGCAGGAAGAGGGTTAAGTGTGCGCGGCTGAGACAGTTAGCAGATTTCCGGCAGTGTACTTGCATCCGCATCCTGCTCATTTTACCAAGCTGCAGACATTCTCAGGAAATAGCTATTCCTCAGGCTGCGTGTCCTTACATCAGTGTCAAGGTGCGCCTGGAAGAATAATACGTATCTTTACTGTTCATCATTTCAGTCGCATCAGTGGCTTCATAAAAACAAAAGCTCTTTTTCTTGGAATCTGTAAAATTGAATGAAAAGTATTGTAAATTATCAACCCAATCACTCCCAGCCTCCTCACATAGCAGATTGTATCTCTATAAAGCAGCATCCTAATTCCAAGTACACTAGTTCAAAGTTAAGTTATATTAATAATTATATTAATAAACTTTATTTTATTTCTATCATGCCAGTGATGTGATTGACATGAACAGTAAATATACCTCTTATGTTAGTATTGTAGTTACAAAGTGTAATTCAAAAGTCATAATATTTTTAAAGAAGCAATCCCTAAATCTATAGAGTGCCTTTACATTTTTTTTTTGAAATGTTTAAAAACATTTGTTGTCTTATTGGAGAATTTAGATCAGGTCAGTATTTGACAGCTCCAATAAAGCAAATACCCTTCTAGATCATTACCATGTTGTGGTGATGGGGCTCGCACGCCTCCGAGAAGCTGTGACCCAAGATGGGCAGGTCATGGCAGAGAGGTTCGTAGATAAGGAACTGCCAACCAACTCCAGTATCTTTGCCAAGAAAACCTTATGGATAAGCACAGAGACCTAATGATAGATATGCCTGGCTTGCTGAGGTCCATGGTCACGGAGAGTCGAACATTACCTAACAATAAAGCATATAAGTCACTGTACATATTCTAGACAGGAGGGCTTAGGGTAATGTCCACCTTTTATATACTAGAAGGGATTGATAAAAAAAAGTATTGTATATTTTATCTAAAAATACTTCCATACCCATGGCTTGCATAGCGGATTAGTATTTTTAGTCTTCTATACTACACAAATATGTGAAGTTTTTTTTTTTTTTTTTTTTTTTTTTTACCAACTACTAAAAAATCCTGTAGTATCCATCTCGGGTGTATGCATCATAATTTACATTTGATGGACAGAAGATTTAGAGATAAGGTGCAGTAATATTACTTGTGTGTGTATATATAGTAAAATGAAGAACTTAAATTGATAATGGGCAAAGTGTTTTTCATATGTTTTTAAAATAAAAAACAGACTTTAAATGCAGCTATTATATGGTGGCAAACCATTCTTTTTGTTTCTAGTAGGAATAAATACTGTTTGAGGAATAGATACAGATATCATATTATCAGTTCTGTTAAGAGTAGCAAAACAAATAACCAGGTAACAGGACTGAATTAAAAAAAAAATACAAGTAAACGAGATGCAGACAGTCATGAGCTGGTGAGGGCCAGGGCCAGTGTTCATTCATGTCTATTCCCTTAAAGATATATAGGTTTCCTGTGTTTCAAATGTATTGTAAGAAACAGGCTGTGATTCAGAAAAATATGTGTTATAGAGATACGTTCAGTGCACTTATAAAGTTATAGGCAGGAAAGTAAATTCCAGCATTGCACACCCTGAGGAACTTGCAGTATGCACAGAAAATGCATCTAGGTATGAAGTTTGACTGCTGCAGGATGGCATCACATGGTTGGGTAGGGTCTGAGTTTAGAACTGAATAAGATCACAAGGATATATAGAGAAAGAGACTACATATCCCGGGCTTCGTTGCAACACAGCAACCCCAGAGTATGATGCAAATGTGTCTGTTTTTTCATGATTGCCAAGAATAAAATATGCTAAACTTTTCAGGGGTGTCAACTGACAAAAGATCAGCTTGCAAACTGAAAAGATTTAGCAAACATCAGGGTTTATTTTGGTATTTTGTCATGCAAAAAAGTGTTTTCATACACTACTAAATATATATCCGATACATTCATAATCCAGGAAACTTAGATATGTACACGTTCATGTATTCATCTGTGAAATTAAACTTGCTGTTCTTCTTCCCAAATTTTCGAAAGGATAAAAAGAAACAAAACCTTTACACTTGTTTTGCAATTATTCTTTATTGCCGGGTTCCCCACTCTGTTCTGAATTGGGCCTGCCTACTGCTTTTTCAGAATTTTGTGTCCTTGTAAACTAATTAGCTCTGACAGTTTTATATGACATGTTGCCAGTGTGCAGACTTTACATGAGGAAGCTGATCAGCAAAAAAATAGAGTTCACTGTAACATAATTGCATATAAAATGTAAAATATTACATACTTTATTTGTTTATATTCTAAAACATTTTGTTTATTTTTAAGTGTAGTTCTTCATAACTATATACAGTGGTCCTTTCAACAGGGTGCTTTATTTTTAATGGAGTTCAATAGGATTCCAGCAAAACATTCGGAAAGGACTGTGTTTTAATATTGTCTCCAAATGGTCCATATCTAATTTGGGAATTCAGTATTAATGCAGCTCCCTTTGTAACATTAAACAGATTAAATATCATCAAATCCATCCTTCTGTCTGTGCTTCCACAGCTCTTTACATTCTTCAAACCTACATAAAGGCTCTCTGTGTGATTAAAACAAAAAAGATTAATCATATGCGCTAATCCTTAGGTTTCTACTATATCAATAAATAACACAAAATGTCAAAGCCACCAGAAAAATGTGGTATTTTCAGATGTAAAGCTTTTTATTAGATGCATTTAAAAATACAGTATATACAGTGTCTTGCAAAAGTATTCACCCCCTTGGCATTTTTCGTGTTTTGTTGCCTCACAACCTGGAATTAACATGGATTGTTTGAGGATTTGCATCATTTAGTTTACAGAAAATGCCACAACTTTGAAGATGTTGTGTTTTTTTTTATTGTGAAGCAAACAACAAATAGGACAAAATAACAGAAAAAGTCAATGTGCATAACTATTCACCCCTAAAGTCAATACTTTGTAGAGCCACCTTTTGCGGCAATCACTGCTCCAAGTCCCTTTGGATAAGTCTCTATGAGCTCGCCACATCTTACCACTGGGATGTTTGCCCATTCCTCCTTGCAAAACTGCTCCAGCTCCTTCAAGTTGGATGGTTTGCGCTTGTGAACAGCAATCTTTAAGTCTGACCACATGTTTTCTATTGGATTGAGGTCTGGGCTGTGACTCGGCCATTCCAACACATTTACATGTTTCCCCTTAAACCCCCCAAGTGTTGCTTTAGCAGTGTGTTTGGGGTCATTGTCCTGCTGGAAGGTGACCCTCCGTCCTAGTCTCAAATCACGCACAGAGTGGTACAGGTTTTGCTCAAGAATATCCCTGTATTTAGCACCATCCATCTTACCCTCAACGCTGACCAGTTTCCCAGTCCCATCCCCAAAGCATGATGCTGCCACCACCATGTTTCACTGTGGGGATGGTGCTCTTTGGGTGATGTGATGTGTTGGGTTTGCACCAGACATAGCGTTTTCTTTGATGGCCGAAAAGTTCACATTTTAGTCTCATCAGACCAGAGCACCTTCCTCCATACATTTTGGGAGTCTCCCACATGCCTTTTTGCAAACTCAAAACGATTTTCTATTTTCCCAATTTTATAAAGGAGCTCAAAACAGAGCTATGTTTTTAGGTTTTATGCTGCCCTATGTCCAGTAACTTCCCCTTATTATATCCAATTGTAAACATCGTATAATGTAATTATAGCACATATATGAATATATAAATAAATACACTTATCTAAAGATAGATCATACTGTCAGACAATATCATACTTTTATTTTGGTTTTATATCCACTTGGTGCTTGACACCGAATGCATAACTCTCTATACAATCCCAAATGGGAAATAAAGATAAGCTTTATTAAATATCAATTAAAACCTATTATAAATTGGCATATAAAACATATATATTTGCAGCTAGTTTGTAAATTGCCAGAAAGGTTAGGTAATCTAACAATATACAGAATAAAAAGCTGATTGTAATCCAAAAGAGTACTGTAATAACTTGTTAAACAATATAACTTATAATTCAGTTGATCAGATAAAACCAAACACCCTTTATTCAAAAGATAAACAGATAAATCTTTGTCTGAAATAGAAAAGCTGAGCTGTACGCTGTCGGGCTGGGCTATGGGGTAGAGAGGCAAGACGAAAGCCTTTTCTTACGAAGAAAAACATCCAAGCCAGGCTACATTTTACAAAAAACACATCTGAAGTCTCCCAAAAGCATGTGGGAAAGAAAAGGTGTTATGGTCTGATGAAACCAAGGTTGAACTTTTTGGCCATAATTGCAAAAGATATGTTTGGCGCAAAATCAACACTGCACATCACCAAAAGAACACCATACCCACAGTGAAGCATGGTGGTGGCAGCATCATGCTTTGGGGCTGTTTTTCTTCAACTGGAACTGGGGCCTTAGTTAAGATAGAGGGAATTATGAACAGTTCCAAATACCAGTAAATATTGGCACAAAACCTTCAGGCTTCTGCTAGAAAGCTGAACATGAAGAGGAACTTCATCTTTCAGCATGACAACAACCCAAAGCATACATCCAAATCAACAAAGGAATGGCTTCACCAGAAGAAGATTAAAGTTTTGGAATGGCCCAGCCAGAGCCCAGACCTGAATCCAATTGAAAATCTGTGGGGTGATCTGAAGAGGGCTGTGCACAGGAGATGCCCTCGCAATCTGACAGATTTGGAGTGTTTTTGCAAAGAAGAGTGGTCAAATCTTGCCAAGTCAAAATGTGCCATGCTGATAGACTCATACCCAAAAAGACTGAGTGCTGTAATAAAATCAAAAGGTGCTTCAACAAAGTATTAGTTTAAGGGTGTGCATACTTATGCAACCACATTATTTTTCTTTTCTTTTTTTTCTTCCCTCCATCTAAAAGATTTTAGTTTGTTTTTCAATTGAGTTGTACAGTTTATAGGTCACATTAAAGGTGGAAAAAGTTCTGAAATGATTTATCTTTGTCTAATTTTTTTACAGCACAGAAACCTGACATTTTAACAGGGATGTGTAGACTATTTATATCCACTGTACCGTACTTAGACAGGAATGGCACTGCATATGGTCATTCTTTGACACTAATTACAACTTTCACCAAGTTACAAGTTGATCAGGCTATTGTACACATAGTGAACATAGTAAATGGTTGCACATTAAGTTTCCTCATGTACAGCATGTAATAACTTTTGTTATTTTTAACCAAGCCTTTAACCAAGCCATTTTTAAAAGCTCTGATTCGAAAAAAACTTAAATGCAAAATGTGACAAAAAAAATGATTTTCTCAAAACAAATAGCAACATTATTTTTACTACAGCATAGTGTAAAAAGTTGGACTATTACAGTAGCCTTTTATTTCTATATGATTTTACTGTGTGGTGTAGCCTTGATCATGTAACCCAATAAATAATTATTCATTCCTTCCAAAATTCAAAAATGATCACACATTATTGAGAACATACACACTGTATTCTAGCCTTGCTTCAGTTTACTAATAAGTGTCTTGAGCAACATATTCAAGAGATATTTGTGTAATTCTAGCTAGCCTTTATCTGGCTCACGAATGTTTTGGAGCCATTGCTCTAGTTATAAACTGTTCAGAGTAGGAACCTCCTTTCTGTTGCACCAAATTAATTTATTACATTGGATTGTCTATGCATTTCTCTATGTTTTCTACTTTTTTTTCTTTCTTCTTTGTGCTCACGGTAACTGTGTAAAATGTTGATCCTTTATAAATAGAGTAATAACTATAATATGCTAGTGGTTTAGGTTACCATCCAAGGGCTCTAGCAATACAATATTGAGTGCTGTCTTTGTCTTCTCCAACAGGCCTGTACATTTGTAATAGCAGTGAGGAGGTTCCCAGGGGAGTTTCCAATCACCACCTGGACGTCCCCGATATTATTGTCACACCACCGACTCCCACAGGAACGATGACTGCCAGAGCTTCAGGGAAGCAGGCGCACCCTGGGACTGCACAGAAAATGTGCTGCTGATACAGAAGGGACCCTTTAAACAGACAAACAGCAGCATGCAAATAAAAACACTAGCTTATTCCAAAATGCATGTCTCTGAAAATGTGCAATATAAGGAGCAATATCTCAAAAGCAAAGAAAATGTACAAAATGTATATGTAGAAATACACAGTTTTGTATGTGCCATAGAAATACCCATCTCGGCTGTACACATTCATAGGGACATAAGAATCCAATAAATTCTTCTATTTTTAATGATAGTTTTGGGTCTACTAAGAAGCAGGCATATATTTAAGATCAGCCAGTATTAAAGATAAACCATCAATTCAATACAATATAGATTAGGCCTAAGCATTCAAAGGGATATGTTGGGTTTTATTTTGTAAGGAAATATCTATTTTAAAAATCACTACCTATTTATTCATTATCATATTACACTATGCAATTAATTGTAGTAATTTCACATGGTAAGCCATATGTACTTCAATATATTTGCAAAACACATCTTTCTCTGCTTTACATAATCTAAAATTCAAATTTAAGAAAGCATTTCCTTTTTTTCCTTTATATCCTTATTCCTCTATTTTTTTCCTTTACCCCACTGGTGTGCAGCAAACCGCCCGGAGGACTCTACTGGACCTTAACCATTTCCCATGTGGCCCCGGACGGTTCTCTAGAGTAGGAGAGCATGTACTTCTACAACAGTCCATGTTATCTCTCCACAACAAGCAAATCACTATTGCACACCAAACACCTATCCCCATTATCTATATCTCGGTTACGATTTAATCCACCTCTACCTCTCTCTCCCACAGTGACCATTTTCTGCTACTTGTAAAAGAATTCTAAAAAACATTGTTCAGTCCTTTTTTAAGGACTTGAAGGCCATAACTGCAACTGTTCAAATGAAAATAGGTGGCCTGTCCCTGCTCTACCTTATTGTCTTGAGTACACAATTAAAGTATCTTTTAAAGGACCAGGTGTTCATTTATATTAATTTCACAACCAGAGGATAAATTAACAATGTATTAAACTAACCGTAAATAAATAAATAAGACATAAGCTGTGTATAACTAGCAAAATCAAATAAGGTTGAGTAAATTCAGGTCTCAACTGATACTGAGATGAGAATAAAAAAAAGAGAGGTATTTTAATATATAACGTGGACAGTTATGACAGTCTTCAAGATGGCTTCAAGTTATTTCCACAAACAAACATCATATTTGTGTACCAGAGCCGTGCTCGCCGATATGTCAGGCCACAGACCTGAAAGAAGCCAACTGGAAACATGAGTGGACAGAGCTTGAAAATAACAGTGTGTCAGGATGTCCACTTCTTTTATTTATTTATTTTTTTGTAGATTACAAACAATCAAAGTACCATAATTATATATATATATATATATATATATATATATATATATATATATCAGTAACATAAGGAAACGGAAACAAAAAAACAATGAAACACTGGACGACGCAAACCCTCCAAAGAAAAAACAAAACACCACCACATGCATGGTTGACAATTTTTAAGTTTTAGGAGTAAGTTCTGTGTAAAAGTGTACGCCCTTGATAGTGTCCCTCATAAATCAGCACTCTGGACAGCCTCCCACTTTGCTCAGAGGGTAGTGTTGGCCTTGCCCTTGAACCCCCTCCTTTGCTAAATTGCATATTCTGTTTAATCAAATATACTTCTCTGATCCTGTCTTATACCTCGTGTATACCCTTGAATAAGCAAGAAAGAAAAGTGTCCGTCACACTGCATAGCAAAATCCTAACCAGAGGAATATGTTTCTTGGAGTTTTGTATATATTGTAGGGAGGGGGCCAATTGGAATTACCACTTCTACAACTGCAGAAATCTCCTGCTGGCATCAATCAGAGCCATGAGAAGCAAGGTTGCACTAAGCTGTATCATATCTCAGCAATTTATCACCTTGGATTCCCACACAATATTAAGCAATTTTCAGGATCCTGTTGCACAATCCGGTCTGTCCAACGGAGGAATGTGCTGCACAGAAAAACATTAACTCCTTCCTGACGGATCTGCTATCTAAACTCACTTGGGGATGTCTTCTGGCCACCTATTGGTAGTAATGCAAGTATGGTATCCCTGTTTGAAGAGCATCCCCCTCATTGGTGAGATAAGAAGCTCATAATAGAGAAAGACACTATTAAAAAATACGCCATAGAGACAATCATCAACAAGGCAAAAAGATAATAAAAACATACCATATCTGTAAGAAGACACCATATATACCAAATGTTATGTATATCCAATGTTATATCCTAAGTAGCAGAAATCTTAATACATACATCTTCATTCCAGTGAAAGATAAAGTGCCTCAAGATAATAGTTAATACACCAAATATATATAATAAACAAGTAAAACTGTATATAGTAACATATAGTACAACATAGTGCTATAACAATATACATATAAATCAATCTTCTTCACAGGGGAATCCAATATACAGTTATAGGTCTGAGGCATAAAAAGTACATTACATATATAAATGAAAAAAACTATTCAACCACATAAATATTTATACACTTTGCTATCCTAATAAAGAGAACAGCTATAAAAAGAGATCCAGCACATAGGCTCAGCTGTTGCAATTAGATTCATATGTAAAGTTGTCAATAAGCAAATATACATGTAAAGTGTTATGTGCAAGAAACAGTGACAAACAAAAACCTATCTCTAAAATATCCCTATGTGGCGGCTGGTAGATTCCACTGCTTACTCCCTAACTATAAAAAACTTCTATTTATACTACCCTCTTATCATGAAACTGTGCTACCAACCTAATCCCTACAAATAGTGCAGTGGCTGGTGGAGATCCACCACTTATCCCTTAAACTGGGAAGCAAAAAGCTAAGCTACACTCCCCTCCTAACATAATAAATGTGTAAAGTGATTACTCACATAAGAATATAGAAATAAAACTATAACATAACAGAAATGCAGCATTGGTATACAATCCGTAAGACCATGAGCCGAACTGGAAATTACATCATCAACGTGGGACATGAAAGCAGAGCTGGTCGACGCGCATGTTTCGCTGTGGCTTCTTCTTGGGCCAGGAAGTTCGGGTCATTTTGGACCTGGTAATAGTGTGGTAAGAAGATATATTTGGTTGCATTAATATATATTTACATTGCTGTTATATACTTTCTTGGTTTAGCAGACCCAAGTTATTGACCCTGAACTAACTCTTGTTAGACCTTGATCTAAATAAATTATTGTCAAAGAAGCTCATACTGCCTGTGGGCATGGTTAAAAATAGCAATTCATTGTTTAAATGCACCATAAAAGTTTAATAAAGGGTTTTACATATTAGACCTTACCAAACTAAGCTTAAGAGACCTTTTAAAAGAAAACTAAAGTATGGTAGCCCTTTTTAACTTTTTACTATCAAATTAAATCCTACTTTAGACTTTAACTGCAGCAGACATTTGATTTTGTCTTTTATGGTAGAAAACTTTGATAAAGTTAATATTTTTGTGGAATTCTATTGATTTATGACAGTTAATAAATTCAGCTTTGCATTTATAAAATAATATGGGTATTTAGTGGTGCTTTAAAAGTGTAATAGAGTTAGAACCAGAGTGCAGCTTAAATTGTGGAATTAGAGTCCAGCTTAATTGTGTAGAGTTTGAACCAGAGTGCAGCTTAAATTGTGGAATTAGAGTCCAGCTTAATTGTGTAGAGTTAGAACCAGAGTGCAGCTTAAATTGTGGAATTAGAGTCCAGCTTAATTGTGTAGAGTTTGAACCAGAGTGCAGCTTAAATTGTGGAATTAGAGTCCAGCTTAATTGTGTAGAGTTAGAACCAGAGTGCAGCTTAAATTGTGGAATTAGAGTCCAGCTTAATTGTGTAGAGTTTGAACCAGAGTGCAGCTTAAATTGTAGAATTAGAGTCCAGCTTAATTCTGTAGAGTTTGAACCAGAGTGCAGCTTAAGAGTTAGAACCAGAGTGCAGCTTAAAAGTATAGTCAGGATCATAGTTTGAACCATATTTATGCCATATTTGTACCAGCAACATCCCTAATTGCAACACCCATGCTTTGCAGAACTGCAAGGAAAAACAGGAATCATACAGTAGCTTCAAAGCCGTCCAGTAGAAGGAAACTACAGTATAAACTAAAGGTATAGCAAAGTAGCAATTTTTAAAGGGATACTGCACTTAGTGAACCTAGTCCTAACCAAAAATAAGCGTAAAACAGAACAGGAACTACCTTCAGTACAGAATTATGCTAATTTCCAAAAGATTCAATACTATGGCCTACTAAAAGGAACTTAACTTCCAAGACCACCCCTCCACATAAACCCTAAACATTACCCAGCCCCATTCCTCAGGCATCAAAACTATTTAGCAGCATTGCAGAAGCAAAACAGAGACACTTCTCCAAGAGCAACTACCTTCAAAGTCAACCACTTCCACCAATACGGGACCAAAGGCTCTCCCAATGGACTTTCTATAAGTGCTTGAGCCCTTCCACACCTGTGTCTGACAAAAACTAAAGTAAGTAACAGTACTTCACACCTATAACCCATCATAATAAAACTTCTAAACTTTCAAAGCAAATTCTCCATACCCAGCCAATGCCTATTCATTGCCAGCACCTATTTGTCGTGCTTGAAAGATTTAATAAGAGAGGACCCTTTACAGAATCTATTAGAGGCTGTAACCCTAAAATCCAAATCAATATCTCTGGAGATAAACGTAGGATTAGCTATATGCAGAAGGCCTGCTGGTGTTTAGCTAATCCCACAAAAATACATTCCCAGAATAATGGAAACCACGGACAGTTTTTGTTACTTCTTGAGCTACAAAATAATCTATGAACCGTCTCAACTTATGTGGTTGGGTGACAACAGATCTCAGAACTTTAAAATACTGTTTCAGTAAGTCACACAATCTCTAAATTACTTGTGGATAAAATAAGAAAATACCTCAATAAGCTAAGTGATAATAACTTTACTCAAAAAAAATGGAAAACATCTGCCTTTGAGTATATTAGGAAGGGCAGCACTTATCAAAATGCCCTCGCTCCCACTTTTATTCAAAAAGAAAGATGCTCAAATAGTACACAAGTCCACCTCCTCATTCCTTTGGCAAGAAGGAAGGCAAAAATAGCCTTAAGGAGACTGGAATTGTGAAAGGTTTACAGTGTCTGAACATACCCAATGCAAAAAATCTTCAACACGGACGCACTATCGAAGTGCATAAAGGACTGGGATCTATGAAATATGTTCATTTACAATATATGAAATAAACAGGGAGATTGCAACTCTCTACTCACTGACATATTTACTGCACCTAGTCCCTAATGCCCTTCCAATACAAAATCAAGAACAACATACATCTAAAATACATTTATAAGGCCTGGTGCCACACCAGACACAAGCTAGGTGGACTCCTTGCTCACTGTGCCTTAGGGAGTTCAGCTGTACCCCAAAGCCCTATCAAGACTGAAACATACTTCTGGGGTTTGCGGTTTCCCTGCTCAGGGTAAAATTGCCTGGTATTTCGGGGCTGGGTCACTCTAGTGAGTGGGACCAAACTGATACTACAGGATATTCCTCCATGGGAAGGGCACAAGTGGCTAAAAGAGGCTTCTCTGAGAGTGGGCTGTCATGTCCATAGAACTAACCAATTCTCCGGTTGAGTGTCTCTGATTTTATTTATGTTTATAGGGAAACACAACTAAAATAACATATAAAGCCATCCTATCACGCTCACAGGGAGCCAAATTTGACCCAGGCTCTGCATCAGTCGAGTCATGGATAAATCAGTTATTCCCTCTAGTGGTTGAACCTGGTTTAGCGGATATACATTTTTAGGAGATGTTCCTGATTATTTTCCAAAAGCTGTTTGTACTGGGATTGAAAGAATAGTATTTAACCCATGAAACACTCATCTTTTAAAAGTAATATTGTGAATTGATGAGTTCAGTATCCTTTTGAAGCAACAAGGATGACCTGTAGATAAAGCTATCATAAAGTCAACATACCAGCTATCCATTCAAAATAATGGTAATAAAACTGCATTTGTGATCACTTGCAATGACTTCTCCTACTTTATATACTTTTATTAAAGTTGTTTACTCTTTAAATCGCTCATTTACTCACAAGGAAAATGTAAATATGTGGTAGAATAAAAGGGGTCATTTTATTAAAGGAAAAAAATCCAAGAAAAGGGAGTAATATACCTCTTTACAATTTACCCATTTTTACCAATTTAAAAATACACAGTTTCAGTGATTGCGCTCAACCTCCAAGTGACAAAAAATGACAAACAGATGCAAACAATTTGATTTTATGAGAGCAGCAAAAGCACCAAATGTATTCCCTCTGTGTTGATTCGACTCGTTGTATAACATTCATGCAGATAGGCTGAAATAAAATAAAAATATATGGACCCCAAGAACACCTAGTATCTCCTTATAAGAGGTCCTAAGGAGTCCAATTCTAACCTATAACCATGGATCTCCATGTCACCTAATAGTAACACCATGGTATTCTCTTCTCTTGTTGACTTAATTAACAGCCAATCATATAAGGGCAATGCTGTTATTAAAGTCTATTCTCATTGGCTGTTTCTTAAACCAATCAGAATAGCAGAAAATAGGGATCTATAGTGAATGCCTTGGTAGATAGCAATAGGGACCTCATTGAGGCACTTATTATTCATTTAGTAAGGCTGAGTGTAGGCAACGGAGTTAATGGGCCCCCACCCCAAAGCACATGGTTTAGTCATGAGGATTTGATGCAGGAGGATATGTGGCTATGTGGCTCTCTACCTGTAAGGTTTGCTCCCAAGATTTTCCATGGGAGCCTCAGAATTGAGTTCTTAGTCCATTTCTGTATAATAAACTGCAATTTATTATTCTATTGTTTGAGTTGGAAAACCTACTCTCTACAAGTCTACTTACATACCTCTGTATCTGGTCTATAGCCTGGCACCAGGCTGTTTGTATGAGACTGGAAGTGGTGGTATTTGTAAGGGGCAATCCTAAAATGAGTTATAAACCTGGACAGATTTAGGGGCCCCTATGTGTTGGCTTGCATTCAGTCAAAGTTTGCATGATCTTTAGTTACTGTTGGCTCATAGGTGGATAAATCCCCATTTGGTTTTATCTGTCCGGCCAGCTAAGCACATTGTTCTGCGGATTAAGTGAGGTGTTATGCTTGTTACAAGAGCTCTTGTTGAACAAATAGCATTTTAAAGCATTGGAAATGGTGATCTGATATTTTGGATTTTGATATAACTTTGAAGTATAGAGGTTGTGTGGAATGGGCTTTGTAGGCTTCAGAATATTCCCCTGGACTCATGGGTGGGACCCACAGAACATTAATCTAATACCAGTATACAAATATAATGAATGTGCTGGTTAGTCCCTGAAGCGCACAATGTTGTGATATTTTGTGGATTTCAGAAGCAACTGTGTATTATTGATGCTGCAATCATACAGCTTTTAAGGTAGTTTTAATATTAAAATAAGATAATGTCTGCACTTGAAGATACAATAAAGATGAACAGTTATGTAGGAATAAGGTACTTGCAAGACCGCTATTTATTTGAGAAAATAAAGTTTAACTTTGAATGATTTCCTTTTAGTATTGCTGTGATTTTGGTCATATATTATCTTTGCATTTAAATGAAGCTTTGATATTACTATGTAAAGTCAACACTAAAATAATGAAACCACTTGTCCTGCTACTTCTTTTGTTGGGCATTTACTTGGTGATAAGCTGTGACTTGTGAAATCAATGTATTATAAGTTACTTCATACAACCAATTCAATAGACAAGACGACTAATCATAGGCAAGGACTACACACACACGCTGTAATGCATCTCCTGCCAAATCACGCTGTATTACAGGGTTTATAAAGCCCAGACAAGATCTGATACGTTTACTCCATAGCTATTATATACTCTTTAAATTTAATCTTCTATTAGAAATTGCTTTCATTCAGTTTACCGATTAAACTTGACAAGGGAGATTGATGTTCAAGGTCCATTAAAGCAATTTTAACCAGAAGGTTTAATAGTGCTGAGATAAACTGTCTAGGAACCTTGAACATTCATTGCAAAAATATGATTGAAAAACAAGTCTTACATTCCTGTAAGATGATATATCCTGGCGAAGCGCAGTCTTTTACATCAGTGAAAAGGTTCAGACTTATTTTATTTATATCGTGCATAAAGCTTTTCAGACTTGTCTCACTATCATAATCACAATAATGTCCTGAAAAACATTTCATCTTCAATATTCACATCTGGACCACTTGATAATAGGTAAGATATTTTTAGAAAGATACAAATTTTTTTAACTATCATATTCAAATTTGCTTTACTGGAGAACCCATTTGTTTTTTGTTCTTGGTATAATAACTCATCTTACACATATCACTGCAACACTGCAAAGGTGCTCCATGCCAGCAACTGCGACCCTCGCAAACTTTACGTCGCAATGCAAACAACACGACACACCAACTACGACCCTCGCAAACTTTACCTCGCAACGCAAACAACATACGAGACACGTTAACACACATTACACGCAACTCGCGAACATTACAAAATTCAAAACACAATCAATACACACAGCACATACATCAAAAACTTTCCTACAGCAAGAGGAAGCATCCAGGACCTCAAAAAAACAACTAACACCTTCATTTCACTAAAAATAAAAGAGTTTGAACACTAAAAAATTAGCTAAGCGAGAGAAAAAATGGCCGCCGAACAAAACGAAAACGAGGCTACAACCGCAAACAACATACTAGACACGTTAGCACACATTACGACCTCGCAAAAATTGTCCGCAACCCGCGAAGATGAAAAAATTAAAAACACGATAAATACACATACATAAAAAGCTTACCTACAGCAAGAGGGGGCATCCAGGACCTCAAAAAAACAACTTACACCTTAATTTCACTAAAAATAAAACAGTTTAGACACTAAAAAATTCTCTAAGCGACAAAAAATGGCCGCCAAACAAAATGAAAACGAGGCTTCAGCACTCTAAACACGCAAAACACCAAAAGAAACTCGCAAAACGCCACAAAACGCCTATGGATATTCCGCTAAGACGCATACCACACATTACCCGCCATTTTACGCCAATGCGGAAGTACACCATGTAGCGGAACCCATCACTGTTTTACCCTGTTTTATGATTATTCTTGGTTAAAATATGATCCTACAATATGTATGCTGGTTGATGCTCTGCAGAATATTAGCCAGACTTTTGCAGACCTAGGCTAATAGATAATCCTATTACAGAGATTCAAGAGATAAGAAAGTTGTAAAGTATCCTTGCATTTTCCAAAGTGTTTTAATTCTCTGATAAGAACAAAGAGGTGTAATTGAATCAGTGTCTGATTGTATCAAAGTTGCCAGGGAGGTGTGACCCCCCTATTGTTCTCTTTGTGTGTATTGTGTGTAGCCAAATATGGGCATGTGTATTGCCTGTGGCCAAAGAGATGTATATATAGTTCTGCAATAACAAAATAAAGTCAGTATTCATTTGACTCCCAAATTGTGTGTCGTCCAATATGGGAGGTCGGGGATGGTGAAACTGTAGTGCCTCGTGGGTATTTTATCGTATACCAGCGGAGATTTTGGACTGCGTGTCCCAGCTCCGTTACATTTGTTGGCAAGTGGTGGAATTGTTCCCACGGTCAGAAGGACAGCTACAGGAGACACCATTCCGTGGAGTACAAATTGAGGGCAACGCTAGTATCCGTACAGCGCCCCTGGCTACAGCAGGATGGAACCGGCTAGTTTTCAGACAGCGTTCCATCATGAGGAGGAGGAGGCGGCCGCGGACTACAGGGATGCAGACAGAAAGGAACTCATGGTTACAGTACCTCGTATTACCCCACAGAATGAGTTTGGAAGAGAACTCCAAAGCAGACTGGCCTTTTTCCCAGGTACGCTTCCCATAAAAACCTTGGAATGGTTAATGACAGATGTCCACAAATGCATAATGGAAAAGATGCGGGCACGGGAGCAGTCCATCTTGGGAGCTGCTAACCCACCTCCCACCATTAACCCCGCCCCAGCACTGCGTCCGGGTGGTGGGAACTACCAAACCCCTCCATCAGGTGCCACACGTGTAACCAGCAGGGCCACATGCAGAGAGACTGTCGCAGAAGGTGTCGTCCTTTCCCCCCAGCGGCAGTGTGAACCCCAGGGGGCAGAAGGTGTCGTCCTTTCCCCCCAGCGGCAGTGTGAACCCCAGGGGGCAGAAGGTGTCGTCCTTCCCCCTCAGCGGCAGTGTGTACCCCAGGGAGCTGAAGGTGTCGTCCTTCCTTCCCAGCGGCAGTGTGTACCCCAGGGAGCTGAAGGTGTCGGCCTTCCCCCCCAGCGTCAGTGTGTACCCCAGGGAGCAGAAGGGGCCGTCCTTCCTCCCCAGCGGCAGTGTGAACCCCATGGGGCAGAAGGTGTCGTCCTTCCCCCTCAGCGGCAGTGTGTACCCCAGGGAGCTGAAGGTGTCGTCCTTCCTTCCCAGCGGCAGTGTGTACCCCAGGGAGCTGAAGGTGTCGGCCTTCCCCCCCAGCGTCAGTGTGTACCCCAGGGAGCAGAAGGGGCCGTCCTTCCTCCCCAGCGGCAGTGTGAACCCCAGGGGGCAGAAGGTGTCGTCCTTTCCCCCCAGCGGCAGTGTGAACCCCAGGGGGCAGAAGGTGTCGTCCTTCCCCCTCAGCGGCAGTGTGAACCCCAGGGGGCAGAAGGTGTCGTCCTTCCCCCCCAGCGGCAGTGTGTACCTCAGGGAGCAGAAGGTGTCGACCTTCCTCCACAGCGGCAGTGGGTACCCCAGGGGGCCAAAGGTGTCGCCCTTCCCCCCCAGCGGCAGTGTGAAACACAGGGGGCAGAAGGTGTCGTCCTTCCCCCCCAGCGACAGTTTACCCTAACCAGGGGAGACACCAATCTCCCAGACGGCGCAGATGGGACCGTGGTCTCTGCGCCCACAGCTTGTCCAGATCCCCAACTACCGTCACTGGGACAACCGGAGGAGGGGGTAAGTACAAATTCCCCTCCCCAGCTAACTTCTAATGTGGCCCCAGGGTTAACAGAGGAAATGTTAACCCCCACTGACCCCCACGTTTCCCTGGCAACTGAGCCGAAATATGTCCCAAGTACCCCAGCAGAAGAGCTGACAGCGGGGCAGAGTGCAGTCGGCCTCTGCCCTCCCTTTGTCCCTTGTACAGAGCAGGATGTCCTGCAGGTTATACCAGCAGAAGAGCTGGCATCAGGGCAGAGTGCCGCTGGCCTCTGCCCCTCAAGTCCCCTCAGCGTGTTGCCCCCTCACCACAGCAAAATATCCAGGTACCTGGTTAGACTTCCCCCCAAAGGAGAGATGTGTGACGAAGTGCCCTTCGCCACCTTGGCTTGGAGGGGACTGTTTGCCAGCCTCCTGCCCTGCGACTATGGCCCTGGTACATATTGCCCTTTGGAACCAGTGTTCGGCCATACCAGAGTATAAGTCACTCATTCTGGCCCTTTACATACAGGGGGGTCATTCTGTACTTGCCCTGTGTGAACCATGATACCCCAGATAACTGTGCCATGAAGCCCATTCATATAATGAAAGACTATGGGAAAGACTTTAGCTACATGGCAATTGAACTGTGTGAAGAGGATCTGAGCGCTATTCGGTGGTTTTGTGCGCTCAGATCCCAGCTATCTGGGGATATGGGAAATGTGAGTAAATGTGAATTGCAGTAATGCTGATGGGTTGTCAAACTAGAGAATTGACCAACAAATACTTTTGTCCGGACATCCCCAGGCCGATCCGTTGGGATCAGACCGTGTATGCCGGCTTATGGTCACGGGGGAGGTGTGTAGCGGAACCCATCACTGTTTTACCCTGTTTTATGATTATTCTTGGTTAAAATATGATCCTACAATATGTATGCTGGTTGATGCTCTGCAGAATATTAGCCAGACTTTTGCAGACCTAGGCTAATAGATAATCCTATTACAGAGATTCAAGAGATAAGAAAGTTGTAAAGTATCCTTGCATTTTCCAAAGTGTTTTAATTCTCTGATAAGAACAAAGAGGTGTAATTGAATCAGTGTCTGATTGTATCAAAGTTGCCAGGGAGGTGTGACCCCCCTATTGTTCTCTTTGTGTGTATTGTGTGTAGCCAAATATGGGCATGTGTATTGCCTGTGGCCAAAGAGATGTATATATAGTTCTGCAATAACAAAATAAAGTCAGTATTCATTTGACTCCCAAATTGTGTGTCGTCCAATATGGGAGGTCGGGGATGGTGAAACTGTAGTGCCTCGTGGGTATTTTATCGTATACCAGCGGAGATTTTGGACTGCGTGTCCCAGCTCCGTTACACACCACTACGCTAACGGTTTGGTCTCACGCACGCACACTATTACACTGCGCACATTCATCACGCTTACACAGCAGCTCCACACCACTAATGCTGCAGCAACATCAAAACAGATTGCCAGCTCTTCAACACAATGCTTCAAAATAGGTAAAGTATATTCATTTATTAATGTATTATATATTTCATTATTACACACTAAGCAGCATTAGCTACCTTACAATTTCATTGCCGTCATTTTTTGACAGGCAATTCGCTAGTTTTAAATATATTTTCCAGTTTGACAAACAACTCCCAGGTTTTCACAAATATACCAGTAACCTCACTGAGCCCCTGTTCCTCTTCTTTTCCCTCTAATTCCTTCACCTTTTCTTGTACTTATCTCCTTCAGTATCAGACACAGAGCTTTACATGAAAGCAATATGCATGGCTGCTGGCTGAAGGACAGGGCCCTCAGTTCATTTTGTATCAGTTTGCCAAAATATGTTTTGTCCTCATTCTTTAGCCAAGCACTAGGGAATATGTTGGCGCTATACAAATAATAATAATAATACTGATATTGTCATTCTATGGAGATAGGTGGCTGGTGTTAGAGTTTGAACCACTTGGTTGCAATAGTAAATAATAAAGGAACATAAAAGTTATAAAAGGACAATAGGAAACACATGTTTTTTGTTTACAGTTTAATAACAGAATACTTTCACATAAATCACTTTACTTTATTGCAAAATCCTGACAAGCTACACGGGTAACATTTGTTTTTCCCAATGTCTCTTCTCAGTGTAGGCTTTACAGACATGTCCGGAGCACTGTAAATGCAAATATAAATTCAATACTGCACTGTAAATGATGGGGAACACAATGACATTAGAATTAATTGTACAACAGTCTCAAGCTCGTAAATCTGCAATCATTTTTTTTATTTTTAATGTGTCATTTCGGGTTATATCAATCTCAGGAAATAACAAGTTAATACATATCAGGCCACCCACATGGACTAGCACATTGACTTCATTCATTTTTATTATTTAGTAGTTTGCAGGTTTGCGGGTCTAATCGCATATCGGACCCAAAAACGCTAATTGATTGAGATAACACCTCCATGTTTTACTGACTTCATGATGACAGCCTCCTTTTCTATTGGCTGTTTCTTCATCGGGAGTTACGGTCTTGCTTAATTGATCATGTTCATGCTCGCAAATGCTACATATGATGGCATGGTTTATGAGTTACGCTATCGGGCCGGGAGAGGGGAGAAGGGTTTGAGGATCTATCCCGTTGTAAATTCGCCAGCACAGACAGCTGCAGTGCCAGCAAGTAGCCTGTAGATGGCACTGTGGATATTTTGCAGCGCTGCAGATATTTCACACAAGTTGTAACCTTAGAAGGTTACCCTAACCCTTACCCTGAAAGTTTACCTAACCCTATGGTATGGGCACTGAATATTGTCAATGCAATCTAGGGGTTGGTGGGCGGCACTGCTGCTGCCACTGCTGGCGAATTTCAAGAGGGAAAGGACCAGGTTTGATGTGGTGGGGTAGAGGGAGTAATGTTCAAAAGAATCAGAGAAAGAGAGGAAAGGTGAAGTGGGAAGCCAAGGGGGTTTATGGGGTGCTGTGGAGGCGAGGGGGGCAGTAGGCAGGAGTGGAGATGACGAGGGGCTAGTGGAGGACTACAGAGGTCAGAGAGGGAGTTGCAAGGGTCAAAAGGGGAAGCCAAGAGGCTATAGAGAGTTTTGTTGTGGAAAGGGGACGTGCAGGGTCTCCTTTCCCCAGTTACCTGTGCTATGAGCTCATCTCCATGCTTCCCTCCACTACAGAAAAAGCAGCATCACACTGTATAATAGCGGTGTAATAACATATAATAAAAATAATCACATATATAGTTGTCAGTATGGGTAACGTTTGCGATGTTGGTCACGCTTTGCGAGCCCGATTGCAGCCCGTCGAAGGTGCTCGTTGCACTGGGAGCAGTTGAGGAGTATTAAGCAGTATTAATACTTATAGATTTGAAGTTGAATCTTGGGTCCTTTCCCTCTTCACTTACGCAAAACATTGGCAGCTGCAGTGCCACCGCCAGCTGCTAGATGGCACTCCTGATTTTCGGAATACTGCTACATGCCAGAGGCCCTCAAGGGGTGAGTGCCCACGCCGAACATAGCGATGGCCTCGCTGTTGATTCAGAACCGTTGAGTTGCGCCACGTCGTAGGGGGGAATAATTATAGGCTTTCCCTGAAACCTGACAGTGCCATCTAGCAGATACTTGCTGGCACTGCAGCTGTCAGCTGGCGATTTCGTGCGCATACACAACGGGATAGATCTGAATCTTCTTGTGTATGTATCTCTAAAATACAGTTTCCTCAACATTGTTCAAAAATGTGAGACTGCTACAGAGAGACATTGTATTACTCTAAGAGAAATCCAGATTCTATAAAACGATTACTTCACATAATCATTTATCAGCAGGAAAATAATTATGGCTGTAATGTGCATTGGCTATGGTAAATTTAGTTTCAAGTAATCTACCTTCTGATAATGGAGGAGACTTTACAGAAAAAAAAGCTTTATCTGCAGAATGGATACATAACAACTCAAACTGTCTGTTTTAGTGTTGACTTTATAAAAACAGCCAATTATCAAGCTTGATTATTCATGACCAGTTAAAAAAATCTAAACATTCTGCTAACTTTCTTTGACTAAAACCTAACATGTAAACTCGTTATCTTTATTAGTAGACTTACTGATGATTATAGAAATTATTTTTTATTTACTATAACTTATTTCCGCAAAGGACAACCAACCATCTGTTAGCTAAAACAGCAATACATGCAGCTGACAGAAACTTTCACTTAAGACAAGCAACCCGATTTTCGCGCCAAAGTACTTGTTGACAGCTGCGTTCCAAGCCTCGCAATGGACCCTGTTGCCAGGTATCGGTAAAAGACTAAAAAAACGAGGCTTGGAATACAAACACTATGATGGGCTAACCTGCACGTGCGACACGAAGCGGACGGTGATTGGCTGGGTTGTGAATCGCGGGAAAACAGTGGGCGGGCTCAGTGTTGGCGGTGAATGGCGCGGACATGGACGCCTCTGAGGTGGAGTTTTTGGCGGAAAAAGAGCTGGTGACAGTCATTCCGAATTTCAGTCTGGACAAAGTTTATCTAATAGGGGTGAGCAGTATCCAGATATTACTTCTACGTACAGTAGAAAGTGTGTCGTACATCATCATCACCACAACCGCCGCCATATTATGAAATAGTAGTGTAGCATGTTATGTATTTGGAACAGTAACAAAATATTTATTGCATGAGGTGGTTTTGTGATTCTGGTAAAAATATCAAGGAATGTTGGCTGACGTTTTCTGTCATGAATTGAAAATGCCACTGAAGTGTCCGTATAATATGAATTAATTAGATTTTTTTAGCATCTGCACACGATATATTAAAGGGCCACTTAATCCAACCTAATTTGGACCACATCAAAGTAAAGATCTTCTAGAAGCATGTTGAATGACTTTTTTTTTTTTTTAAATACGTGCATTTTTCATTAAGAAATAAAATATATGTTTACATTCGTCACTGTCTGACAGACCCACAGCTCTGTTCGGTGAGCAAGAAAAAAAAGAACACTTAACAAATCTATTTGTGCAGAGCATAAAATGCTGGAATCGCCTAAATTGCAGTGCGGTCCTTAGTGGTGAGAAACTGCTATCTATCACCATCTTCACCATGCTCTCCGCTATCTGTTATTACTCATGCAACAGAGGACCTTGCTTGTTGGCTGACTGCAATATCCGCCACAAAGTGGCACGGCTGCATTTTCAGTTAATTTCTTAGGGCAAGGAGTGGTATTGGCAGATTATAAGATTTACACAGACAAATTTACTGACATCTCAGCCGTGCTACATAGTGGCCAAATAACAGAAAAGATCTGCAACAGCCAGTAGGCAGGATACACTTGGAGGATCTTGACTGTTGGGTAGACAGGAGCAGTTTTGGTAGCAGTGCATTCTGTGCAGGCATTAGTCCGAAGCTACTGCCGCTAGATAGTAGGGGGAAGCTGAGAGGGTGGGAGGCGCAGATAGAGACCGCGCATACACACGGGGGATTCGGAGAGGCAGAGGGGCCGGAAGGGAGGCGAGGCGGAGAGAGGGTCCGGAAGGGAGGCGGAGGCGGAGAGGGGTTGCCGGAAGGGAGGCGGAGGCGGAGAGGGGTTGCCGGAAGGGAGGCGGAGGCGGAGAGGGGTTGCCGGAAGGGAGGCGGAGGCGGAGAGGGGTTGCCGGAAGGGAGGCGGAGAGGGGTTGCCGGAAGGGAGGCGGAGGCGGAGAGGGGTTGCCGGAAGGGAGGCGGAGGCGGAGAGGGGTTGCCGGAAAGGGAGGCGAGGCGGAGCATAACAAGGTAATGGAACTTCATAAAGATGGAAAAGGATATAAAAAGATATCCAAAGCCTTGACAATGCCAGCCAGTACTGTTCAATCATTTAATAAGTGGAAATTTGGGGATCTCTTGATACCAAGCTAAGGTGTTGCTTTTTTATACCACTATCTGATTAGGGTGGCATTCTGTATCATAACATTTCTTTACTATTTGGAGACTATGTTAATACCTTGATATCACGTACAATGGGTTTTTGTAAGGATATAGTGGGCATACTTATCTCATTGTTTCACATAGTAACAAATATCTCTCCCCCCCCCCCCCCCCTTTTTATTTTTTTTTTCTTCCCCTTAAACTTCGCTTTGGCATTATTTGCTCTAAAGCGGATGTGGCTACCAAATATGTTTGTTATAAAATTGTACCATCTTTTGCAACAACTCGTTTACTCTGTGGGTGTTGGTTACTAGCAAAAAATAAATAACAAAATTGTAACTTAGAATAGCAGGTGCAATTACTTGAATTCTGCATTTTTTTTTTTTTTTTTACTAGGCCACCTCTGAGTCTCAGCATTTAAAAGGGTAATATTGCCAGTGACACACTACATTTTTATTTAGTTTTACACTGATTTGAATACAGTACATTTTAACTGTAATCTATCTAACTGTGACAAGTTATAGATTTTTGCAGGGGAAGTGTTCTACTTCCTCCAATCAGTCTTTAGGGAAGGAGAGCTAGGACAACCTCCAGCATTGGCATCACCACTGAGCATGCTGTTCAGGTATAACTGATGGAGCTGTCGTTCACAACCAACCCCATGCTTCTAACAGTCAGTCTTTGGGAAAAGGGTCTCGGACAGTCTCCAGCAGTGACATTACCATTGTTCTGAAAATGCTGGTAGTGTCTAACAGAGCTGTTTTGAAAACAAAAATATGCCTATTTTAACTTTAGTTTCACTGAGATATCTGAGTAGATTGTATGTCCTCACTGGTCCTTAAGGAAGTTCATAGCTTAGTTGAACTAGCATCAATTGTTAAAATGGAAATCACCTTTTCTACATGATTTTCTACTCCCTGTCTGATTTAACAGAGCACATATCATGACTTCAATTTGTCTTTAAACAAATTTAGCAAGAAAAAAATTAAGCACTCAGAATAGTCTTATTATAATACACTAGGTTTTTGTAACACATGTACTTTGAGGATAAATAAACACCGCTTCATATTATTTGATTTTAGTTGCCCTTCCTACTTTTGGGTAATCCCATGCTCTAGTGCCCCACTGTGTATTATGGGATTGCAGCATAATTAAGACTGATATAGATAGCATAGTATGTTGATAGGTATTGTCAGGGGTGAACAGAAGCTTCTAAAACTTAAAAGCCATGAACATTGTATATGAGGCAGACAGGCTGTTTTTTAGGATCCTATAAGGAAGCCCTTCATGGAGATACATTAATTGTAGAAACATATTTAGGAGCCTGCTGCACAAATTTTAGGAGTCCAATTTACAGGGTCTTGGGAAGTTTCCACCCCTGGATATAGCACCCCCCCCCCCCTCTTGCCAAAAGGAAAGAGACAGGATATAGTACAGCAATCTAAAGAAATGTTGCTTCTGATAGTAGAAAAGACTGATGGAGATTTTATTTGCAATTTGTGTTATTTTACACAATCCAATACAAACTAATATGTGGGATTCTTATTCAGCAAACATGGCAAAGAGAATAAATGTCATGCAGACCCCGTAAAAGACAAAGCAAACAACATTTGAAGTTCTCATTGCTTCTTGTATTCAGTTTGTGGTTTTATGTTTTACTTATGTTGTATTATTTGCAAAAGACAATTAACATAGGTGGAATTGTGAATTGTTTTATTTAATCATCCTCCAATGTTAACAACTTTTCTACTGTTGTACAGGGAGACCTGGGTCCATTCAATCCTGGGTTACCAGTGGAAGTTCCCCTCTGGTTGGCCATCAACCTCAAACAGAGACAGAAATGCAGAATTGTTCCTCCAGAATGGATGGATGTAGGTATGGAGATGTATTCCAGTATAATTCTACTCATAAATTTAATGTAAACACAAAACACTCATGTTTACTATATATTCAGATCCCTCCTTAGTATATTTGACAGTCAGACTTGTTGTTAGAATGTGACATGATTATATTGTACGTCATATTGTCATTTTAAAAACATAGCTGTATCAAACATGATGTATGTAATATATTTATAATACTGTGCAGCAGTATTGGTTATATCAGCAAAGCTGGTTTCATAAATTCGGCGTTTCATTATTTACTTATTTTCTACATCTTCTATATATTTCAAGACCTGGACCTTGTCACATGGTGCAGCATCTCAAGTACTTTTAAAACTATTTAGCTATAGTGATGTCATCCCTGTGCTTCTTATGCACCCTCCACAACAGTGGTGAAGAAGTTGTTTAGCCTCTGGTTACCGTAGTTGGCCCTTGGTCTTCTTTTAGCAAGAATACTGTGAGGGTACTGAAAAAAAAACAATTTACACATTTGCTTGTTCCCTACAGTTTTAAATACTTATTTTTTTTCTTTTTTTTTGTTCACAAATGTTCTTATACCAAAACAAATAAAAAAGGAAAACATTCACAGTTCAATAATACATATGACATAAATATACAAGCAAACAAAATTATAATAAACCAATGCAGCTAATCAAAAATCAGTGCACCACTTATTTTCCTTAAATAGGATAAATACAACCTTAGGCTTACATAACATCAAACATCTATCTAAAAAGTTTATATCAAGTATACATACATATTTAAGATTTCAGTGGCCATATGAGGATTATTGAATACTCCTAGAAGATTTGGTCTATAAATTGTGAAAGAAAATAAAAGAATAGTGCACCATTACAAATAGAACATAAAAAATAAAATAAAAAAAATAATAAATAAATAATTTAAGCAAATAAATAATTAAAAAGAAAGAAAAGAAAAAAAAAGGAATTTGCCGGATAATAGGAGGACAGGAGAGGTTTATTTTTAATGTTATGGCATTTTGCGATTTAGGTGGCGTTTTATCCACTGCAAGAATTAGTCTCTCATAATCGGACAGATCTCTTAGGCTTTCTAAAAAAAAAACCTGGAGGACATATGTTGGCTGCACATTTTATGAAATTCTAACCACAAAGTGTTGTGTAGCTTATATTTGACACAGAGTTCCCCAAAATAAATAATATTGCCACTCTGAAAAAGGTCTTTTAAAAATATTGCACCCTTTTTCACCAAGATATCCAATAAAGGAGAGTCTGGTTCCCTAGACAGAGAGCCCAATGGAGATAAAGGACTAGGAAACAAAATAAAAGAGTACTTTATATTTAATCTCCCCCAATGTTTAATATTATTCATTAAGGATTCTCCAATTAAGTCCAAGTTTTTATATTCATAATTTTTATACAAGGTTAGACTTTCTAAATCTCTTTAAAAACATTTCCTTTTCAATTTGGAACCAATGTCCTGATTCTTCTTGTTTTTTCCATGTTATTATGTGCATTATAGTAATAGCATCTTGACATTTCTGTACTGAAGGGTAGGCCATGCCTCCTTTTTGGAATTTGTTAATTAGACTTCTCGTTCTGATTCATATTTTTTTACCCTTATGGATAAATTTATCAAGAGTGTTTTGGAATTTTTTTATTTGAAGTCTTGTAAGATGATAAGGAATACTTCTCATTAAATATGTTATTTTAGGGATCAGAAACATTTTTGCGTCGATATTCAAATTTTCCAGTTGCCTTTAAATTGCCTTAAAATTTTGTTCAATCATCGGTTTAAAATCTGATTGTAATTCTATGCCCATATGCTTTATTATTGGTTTACAGTTTTAAATACTTCTAATACTCTGCCAATTACACCATTCCCATATGTGCGTTTTATAGGAGATAGGAGATTGTGTGTGTGTTTGTGTCTTCTATAATAATAAGCTGAGATCTTTTTATGTATATGCCATAAACTTTCTTGTGTGTTTTTTTTTTTTTTTTTTAAATCATAGAGAAACTGGAGGCCATCAGAGACCAAGAGCGCAGGGAAGATACATTCACCCCAATGCCAAGCCCCTACTACATGGAACTTACTAAGCTATTACTAAACCAGTAAGTAAAATAAATAAATAGTACATTTGTGTTCACATATGAACATCTAAAACGAGTTAAAAAAATGTATATTTCCTGCTCAGAATTCTGAGAAATACATTCTGGGAACCTGGGCAACATGCAAATATGCCCACGAAGGCTTCTAACCCATTACCATTTTAAACATGGCTTCCTTTAAGCATATGCCTTCTGTATTACACAGCTTTGAGCAAAGCTCAGGATAGATATATCTATAGATATATCTGTGTGTATATGAGAGATTTATATATTATAGATTGGTGTCGAGGGTCCGCCTGTGTGACGCATTCCCAGTATGTATCTGCAACGAACGTTAAAAACCATCTGAGATACAGGAGTAAAATAAATATATACATTTTTATTCAGCTTTATCTATACTTTATAACCTTACTTATGGACAAAAATATATTTGTTCATCATACATTCTTCAAGCATATACATTTGCTTGGCTGTTCCTTTTATAGAATAAAGAGTGCTGCAGCATTTTTATCCACTGTGATCAATCGTCAAACTTTATTATCACGTTAAAGTTTATTTTTGATTACTTTCTGTGTTTTGCCACACAATTGAATCAGCCTTGGTCTGAAGCAGTTATCTCAAACATGTACTTTTCTTAACTGTTCTAATACTGGTGATGTCACATACTCCTATTTTCTTATCACAGCGCATCTGACAATATTCCTAAAGCAGATGAGATCCGGACACTTGTTAAAGACACATGGGATACCCGAATAGCAAAGCTTCGGGTCTCTGCTGACAGCTTTGTGCGAGAGCAGGAGGCTCACGCCAAGGTATGAACAGGTGCCGAGTACCGATTGGTAATCCAATACCAGTCAAATTAGTTAAGCATTTGACATTGTAATAATCAGAAATATATTAACAACCGTTATCTCAGTACAAGGATGGGCCATTGGATAATTTACCTTAAAGTTTAAACGTATAGCCACAAACTGACCGATTTTAGAGATGTATGTAAAAGGAGGACATTACATATATCAACAAAATAATGCCCAGACTGAAAAAAAATACAGAACTTTAATCTGCTTCGCTTTAATTTATGGTTCCAGATGGATGTGTTGTTCTCCGAGAATACTCATAATGTGGCCTGCTTTGTTTGCCCTTTGATTAAACACTCTTAATTATCCACCTGTTTTTGAATTCCACTCTGTTACAAGTCTCTCTTCTCTTCCTTTGCCAGCTGGATAACTTAACACTGATGGAGATTAACACCATTGGAACTTTTTTTACTGAGTCCTTAAACCACATGTACAAACTGCGCACCAACCTGCAGCCAACAGAGGATGGACAGTCACAGGATTACTAACCCAGCAACATTGTCCATAATTAAAAAAGGGGAAAAATAATTGGCTGCCTGCTTACACCACAATATATTCAACTGTTTTGCCAAAATTTAATTTGTTGGCATGGTTAAAAAAATATCCCCTCTGGAAATCCTTTTTTTTTGTTTTGTTTTGTTACGTTAAACATTCGCGTTCAAATACATCTATGTTTTTTGTGTCATTTTGTATATTTTCTCCCTTTCGTATCAATAATCTTCCAGTGATTTCCACCTTGAGATGTTATAGAATACTGACTGATTGATTATATTGCCCAAATTACTTTGATTCCATTGCTCTGAATAAATATCTTGTTTAAATAATGTGCTCTTTATAAAAATATAACATGGACCTACGGCACTTAATGTACATGCACACAGAATGGATCTTAATAATTATATAGGTGACAAAGCAACCGTGCTCGCGATTCTGCTGTAGGTTTGATAGTGAGACATCTTTTTTGTATGTAAAATGAATTGGGAAGAACTAAAGCTAGATTAAAGAAAAAAGAGTGTAAGCAGCACTGCTTGCAGCAACATCTCTGGTGCATTTTTGTGTATAGTTTGTGAATGTACTGCATCTCCCACAAAAGGAAATGGCTTTGGTAGCACAGAGTGTTAAATTACTTTTTGTATCCACATGCGCCACCTTGTGGCAAATTGATGTGAAAAGAACAAGTTTCTTGCAAACTAGAATGTAACTGAAAATGGAGTTTCTGCTTTGCAATATTTTGGAGTAATTACTGACAGGGTTCAGCTAGTCCAGCATACAAATAATTAGTGGCTCATAAATGTTACTTTTAGGTTCTTAATGTATGTTTGATCATTGCACATATATCTGTTATGTATATACTTTCCAGCTACTAAAATGTCTGTCTGGATCATCACTAATAAGTCATTGCATAAAGTGTTTTATTTAAACATTTTTTTCTACATTAAACATTTACCTTTTTAATGTGTCCATATATGTGTTTTTTTTTCCCTCTCGTTTACTCCGTTAATGTCTCTGTCAGTTTTGGCAACTCTTGATATGAGAGAAGTAAGCATAGTATTGCATATATGCAACCTAGCTACATCTGTGATCCTCATCTTGATTATATGATGTTATTGTGATTGTGCGATTAATCACAACATTGTCTACATTCCCACATGTCATAATCTGTTATAGTAACTGTAATGATTTCTAGAGATATAAAGTGTTCAGAATACCTGAAATTTCTATGTACCATACTGACACAATAACATGCTACACCAGCCGTTTTGCAAAGTTTATTTTCATACTGAAAAAAATCCTTTAAGGGCCACTTCATTTAGCACAATTTTGATCATCACAATAAAGATGTCCTAAAATCATGTTGATATATTTCTTGAATTTTTTAAATACCTGCATTTTTCACAGAGAGCTTTTAAGCACTAGTTAATAAAATATTTAAATATGCAAAGAAATTAAAAACAAAGCACTCTGTTCCTTTATGATTTTGAATGTTATGCTGTTGGGCAGGCTAGTTAATAGACCAGGATCTGAATCAAGACCTTTAGCTCATTTCTTCTGGACCTTTATTTGATTATTAAATATACTATCTATCTTAACCAAAGCTTCCACATGCTTAAATTAAGATGTTCACTTCTGGGAACAAAAGGTATGGCAAGCCTGGATATGTATTAAAAAGTAAAGATATTACACTATCAACAAAGGTCCCCATAGTAAAAAGTATGGTATTCCCAGTAGTAACATATGGCTGAGAGCCGTAGGATTGAAGACTAAACAACAATATATAAAAAGAATATGATATCTGGAGCTTGACTTTATTTTTATATAGACATTTGGAACTTTGTGAATTTTGTATAAAATAGACTATATCTACCGTAGAGGGACTTGTGGAGAGATGCAATGGAGCAGGAGTGCTGAGTAATTTGGATGAGTCTTGCAGAGGAAGTTATGATCGATTTTAATTAGGTATATATGCATGACACTGAAGATCTATACCCGAAGGATCTTAATCTATAATCTCTATAGTTTCTTCAAAGAGCTGGAGGCAGACATATTGGAGAGTGAAGTGAGATGGATCTTAGGAAGCCTTGCTCATAACAAGGCTGCAGGAGTTGATGGAATCCCAGTCTAACTATTCAAAATCCTACAATATAATGCTGTGAAAGTGTTGCTTGCCTTATGCCACAGATTTGGAAAACTCAACCAGGGCCAGTATATTTGAAAAGGTCAGTCTACACCCCATTCCCCCCATAAATGACTGTACTAAAGAGTGTTTCAATTAACAATTACACTCATTTCACATGTCAGCAAGGTTATGCTTAAGATCTTACAAGCTCAACTCCAAAATATATGTACCAGGATCTACCAGATGTGCAAGCCAAGTTATGCAGAGGAAGAGGCACAAGATATAAAATTGCTATTGTCTTGTGAATAATAGTTTTCAGAAAAACATTTACTGCTGCTTCATAGACTATACTAAAGCCTTTGTGTGGATGACCACAAAATGTGACAAATCCTTAAAGAGATCGGAATGCCAGATCATCTCATCCATCTCCTAGGGAATCTGTGGGCCAAGAAGCCACGGTCAGAAATGAACACAGAATAACAGAATGGTTCAAGGTCAGGAAAGGAGTGTGACAAGGTTGTATATGTCACCTTTATTCAGTTTATATGCAGAGTACATCACGTAAGGCTAAGCTGGATGTATCCAAAGCTGGGATAAATATCGTTGGAAGAAATATCAACCACCTCCGATAAACCGATATTACTCTGATGGCTAAAAAAAGAGGAGGAACTAAAGGACCTATTGATGAGGGTAAAAAGAAGAGTGCAAAAGCTGGCCTGCTGCTCAATGTTAAAAAGACAAATATATAATGGCAAATGGCAATCTCTGTTCCTGGCAAATAGATGGGGAAGAAGTGAAGGCAGTGACAGATTTTATTTTCCTGGGATCCGAGATCTCTTCATATGGCGACTGTAGCCATAAGATTAGATTTGCTTCTGGGGAGATACAGATTTTATTTTTTTTATTGGCGAGCTTGGACAAGCAAGTAATAATTAAACATGTTACATTATTAACAAAGGTCCGCGTAGTTAGAACTATGACCGAATGCAATGAGTTGAGTAAGGAGGAGGAAAGAAAATTAATTGTGACGTTAAATGTTATTACCTGCAATGACTGCAAGACATAAATGAATATGATATGTAACGCATTTGAGGGACAAAGAAACTATAATGTCTTACAAATTAGTCATTTGGATGTTCTTCAGACCTCATAACTTTTCACGCAGAACAGACCAGTTTTGTAACATTTAAAATAGTGTCTCTTATACGCAGAATAGAAAATTTAGGAGTTTGATTACTTGCATGCTACTCATCCATTTATTGTAATATAACTAGTGCAATTTATTTTCATTATTACTATTTTAACACCAACATTTTCACACCGTAAAGCAGAAACAAGACAAATTACAAAACCTGTCAAGGATTTAGGAAGAATTTATTTTTCTGAACTTACAACAATATATTCATAAATATCTAAAGTACTACATTCAACAAATACATTACAAATATTTGAAACAAGTACAAGTAGGATTTAACCCTTTCCTTTTCCTTATCTCACAGCATCTACTCACTCAGATATCATTGTAGTCTACATGGTTTTATAAACCTTTTTTTAGCAGAGGAATGGAGTGAAAGTGATTGGGATATTATGTCTCTAAATTGTTCAAACTTGGCACTAAAGCTGCAGTTACGCCACCATATAATGCATTTTTTCCCCCCAGAATAAAAGGTTATGGCTCTATTAGATGGGATTCAATTTGAAATGTTATTTTTACAATTATTTTAACAACGTATTGGCCCTACAATTATATTGAACCATGCATTTGAAGAAAAAAAAATATAAAAGCATACTGGCAAAAGTTGAGAGAAATAGGAAGAAGGCACGGATAGCACAAGCTGGTATAATGGACCTCAATATTTAAAATTATATGTGCATTGCTGCTTTCTTCTATATGATTCTGTTTGGTACAGAACCTTTTTTTGTACTTAAAATACATTTTGAACTATAAAGAAAAAAGAAAATGAAAGCATTGCTGCTGATTCAAGAAACGGGTGCATTTGTTGCACCTAGATTGTGCATGACCACAAAAGGAAATGCTTTTGCTACACAGGGAAGCCGCAATATTTCTCTTGTACACATGCGCCACCTTATGGCAAATTAGGATAATGCTACTAAAACAGCAGTATTCTATTGGACTAGAATATAACTTCTGCTGTGACATATATACATATGGAGTATTATCACTATTGTCCCTTTAAAATTATAAATTGTATTTAGCATATGTCCTATTGGCACTTCTAATTTGCAGTTATGTATTATTTTATTTTCCCTCGGTTTGAATTTAAGGGCTGTGATCTCAGAGCATGCTAACTTCAACAAATCTCATCCACACACACAAACAGTGCCTGCAAAAGTATAGAAAATATGGTATTTCTCCCTCATATGAAAAGTAATAATGACTTTCAGAACCATTATTATACTGTTTAGGTAGAAGCTTGTAAAGTTATTTATAATCTCTTTCAGTACTAGCTTGTATAATTATTTGTATGTTTCTATAGTAGTACATATACTAGCCAATGACAGGCTATGTCTCTGCAGCAATTCAGCAACATGCTCCTGTCATTGGCTGCTACATCCAGTACTAAAGACACACTGTATGTATGAGTTGCAGGGACTATTTAGAAGGTTTCTGTGAGAAAAAAAAAGGAGCTTTTAAGCATTTGTTATTACTATGTTACATATGTAAATAAGCACTTAGATTGTTTGTTTATTTTCATATTAAAAACAGGGAGCCTTTAAATGTTAGGATACAAGAAAACTAATGCAGTGTGCAATGAGAGTTATCACGACAGCTGTGCTGTGGGGGGAAATGTTTCTGGTATATACTTAAATAACCTTATTTATACCAGTGACATACAATCTATTTCATTTGAAGGGCCTAGAAATAGTCTCAACATCCTTAAAAAGGCTGCGCCTTGGTTTTAGATTTTTATTTTACGCATAGCAAAAATGGTAGACTATGCAAGCAAGGTAAAACTTGATTAATTAAGGAATAAATAATGAGGATATGTGTTTTGGATTGCTATAAACAGTGAGCGGCTATTTGTGGAGAGATAAAATGGAGTTTGTGTTGCTGAAGAAGGACAAGCTCCACCGCTCTAGAGAAAAAGGTCTGATGGCTCTATGATGCCCATGGGCTGCATGTTGTCTTTACAGTACAACATGTAAAGGAAGAATACTGTAAGCTATGCAGTGCAAAAGTTACTCAAAATGTTTCTAACACTTGTGACTTTCAACAGGCAGGATTTGGGCGCCTAAACGCTATGGTCTTGAAAAGCACCCTGTGAAGACTTTGTTGAGTTGCCTCTTTCATAACGTTCTTTGTAGAGGTAAGAACACTTATTTATATGGAAATAATCATTTTAATGTTTAGAATTTTCCCTTCTATGATTTATATGTAACCTTTACAGAATTAAACATATATTTGTTAGATTCCTGTGCTGGTCTAAAGAGACATCCGTGATATTTTTGTAAACGTGTGTGATTTACATTTCTGCAGGTGCAAAGTTTGCAGCTTATTGTGCAGTTGCATGTTTTTCTGCTTGTGTTGAGGGGGTGGGGGTGGTAGGTGTCAAATACTAAAAGCTCAATGCTATAGACAACTCAATAGACAAAAACTCCAAGTTAGCTGGTGCTTGCTCAATCATAGTCATTTACAACTGAAATCTTCCCTAAAAGTGAGTTTATGTCCATGCTCAACAAAGTTGCTAACGTCTATATCATAACTCGCAAACATGACGTTTTTCCTCAATTAATTGTGCATTTTATCTTCCAATTTATTCATAGTTCGTAGTACAGAATCGATTAATCTCTGACCAGTAAACCTGAATTGACATGCACATTTTTTCCATGAGAATTTTTTTTGGGGGAATATGCAAGAGACTTCCCTAGGGTAGATAGTTTTTAATTCTAGTTCCTGGTACCCATAAACCTACCAGGATATAAGGATCTCTGCATGAATAGACTTTTTCAGCTCTCCTAAAAAATATATATCTTAAATGCCACTGGATATGGAGTGGTTTACTAGTCTTTACTAATCTGCTGGGAGGAAGTAGCACAGCCTTTATTAGTCTTTACTAATCTGCTGGGAGGAAGTAGCACAGCCTTTATTAGTCTTTACTAATCTGCTGGGAGGCAGAAGCACATCCTTTACTAGTCTTTACCAACCTGCTGGGAGGCAGTAGCACCGCCTTTACCAACCTGCTGGGAAGCAGTAGTACCGCCTTTACCAACCTGCTGGCAGGCAGTAGCACCGCCTTTACCAACCTGCTGGGAGGCAGTAGTACCGCCTTTACCAACCTGCTGGCAGGCAGTAGCACCGCCTTTACCAACCTGCTGGGAGGCAGTAGCACCGCCTTTACCAACCTGCTGGGAGGCAGTAGCACCGCCTTTACTAATCTACTGGGAGGCAGTGGCACTGCCTTTACTAATCTACTGGGAGGCAGTGGCACTGCCTTTACTAATCTACTGGGAGGCAGTGGCACTGCCTTTACTAATCTACTGGGAGGCAGTGGCACAGCCTTTACTAGCCATTATTAATTTGCTGGGAGTTGGTAGCAAAGACTCAAGATGTAACACTTTATAAAATAAATTAAACTTTTTATACAGATAATCACACTGGGCTCTTGAGAAAAGCAAGTAGTTTAATGCTGGTGATAATTATAGATTTTGGATGAAAAATTAATTGGGAGTGTACTAAAGAGAAGCTATTTAATACATATGTACACACTCACACACACTCACAACAAAATGTATATAATTAACCATTAATTTAATAACTAATATGGAGCCCTGAACTCTGCCACCAACACTATCAAGTTTCAAATTATGTTTTTTTCATACATAACTTTAGCATGCACTGCATAAATCCTTTCATAAATACATAAATTATACTGTTCAATTATAGAATATGCGATATATTGATCCAGGAAATAATCAGATTAATTATTTTAGGGGTTAGACATGAACTTTTTTTCTTAAATGAAATCTATTGCAATGTTTCAGTTGTGTTTTTGTTTGCTTTTTCTAGATCAATTCAAATAAACATGGATTAAAATCTGTCAATAAAGGTTCAATTTGTTGGACTTCTCTCTTCTTAAACCTTAACTCTGGTCTGTAGTGTTTCAGATGACCCATCTTGATAATGACTTTTGAAAACAAACAAAAACACATTAACATTTGTAACTTTTATATGCAATAATTTTTTACTGCAGGTTTATTTATTTTTTTCAAATTATTATTTTTGATACTTTGGAGCATGTGTCCTTGTAAACCAATTTGGTTTCCAGTATTCCTCTTAAAGGCATGGCCAATTTTAGATGCCACATTCTAGTTTTGCAGATAGAAGCTTCTTGTGTATTCAAAATCCCAGTAGAAAGTAACATGGTAGATTGCACAGTAGCATAATGCTTATAAAAATAGTTGAACCGGTATAATTATTTTAATTTTGAAAGTGTAGTTCTTTAAGGGTGTTTTAAAATAGAATTTTACTGTGACTTACTTACAATGATACAAAAGTGTAAGAGTTGTGCAAGAAAGATGTTCTCACCAATTGGAGATGTGTCAGAAAACAAAAAAGGAAATTGCTTGGACTTAAAGGCATATGCAAGTGAGGCGGGTTATTAATGCATCTGATAGAGGAGAACTTATAGTGTCTGAAAAAAAGGCATGAGAAAATTCTAAAGTAAAAAGGTAAACCGTCTGCAAAAGCAAGAAATTCAGCAAACTTCAGGCTGTTTTCTCTCAATGTTGACACCCCCTGAAATTCCCAGGGAATATTAGCATAAGTAATACATTGTATCATTTTGGCCTGGGGGATTGTGCAGGAATGCTCAGCTAGCACTTTAAGTCTTGCCTACTGTGGGAAGTCACATGATTTCAGACACTTTCCTTCAACCAATCAGCAGCTTTTATATTGTGTGTGATCTATATATATATATATATATATATATATATTTTTTTTAATGATCGTACCCGATATGCGCAGTGCCGTTGCTGGGGGTGTCTACATCACCCCAGCACATTTTTTTTGCAAAAGCATTTGCATTTTTTTCATGCAAAATGATTTGCTAGGTGGGTTATGATGCACCTCACTTGCATATAACTTTAATAGATATGATTACAATAGGAAATATGGGTTGCTTCAATTAATTTACATTGGTCATTATTTCTAGCTCTTAATTTTTACACTTGTGTGTGTTGCAGTATTATTTTACAAGCCAATTGTGTTTATATTACTACTCTTGTTTTGACATTTTATGTAATGTACTGTATGTCACCTGTACAGCTCTATGTAATATAATTTTGGTTTGAGATTGGAAACAACCTATTAAGAGTACCTTTCATTTTATGCAAAGCTTGAGAGATCAGCAACAAACTGCACTCCACAACTCACTCCTCTCTTTAACGTGACCTTCCAAACAGTTATTTTCCAATTCTGGATGGAGAATGGGGTCTTAATACAATGGTGGACAAGTCCAGTCTGAACACAGTGTGGTTTTAATCATAAACTCACTATACCTCTAAGGGTACTTTAACTTTTGCCTCCTGCTTAAACAAACACCTAAACTCCTTGGTTAAGGCATTTTATACTCCAGTGATTTCAAGTTGTAATGTTCTGCCTAAAATAAGTTTTGATATTAAATGTGCACACTTAGAACTTGGCATATCAGTTTTCCTGCTTTGGTTTGTTCCACTGACAACATTTTGAATTCAGAGTTTTAATCTCGCTCAAAAGTCTCCAGCCAATATCTTTTTTTCATGTGTGATTTCTGACATTTTAATTGGCTGGGTGTCCCATAACATACGAGACACTTAAAGTTTTGGTTAATGGCCTATTATACCACAGATAGTATGTATAACTGATATGGGCCTTAGTTGAAGTCATTAAGAGTTTTCACTAGGAATATAAAGAACAAAAATACTATGTATTAGATTTGTAAAGTGTAGTTAGCATCGATTCAAAGATAATTGGGATGAAAGAACAGAGAAACAGGGAACACTTGAGCTTTTTATTTTTGTATCTAAACAAATATCCTCACACTCCAACTTCTTAATAGACTGCTCCTATAAAAGCTAATTCAAGTAGAATAGGGGCTAAATTGGACTATAAAAAAGGCCTTTTTTTGATAAACTGAGCTAAGCAAGTGACCTTTATAAAAAAGCATCTGGGTGCAGAACTTTGGTGACAGAAACCACTTTTATTAATGACTAAAACAATAGCTTTGTGGAAAGTTTATTGGCCTCTTTTATTAATGTCCCACTGTTTGAATAGACACATCTTGTGTTACTTTCTGAAGTCTTGCAGTTACTGCTAACCTTGCTTGAGTGCCGCAATATTAAGTCCCTAGCATAATAGTAGTGGTTCCCAAACTTGTATTTTCTTAGTGGGCCATAATTAGCTGTGATATGGTGGAATAGAGCATGTACACTTATTAACCTTACAATCTAGTATCTAGACACTTCTGTCAGCTGTTTTATGCATTTCCTGCTTTTCTACTTCACAACTGTTGTACAATACCAGCTGTACCTGAATAAAACTCAATAGATATGGTCTGAAAACTTTGGGTTTACCATGTTGTGCATGACACATAATGTCAATCCACTGCCCATGATATACCACAAACATCTGGGATTATTTAGACAGAATGCAAAATTGTAATGCTGCAAAAATGCTAAAAATGTGACCACTATGACCACCATCCTCATATTATATCAGTGGAGAAAATCACTTCCTGTTGTCATTTCAAGTTTAGGCTTCATTCAATTAAAAAACAAATTACTTTTTGGGGGTAGAAAGTGGATACACTGATCTTACTTATTTTTTTCTCATGGGTACCATTTTAAAAGCTATACTTTAGCCCAAAACAATAGCTTTTCTCCTGCTCTCACACAGAGTCCAATAGAAACAATGGAAATTCCCTTTGTTGATGCATATAGGAGCTTATTTGGTCTCTGGCTAGACACGCCAACAAACCTACTAATGAAGTAGTCTTATTTATTACATGCCACTAAAGCAAACAATCTTATTACCAGAATGTGAGAGGCCATGAAAATGCTCTAAAGGAAATAACATGCATGTGCTCTTTAAAGCACAACATACACACCTAGCAAGCAATCAGCCTAACACTAGCAGCATGTGCATACATGAACCGCAATAAACTATACAAGTACTATTCTGTATCTCTTTGGTTTAACTTGATTAGTTCCTCCCAGTGTTAGATGTGCCATAGCTGATACTGTGCTTATTTCACTTGTGGTATGTGTGTAAAGTTATATTGTAAAGATGTACACAGCAGCTTCATATGTACCTAGAACCACTGTACAGACATATTCAAGGCATGAGAACACCACTAGCAAAGATGAATGGAGGTAGGGTCTGTGTATAAGGAGCAGACAGGCCTTTGACCTTTCCCTTTTAATCTAACCCTCACCGATATTCATTGACAGGCAAAAGAGTTTCTACTTTTCATTATTTTAAAACTTTTAATTCTCTTTAAAAGATATTAATAGGATAAATTCCTGACCAGCAGCAAAATACAAACACTAAGTAGCAACTTTGAAAAGGGAAGTGTGTTCCACCACCCACCCCTCGGGCAAAAAAAATAAAAATAAAAAATCAAACCAAAAAAAGCAGAAGCATTGAAAATGGCAGGCTTTTTTCTTTATAACAATAATTAAAGTAATAAAAACATACAAAAAAAATGTTTAATATGTACAATAGGAGGCCAAAGCACCTGGACATGTTCATCTCTTCTAATTGTCATCTTTTTCCAAGTTTGAGGGTTCAGTGTAGCAGCTTCGCAGTGATAAAGCCCATAAGGCTAATAAAAAAAAAAGGTACCATTAACCAATCAGATTCCGGTATAAGTGCATTCCCACTGAAAGCTGCAAAGCATTGCGCAGACAAGTTGATTTTTTTTCTGTTGTGGAAATTAGTCATTAAAATCAAATCCCATCAATTTCACTTTTGGAATAAAAGCAAATATACAATAAAAAGTCAAGATTCTGGCAAAATCATTATAGCATTTTTGGTGGAGTGGAGGGTATGTAGATTTTTATTTAGCAACAAGGAATAAGTGAGACACAGACCACTATGTGGCATCTTTAAGATGTAGCACAATATTAATGAAAAGTGAATGTTGTAGGAAAGCTCCCATATTTGTACAGTCAGGAGTGCAGACAGTGTGCTAGGTTGCTTGTAGTGTCAGATGCAGCCAAAGGTCTCTGTCAACAGGGTGTCCTGGTATAGGATGCAGTAAGCAGGTGCCAGCTGTAAAAACATGGAGACCACTCCCAAATTCAACCGAGGTCCTTTTCTACTTGCCAAACTCCCATAATCCTTTGAGTCATGCATGGCACATTCATATATAATTTTTTGTCTTTTTCTCCCAGGGTGATGCAGATGTGAATCGACTGATGATTTTTTTTTTTCTCCAATCCTCCCAGTGAAAAATATTAAATATCAAGATAATAAAATAGATAATATTTCTATACTGTACTTTGAAGCCTAGTGCAACAGGGGGTGTCACCTTGGATGGCCTTTGAAATATCCCCTAGACCATGGCATGGCTGGCAAAACAAGGCACTTCCTAAAGTGTTCTAGTTCAGCTTGCAGTCTCTCCCTCTCAGAGGCCACCTTTTGCTTCTGGCTCATCAAGTCCTGTGCAAGGAGAGAGGCAACAACATTAATAATTCACACACTGAATAAGTGGACCACAGTTTAAATGCAGAAGGCTTTTGAGGGACATTTAAAAAAAAAAAGAATGTAACGGGTTTATGAAACCTGGTTCGTGTAAAGACAAATATAAGAACAACAACAAATAACAGCCTCCATTTAATTGTTCAATGCTAGTTTCTTTATGACCTACAATTTAGGCTATAGGGAACTTAAGGAATGCTGCTGACTAATAGCCATGGAACAAACCAGTTATGGTTTTAGGCATTATACAAGGTAATTATCCTCATAAAAAGGGAATATATGAAGAGTTTTACTTTAAGACTTGCATTTTAAATAATGTGGTTTATGTTAACCAGAACATTAATATAAAATGAGAAGGATTCAAGGTAGGAAGTACAATCCTCTATTATCCAGCAGCATCATACTAAAGCTGGACCTTTAAAAGTACAATATTGTTCTTACCGCCATGCGGTGGGATATCTGTTCTGCTGTCAGACTTAGATTATAGTGCTGAGATTCCAGTCTCTTGCAATGTGTCTCCAGAACCTGCCGCTCTAGGTTTTGTTCTGCAAAAAAGAATAGGACAAACAAACATAAGCACGATTTATATTAAGGTTTACACAATCTGTACCATATAAGGATTTAGGAATGTATGTGCAAAGCTAAATGAAGTGCAATTCTTGAGTTATACAGTTGTGTATAATGACCCCCCCCCCAGCATTTTTTTCTCTTGATGCATATGATGTGTGACGTGTATAGATATATAGTATATTCAATGAAAACCCACAATTTCTCTGGGTTGAAATTGTCAATTCATACATGCAAACTGCATGAGTAATGTGCCAAACTGACTAGTGAAGGCACCCTGACAGTCTTAGGAGCAAGCTTAAGGTTTGTGTATGTAAATATGTTGTACAAAAATGAAAGTACCAGAGGTGGTCTATATAAGAAATCTTCTTAACCTACCTTCTATGTGTTCCTGGTAAGCTTCAATTATTGCCTCTATCCCTTGCCACTTTGGTCTGGGTGGCTCATCCATATCTTCCTCTTCTTCATCAGATGTTTCATCCTCCGAGGTGCTATCTTGCTCACGTGGTCCACGACTAACAATACCTTGCACAGGTCCCTGTTGACCATTTTGGTGCGGAGCATGTGTCCTACTTGAGTGCTGGAGCTCAGGAATGTTATAATGTACGGAGGCATCTGGTTTGTGGTTCTGCTCTGCACAGTGCATGGCTGAAACTCCTTAAACACATGAAATAAAAGAATTTGCATGGGGGCAAGTGTAAGAAATACAAAAGTCCTTCCAACAAACAAGCTCTACTATGCACAACTCAAATTATCTGAAACCAAAACTTAAAGCACTTTTCATTTTAAACTTCTTTTAAGTTTTATTTTTTGGATAAAGATTTGCTTTGCTGCTGTTTACATATTCATTTTTAATGTTAGTTAATGGTGAACTAAAATATTAAGTTTAATATAAAAAGTGTGTACACTGGCCCTGTCAGTGGGAAAAAAATAAAAGTGTATAGTTTATTCTCTTATACTTTACATTTTGTGTGACATGTTGGCAAAACCACTAATATACATCCCTGTATGAAAGCCTTGGCTTACAAGGGCACAAAACATATTTCAAGTTATTCAGTTTATACAACTAAAATGTGTTTAAAAAGTTACACAAAGCTTATTCAAGGACTCCAAGAAGTGCTGTAGAGCTTCATCAGTGTGGAAAACTGCCCACTTAGTAGTGAGAGCTGTGAATGCAGGCCCTTACCAGGAAGATTTAAAGATGAGCAACTGCATTTTACATTTTTAAGTACAATGCACATTTTGCAGGCTGTGTTTGAACTCTTGGGATTTTGTTTAAACAATATATTCTTGCGTTTCCCATGACCACAGAGAATTAGACTCTGGCAACATCTTTACTTTTTTATCAAGCACCACTAAATCTCTACCAGCGATTAATGACATTTCCTGGCAGTGAGCTGCTCCTGACTCTTTAGCACATACTATACAGATGGAATGGTTGTCTACCTTTGTGCTTCTGCAGGGCTTTCTGAGTGGACTGTAACACAGATTCATGGAACTGGTGAGCAAATTCCTCTGCTATGAAAGGCTCCCAAGTCTTGCTCCTCCCATTCACACTTTGGGAAGGTGGCACAGGAGTCTCTTTGGGAGGATGTCCTCGCACAAAGTTCAAGATGCTCAAGCTCTTTTTATTAGCCAGTGTTTCACTTGGTTTTGTCTTTTCCATGGGCACTGGATTGACAGCTGGTGGTAGTACTGGAAGAGGTAGCGGGAGGGGCCTTGTGGAATCTGGAGCTGCAGATTGGTCTGGACATTTGGACTCTTGAACTTTTTGGACTTCTGGCAGAGAAACGGTTGAAGTGCATGGGTTGGGAAGGGTAGAGGCTGGTGTCTCAGACTCTACAGGTGGCAGCGATATGGTCTGATTTTCTGGAAATAATAGTAAAAAAGATGTAAATAAGATTATGAAAAACCTTACAGAGGACACAAATATGTTTTGGGCATACACTATGTGAGACCCCAAAATTGCTGCAGAGTGAACTTTATAATTAGGGGCATGCTATTAGGCACTCATTTATTTTCTAACACCCCTGTTCATACGAGAATGAAAAACTTGCTATAATAAAACCTTGGAAAATGTAGTTTTCAGTTCTAGCTCTCTCCTGCACTGTACTCTGAAAATTATGTATATAACCCTTTCCATACAATCATGATAAAGTACAGGTTCCAAAAATACAACGCTTAAGCAATATTTGACAAATAGGATACATGCTTACAGCATTTTTACAATATTAAACTATAAAACAAAGAGCATGTAAATCCATGAGGATATGTTATACATTAATTAAAAAAGCCAACAGGTTTTAATTTCTATTAGTAGGATGCAATGAAAGTAGCCAGGTTCCCCCATCAAATCACAATATAAATAATTACCATTGGCTTTACAGAGAATTAGAGCGTTTGCACATGGAGTTTCCGTATGCCATACCTGTGGGTGGAGTAGAGCTTTGGCATGGTCCTACTGGAGGATTTTTGACTGCTTCAGACATAGCGTTCTTCTGCTTAATTGCTTCAAGCATTTCAACTAACTTTTCCTTATCTAGAAAACAAATATTACAGATCTTTAACCATCACGTATTTTTATTGTGCTCACTCTGCTGCTGCTATGCTTGGCCTACCAATTTTTCTATGTAGACTTTCTTGGATGAAGGTGTTATCATAACTGTAAATTGAGTGTTATGATCCTGGGTGAAAATTGAAAGTAATAAAAAAGTATTTTTAACAGCTTTTTTTTTGTAAGAGTACAGCGGTCCTTTAAGCCCTGTGCTACAGAACATATAATATATATTTAGAGGCGGCAATATAGAAAAATTAGACATAATCTGACAAATAAAATATTTCAATGAAGTGGTGTGACAACACCAGGACAAATATCAGGAAGTGCACTTTATACAAAGGGAGGCAAAATAATTAGACAAGATCATCACAGACATAAGGCTGTCCTGAGTATGACTAAAATACAGATGATTAAATATGCCATAATGTTCTTGGAACATGCAGGATAAGGAAAAGACTTGTTAGGCCAAAGGATTATCTGCTGACAAAAGTTTATTTTTCCTAACCTCTCCTCCTCTCTGCGCTGATATGTGTGAGGTCAAAAAACGTCAGGAATTTTTTCTTCTCTTCCAGGTTAGGACTGTTGTTCAGTTCATCAGGGCTAAACCGCGTGGAGAGGGGGGAATGTGGGGAAGGAGTCTGTCTCTTGTTCTGCAAATTAGGAGGGGATGGACTCCTCTCTCTTAGCATTCTCCTCCTCTTCCTCCGTTTCGCCAACAGCAGACGTTCTTTCTCTTGTTGAGTGGTCAACCCGAAGATCTGAAGGAACTCCACTTTCTGCAAGAAGATAAATGGAAATAAAATATGTCAAAATCAAGATTCTGGCCACAAGAATATGCTCTCTATACTTCTTAAATAGACACTGTAGTGCTCATGAAAACGTTTCATTTATTTAGTCACAGAAAATGCTTGTACTATATTGTTTACAATATGGTTTCATTTATATATTTTATAAGCAATTTACAGTAAAATTAATATATGAAGAAAAAAAAAAACAATTTAGCTTTTAAAAGGTTGTAAGGACAACAAATAACCCACCCTATTAGGAAAGCCCCCTATACAGATCCTTCTCCACCCACCTGATATGGGGTGGTAAGCACTGAATCTGCTGAAGTCTAAAACTGAAGTTCACATGTAAGTTTACAAAGCTACAAAGATCCCCCCCCCCCCCACAATACTTATTTTATTGCTAAACAAATGAAACACTATTGTATGAGCACTAATGTAGTCCTTAAGGACAAAGCATATGGAACGAGAAAGTTAAACAAACATTGAATAGTCTTACTTTTGAAATTAAGTTGATCTTATTATGCCCCAGGTTTACTCCAAACAAAGATGGTTAGACAAATGTGGTCATGTTCCACCTCTTACCTCAGACGATGTATCCAGCTTGAGTGGAGGCTGTTCTGCTACACGGCGGAGATGTGCCCTCACTTCCTCCTCATCACTTTCATCATACGAGTCATCAACATCATAATAATAACCTTTAAATAAAAACAATTTATTTACAAACCGTGTTCACTACTTCACCATCACTTTACTTATGGCTGTTCCTTCTATATATGTTAAATACAAGGTATTAGTTACAGTGGTCAACATTTTAAAGCAGATCACTCCGAATCCAATTCACTATTGAATACTAAAAACATGACAAAATATTGTTCAAGCAGGTCAACTTATCTTCAAGCAATTAGGTAGATTTTGGAGGCGTTTCACAGAAAACATTAGAATTTCGAAAATTAAATATATGCCTTCCTGTTTTTAAAAGGGAAGTAAACTGTATTTTCGAGCATGTATCTAATTTTCTTCCATTGTCTTTACCTTTCTCCCTGGCTTCCTTCCTCCTCCTCTCCTCTAAATCCAGCTTGCTGACCAACCTTCGGTGCTGCTGCAGGAACTCATCATACACAAACATTGGATCTCGAGTCCTTGGTGGTGGTTGGCGATAAGATGTGCTTGGTTTATGCAACAAGCTGACCTCTGCTGTCTGGCCCACCTGTTGGAGAGCATTCCTTTGCTGGTTCAGAAAGGTCTGTGTTGACTTCTCCAACTCCGCTAAGAATGGAGCATGAGAGTAACCAGTATGCTCAAGGCTGGAGGTTTCCCTGAGCGGCTGGTACTTCTCTATCAACTCCCTTCTTCGGGATATCTCATCTTCTTCTTGTTGCTGCTTCTCAAAGCAGTAAGTACGCTCCACTTTTACTGTTGGTAACGTCTGCCTGCTATGTTCGTATATAGGAGCAATGTGGTTATGAGCTGCATGGGGTTCCTGACTGCGACGAGAGTCCGTAGAGGTGTCCATGAGAGACACTGGGTTCCAGAGTGAGGTGGGGGTCGAGTGCTGAGGGGGCTTAGGGGAGATGAGGGGAGGGGGTCCTCCAAAATGCTGCATCTGCTCTCGAGAGCTGCCGTCATTGCGACTAGATATGACCCTTTGAGAAAGAAGAACAATCATAATGTATTGTAAAGAGCAGAATAAAGTTGAATAATTTAGAGTAAAGAGAAATTCATCTGTATGAAATTAATTACTATAACACCACAAAAGTAAAATGTGCAAGACGGCTACTATCTAACTTTTGCGTCCTGCTACACGTTGCCATGCACCCACTACTTTTTTCAGACCAATGCTCACCTGAGGTTTTCTGGCTCAGGTTGACTAATAGGGCGCCCTCCAATATCAAGCTGTTGTTCCAACACTTGCTGCCTAAATTCAGACACCTGGTACTGGCGATCTTCCTTCTCCTGACGAAGACGGCGCTGCCTGGCTAACCACTTTTCCTCCTCCTGTGTTCTTTGAGCCAGCAAAGCAGCAGCTGCTGCGCTGCCAGGTGGGGGGAAGGTGGCATGGTTGGAAATGAGGCTGGGTACAGAATGATGAGTGGAAGGAGACTGGTGCATTGGGTGCTGCACAGGCTTAGGGGCCTGGATGGAGGATTCCTTTGGTTTGTCTGGAAGGAAAACATATAAATAACAATGAATATTTGAGCCACACCGCAAACCCAGTAAACATTATGTAGATCTGCTGGAAAAATTAAACTCCTTTATCGTCCCTCGTAAATTATACTGTTGCCAGCCTTTTCTGTGCTGCGTTTCTCAACAAGGAATGCTTTGTCAATCACTGACTGGCACTACCGAATGCCACATTTTAACAGAAGCAGCTGAATGCTTCACTCTGTAGAAGTAGATCAACAGAAAAAAACTGCCACTATTTCATACAGTAGTTAGAAAATAAAAAAATAATGCAGTTTTTGGTTTCATTAACACATATGTAGGAAATATCTGGAGGCAGGATGTAAAGTGTGCTGCATAAACACAGTTCATCTGGTTCTTGCAAAGTACAATTTATATACAATTACAGAGCGGATTGAGAAAATATTTTGTAGAAACCAGTTAGCACTCCATATTTGCCTCCATAGTTGGCCCGTCTGTCATAGTTACAATTACCTTTGCAGGTGTATCTTTACAGAAGACAGCACCATACCAGAAACCATTACCTATATCAATGCATTTCCATAATTAATAAATGATCTGCATTTAAATGTTTAGTAGCTACAGCAAACAGTTATTATGAAACCGATTTAGGCTGAACCAGTGTGTGGTTTCTGCCTTCCCAATCTTCCACTTCAAAAAAAGGATTTCACTTCAATATAAAAGATGTTTGTCCAATAACTCAAGTAAACAGATATATTATAAGTTACCTGGTCTGCTTGGGGTGGGTGGCTCACTAGACTTTATTCTATCTTCTTGGTGACTCCTATGAGGATGGCCCTCTGTCTCGGCCAGATATTGGTTCTCAATGCTTTTAACTAGGCTAGCTTCTTTTTCTCGTGTCCTCTCTCTTTGTCTCTCCAGCTCACGTTCTCGCTCCCTCTCTCTCTCACGTTCACGTTCCTTCTCACGTTCCATTTCTTTTTTCTCTCGCTCCCTCTCTCTCTCACGCTCCTTTTCTCTTTCTCGGTCAGCCTCCCTTTCTTTTTCTCGTTCCCGCTCTCTTTCTCTCTGGCGCAATTCTTCATCCATTTGAAGTCTAGGAGGAATAGACACAAAGAAGGGTTTCAAATGAAGGCTTTCTCCAGAGGCCAACAGAGCAGACCAATTACTGCCTACATTATAGAGGTGGAGTGTCACTTATAAAAACATGAATTCAAACCATTACTGCTGAAGTCAAACTTGATAAAACAATTTCAAGTAAAGTGACAGTGTTTGATCCACTTTTGCATATCAAAAAAAATTACATGAAATTCCCTGATGAGGGTTACTGCTCCTGTACGAGTACGGTACCTTTCAGCTGTAAGGCTGGAAATTCGCTCCGACTGCAGGGCAGACAGTGATGAATGTGTGAGTTCCGTTGGGTATCGTACCCCTGACAGATGTAGGTGCATTGCAGAGGGGTGCATGGGAGGGAGGGATCCAGGACTATGAAGAGGATAAAATGGTGTCCTCAGTGCAGATAAACAGTAAGAGTCATCCATCCTGCAAGGACAAAACAGCAAATAAGGGAAGACCAAACCTTACCTATATTTCAGTCAAACATTTTTAAACTATAAGGGCCTATTGCAATTTAAAAGGTAGCACATTTTTAAACTGCCTGTCGGTAAATTTTGCACAAGTGTAAAGAGCTACAGTGCCTTGCAAAAGTATTTACCTCCTTGGCATTTTTTGTGTTTTGTTGCCTCACAACCTGGAATTAACATGAATTGTTTGACGATTTGCCTCATTTCATTTATAAAACATGCCCACAACTTTGAAGATGATTTTTTTTTTTTTTTTATTGTGAACCAAACAACAAATAGGACAAAATACCAGAATCAATGTGCATAACTATTCACCCCCCTAAAGTCAATACTTTGTAGAGCCACCTTTTGCGGCAATCACAGCTCCAAGTCGCTTTGGGTAAGTCTCTATGAGCTTGCCCCATCTTACCACTGGGATTTTTGCCCATTCCTCCTTGCAAAACTGCTCCAGCTCCTTCAAGTTGGATGGTTTGCGCTTGTAAACAGCAATGTTTTCTATTGGTTTGAGGTCTGGGCTGTGACTCGGCCATTCCAACACATTTACATGTTTCCCCTTAGACCCCCCAAGTGTTGCTTTAGCAGTGTGTTTGGGGCCATTGTCCTGCTGGAAGGTGAACCTCCGTCCTAGCCTCAAATCACACACAGAGTGTTACAGGTTTTGCTCAAGAATATCCCTGTATTTAGCACCATCCATCTTTCCCTCAACTCTGACCAGTTTCCCAGTCCCCACAGCATGATGCTGCCACCACCATGTTTCACTGTGGGGATGGTGCTCTTTGGGTGAGGTGTTGGGTTTGCGCCAGACATAGCGTTTTCTTTGATGGCCAAAAAGTTCAATTTTAATCTCATCAGACCAGAGCACCCTCCTCCATACATTCTGGGAGTCTCCCACATGCCTTTTCGCAAATTCAAAACGTGCCATTTTGTTTTTTGTTGAAAGTAATGGCTTTCTTCTGGCCACTCTGCCATAAAGCCCAACTCTATGGAGCATATGGCTTATTGTCGTCCTATGTACAGATACTCCAGTCTCTGTTGTGGATCTCTGCAGCTCCTCCAGGGTTACCTTAGGTCTCTGTGCTGCCTCTCTGATTAATGCCCTCCTTGCCCGGTCCGTGAGTTTTGGTGGGCGGCCATCTCTTGGCAGGTTTGCTGTTGTGCCATGTTCTTGCCATTTGGTTATGATAGATTTGATGGTGCCCCTGGGGGATCATCAAAGATTTGGATATTTGTTTTTGTTTATAACCTATCCCTGACTTGTACTTTTCAACAACATTGCCCCTTACTTGTTTGGAGAGTTCATTGGTCTTCATGGCAGTGTTTGGTTAGTGGTGCCTCTTGCTTAGGTGTTGCAGCCTCTGGGGCCTTTCAAAAAAAGGTGTGTATATGTAATGACAGAACATGTGACACTTTGATTGCACACAGGTGGACATCATTTCACTAATTATGTAACTTCTGAAGGTAATTGGTTGCACCAGAGCTTTTTATGGGTTTCATAACAAAGGGGGTGAATACATATGCACGACAATTTTCTGTTTTCTATTTCTAAAAGTTTTATGTATATATATTTTTCTCATTTCACTTCACCAACTTAGACTATTGTGTTTTGATCCACCACATAAAATTCAGATTAACAAAACATTGAACTTAAGGCTGTAATGTAACAAAATAGGTAAATGTCAAGGGGTGAATACTTTTGCAAGGCACTGTATTTCTTTAGAACTCTGTCCCCTAGATCCTAAATTTGGAATAACTGCTGCTGGAACTTACCTGAAGGCTGGGTGAGGAAACGTGTGGTGAGTAAGATAACTATTGTGATAATATGCAGCAGCAGTGGCTGGGTCCAGACCAAGGTGGGGCAGTGAGGGCATACGGAGATCCTCAGCTGTGTGGTAGGGACGGAAGCTGCGCAGGTATTCCTCCGATAGTGTGCTGGGAGGAACCACATGGTGCACTGGCCGCTGCAGGCTAGAATAGAGGGGAACGGTAAGTCTGGGTACATCACAAATTGAAGATCTTTGTAGATGACCAAGATAAAATTGTCTACTGCTAGTGCTCATATAAATACTTGCTAAAATAACCATATTATGTGTTTGCAATATCTATTCTATCCACCATCATGGGTACACCACTCCGAAAAGGCCATATAGTGTTATTTATTCTCCCCTATGGCTCTGTTTTTTAATTTCCCTATATGGTAATGTTTGTTTAATGTCATAGAACGTGTATAATATATTCTAGTTCCCAATATTCGTAAAACAGAAACTCAGAAATACAGAAATAGAATTGGAGGGTCAGTCTAGCAAGCATAATGTGTTTAGCGGTCTTGAAAACTCAAGACTATGGTTATCCATTCACAATATTTTCTAAGAAATAACCTAGTCTATCATCTTTTTTTTTTTTATTCTCTTCTTATCTCACAACCCAGCGAAACATAGCTTTTACAGGACTTCCACATTATGGACAAATACATGAAATAAGCCCAGGGTTGCACTTGAAACAACATCCAGAAACATTCCCTATGGAGTGTTCCTTAATGGATTGAAGTGATCGCTTCTTTAAAGATCACTGCTCCTTTTGCTCCATTTAGCAGCATATAGATGAATGATGTTGCACTTCTACATCGTACCTTTGAGTCTTGCATGCTACACTCTAGTAGTTGCATGTGAACCACTGGCATAGCGTTAGAGTAAAGTGGATAGAGAGACATATCCTTACAAACCAAGAATAGTACTCTGTGCTTATGGTGGAAAACAACCCTTACAAGCAGCAATTCACTTACTTCAAAGGTTGAAATCGTGCATCTTGGACAACAGAGCTTGGTGGGAGAGCAAAGGTGTAAGTGTTCCCCAAAAGGTGTGAGGGGACGGAGGGAGTACCAGTCTTCTCAGGGGGCATTTGTGATTCTGCAAGGAGTCGTTCTCGGTTTATGCTGCTGGCCCTAGAGGTGGCATCTGTCTGCAAGGGATAGAAGAGATGTTAGTATCGTCATGCTCCTTCTCCTTACACCTCACAGTCTTCATTATTATAGCTATGAATTTAAATTGGTAATTGATAGAGAACCTACTTTATCTGAACAACCAGATAAACCCCTCAATAATAAAATAAATATATAATATACACACACACAAATACACAACACAGACTTGAGTAGCGTATTGTAACTCAATTTCGTAGTAAAATCAAACTACTATTTCAATTTAATGTGTACTATATATTTCAAAGCCCTTGAGACTCTTCATGTATGATTGGGTAACACATAAAATATTAACACTTAAGTATATGCCTATTAGGAACTTCCCCTTTTAGGTGTATACTAAACACAAGCATCTGCACCAGTTATCTAGGCTGCCATTATCTGAAGAGGAAGCACAATAGCACAAAACACTTTTACTAAAACAATCTACTCATTGGTCTTTGGAAATTCTTAAAGAAATCAAATTATTATAATGTTTTGCTTCAGGGTGTTAACAGTGAGGAGGTTGCACGGCTTACGTTTTCAGTAGCCCGTTTAGGGCTCTTTGTGCAGAATGGTCAAATCCTTTCGAGTATTGTCTGAACAGATTTCAAGTGAGGAAAGGATCAATTATAGCCTGAGGCTGTGCTTCTGTAGGTACAACATCTATTAAGTGTCCTTCCTAACCCCATCCAGCTCTGCCATGTTAGCAGTCTCGCTTGGCAGTTGCAAGAAGCATATGCCCCGGTTTGCACTTGTGCATAGCAGCTCTCTTGGGTCCCCTTGATGGGATGAATAGCTTGTAAAAGGCTGCAATAGCCAGGGGATGAGGCAGCCTAACAGTGTTTGCTGATCGGGAAAAGTGCAGAAAAATGTCAGAGGACATCAGCAAAAATAAGAAAACTGTGTGTGTGTGAGTGCGCGTGTGTGTGCGTCAGCCTTCAAATGCTACTCTACTATTTTGTTTATACATATATTTTTTTTCCCTTTTAAGAATATTTCTATAATGACTTAATTATTTTTTCTTGAAGAATTTGTAGTTGTATTAAAACAGATTCATGTTTTATCTTTAAAGGGAAGAACAAGAACATGAATGTGTCTGTGAAACATAATGACACAAATCTGATCGTTCAAATGTTTCCTAATTAAGTAAATATCCTATAAATAGTATGTTCACAAGGACGCGCACTGCTGCTACAACATTGTGTTTTTATTATTCATGTACTTCTTGATCTATATATATATATCTCGTATTGGTCCAAATATAAGCCGCACCCGTAAAGTTCAAGGGGAAAATATAGAAAAAAGATAGTACTCAAATATAAGCCAAACCCATAAAATTGGAGAGAAAAAGACTCGAAGTGATCAGCCATTGCAAGAAACAGGCTTTCTAATTAGCCCTGTAGCTTTTTTTGCAGGTTACAGGCTTTACAGGATGTTAGAAACACTAAAACCGTAAATCGCTATTCAATACCGCCGTCTCAAGCACGAAAATCGGCACCCTTAACTCACAATCGCGCAAATCGGAGGTAATTTTGCGTTCGCGAATAGAAGCCGCACACCTAACAAGCAAAGTTCGCAAATCGTCAATGATTTTTTTTACGGTCGTGAATATAAGCCGCACCCGTAACTCGCAAGCTCAAAAATCGGAAAAAAGGTGCGGCTTATACTTGGACCAATACGGTATATATATATGAATAAAAATTATGTTAAATATAACACATATATTCTATTCAGTGCCCTCTCGTGGATGTAGAGAATGGTATAAACGCCACTGGCAAACACTCATAACAGCACAAAATAAACTATAGGTTAAATGGTTAAAAATACAGTAAAATTCCCCCACATCCAGGTAAATACGCCCACTTTGTGTGAAAACAGATCTCTGGACGCTGAACATTTCATCTGGTTTTGTTCTACCTCACAGATTAATCCCATAAAAAGAAATACACATCACTCCAGGAGGTGATGGGATGTAATGGGATCTCTGGCTCCATTAAGTGGTGTCTCAGGGTACAATACTGCACAGACTCTGACTCCTTACAGTCTGTGCTCTTATATTTTGCAGATTGACTTTCCATTACATCCTGGAAATTTAAACATAAAACCACAAAATTAGCCCTTAAATGTGTGACCAGAAAGGGTCAGTTGAAGGTTCTCCATATTGTGTCCGGTCAGCGTACCGGCATTATACAAATAGTATCATTCTTATCTTGTGTACTCATACACTATATGTAATTTACAGCACCAAGCAGGCCCACTCACGGCATGCAGATATGCCCTCATCAAAATGCATTTACTAAGCTGGAACAAGCGGGGCTCAGTCAGCCGCTGAGACTCCCTGGGAATCCATCCTCCCTCCACCAGACACATCAGCCATAATTAATTGAAAGAGATGGGGCCCCGTTGATTGGAATTCTTAATGAGCATGCAACATCTGTTCACTTTCCAGGCCCTTGTGCTCCCTATATGGAGCTTCCCCTACCCCTCCCATACACCCCGCTGGCTGAGCATTCAGTCTCTTCTGAACTCTGACCTACCCCTGACGATGAAGCTTAGGGGAGAGGTCAGGGAGATTATAATGGCATAAAAAAAAAAAGGGGGGGGGGGGGGGGGGGGCAAAACCACAATATTGCCTTGCCCTTGTCATCATTTCCATTGGTCTAAACCTGCCATGGAATCACTGTAGAATAATACAATCAATTAAAACGTATGTATTATTAGTATACTTTGTTTATAAACACGTGCTATATAGATATGAGTTGTAGCAGAAGCTTCATATACAGTATTGATGTGGCTATTGTTTCCATAGTTTATGGTGCATTCTTAAAGGACAACTGCAGTTCAAGGAAAGAAAAAGAAAAAAGACACTTGTCTTGTGAAGTATGTACAAAATGAACATTATTAGCAGCTGTGCAGGCCGTGGGCATATAACATTTTTGGGGTGAAATGATTATGAGTATAGGAATCCATTTTAAGATTGTATATAATTTCTCAGGAGTAGCATCCTGAGGGTGTGTGTTCTGGCTGTTAGTGGAGGGCAAGGTATGGAAGGCATTAACGGTGAACCTTTGTGAAGATAATTTGATAAGATTGCTTCAGATTCCTTGCTTCAGGAAATGCCACCATATCTCACTCCAGAGACGTAAACACACACACCTCTTCCACCAATGTGTCATGGATTCATCCACGATCAAGTAGAGGCAACATTTTTTTCTAGCAGTATGACTGTTTGCTGATTAATTATGATCTTAGATGCTTTCAAACATATATATATATTATTTATTTTTCATTGTGCAGGGATCCTTTAATTATTGGATCACTTCCATCTGAATAAATACAGGTTAATTAGAGTTAAGAATATAGTGTAGGCAATACGAACGTTTCCAAAGCTAGAGATAGATTCAGAAGTAATAAAATGAGACCCAGATGTTTAAAAAAAAGGAAAGGAGACAGACAAGTTTTTGCCTTGAAAAATATTAATGGACGAGTGAAAAGGTTTTTTTCTGCTTTGTGTTTTGAAGGGTTATATTAATTTCCAACGTTTCATATTTTATTTTGGCTTGATTTCTGCTTTCTGCTAAAAATGCCACTGTAATCCCTAATAATTAGGGATAGATAAAGCCATTGATAAAATCCATATTTAGTGAAGAAAATTTGTTAAAAAAAATATCTTCCTTTAAGACACTAATTTCTCAGCACCCAGCCAAGTTGTTAGGACATTACACAACACACATTAGAATGAATACAACTGGCGGTCATTACCTGCCGGGCTTCACTCCTCCACACACCATTTACGGTTTTTGTGGGTGCGATGGTCACTACAGGTGGAGTATTGGGCACACTATGGCCTCCTGGGGGCACGATGATGGGGCCCATTGGACCTCGCTTGGGTGTACTGGCGGGCGAGCTGTGGTTAGTAGCAGGCGATGAGACTGGAGAAGACTCGCTGCTTATTGAAGACCCTGAAAAAGAGACAGACAACCAGTTTAGACTTACAGCTTATAAAATTAAACTTAATTGATTCTCAGGACATTCAATCTCTACAAGACTTAGACCATCTTAAAAAGGCAATATCTGTTCTCTTGGCCTAAACATCACATAAAATACCTGGGATTGAACATGACCCCTAACCTGTCTTGTACAATGCAAACTATATCCCGTTAATTAAGTCCCTTACAACTGATATTAACAAATAGAGCAAATATCCATTATCGTGGATAGGGCGTCTAAACGCCATTAAGATGAATATATTACCAAGAATATTATATCTACTCAGATCCTTACCTATACCAAATATTCCCAAAGAGTTAGAGGACTTTTGAAAATATACAATTAGATTTATATGGAATAATAAAAGAGCGAAGACGGCCCATACACACATATTCAGAAATTACAAAACAGGAGGGCTCTTGTGCCCTAACCTAAAATGATATAATACGGCCCAGATCACAGTCATACCCCAAGCACACTCCTGTGAGCAACCACCAGCCTGGGGATTTCTGGAAAATTACCAAATGGAACCCCAAACATGGGAATCCTCAATCCCTCCACATGTACTGGAACATAACAGCCCCATGATAAAACTTTCAATAACTAACTGGAAAAGGGCTAACTAAAAAAATCAATTAGCAGCCAGAATAACAGAACTACCCCGTACACCTCAAACTATCTGGGACAGCTTGAGAGAGTATTAGAAACTGGTGGACAACAGCTACACTTGGACAATTGGGTTATTGGTTATCAAATGGACCAACTTTGACCAATTGAGGATTAACTATAACATCCCACTCAAGGACTATTCCAATTATTGCAAAATAAAACATTTACAGCCTTATTAAATTGCGATTCTGTAAATTTAAAAGGGCTCTATAGAAGCACATAGTATATATTTTTTTTACAGAAGTTTTTAGTTAGTGAACTTCTATGCAAAAGCAAGGTCTTCACTAACTAAAAACTTCTGTAAATAAAATATGCTGTGTGCTTATATAGAGCCCTTTTAAATTTACAGAGTCGCAATTTAATAAGGATGTTAGTGACCACACTAATAAAAAAAATGGGGTAAACCGCAAACAAACTGGTTATCCCGTATATGCAACAAAGCCCCACTAACCAGAGGTGTCCTTGGATCTATTTACTTTATACTAAAAATGCCCTGATAAAACAATAGGAATCAGACATGGAAACTCAATGGGATCCACATAAGTGGGAAAACCTGCACAAATATAAGCAAAGGCTCACAGAATGACAGTCTACTTGAAGCCTCTATAGAGGTGCTGCACCGAGCTCATCTCACACACACTTACAGTCTTCCTCTTCATTGTACGCCATTTTCCCAGCTACCCCTGTCATTTAAAGACACTTCAATTTATTTGTAATATTATACCATAAATAGAACCGGCAAAACTGGCTGAAAATGGAAAAACCCTACAGTGGCACTTGGCATAAAAAGGCAATCCCGGTTATCTTGCTAAAACATTGTTATTATATCGCTTTGTAAGATTTAACAATACATTTTATTCTGATTTGAACCTAGTTTATATATCAGTATAGTTAATTTGTTTCAGTTAATATCTCTAAAAATTGGTCACTGGCCCTTTATAATGATTATTAGAATTAACATTTCAGAAGCTGAAAGGTTCCAGGGGGGAGACCCGTGTTAAAATGAGCATAAATCCCAGTTCCCAGAATCCTCTCTTGCTACCTTAACCACTGTATGATGACAAAAAAATAATCACCTCTTTGCCTATAAGACAACAAGCAGCACACTACTGACATACTTAATGACTTCCGAGATTTTTTACAGCTTATTAGTACAAGCGATAAACTCAGGCAGTATCAGAAACTGGACAACTAGCCCTGGTTACAGCTCTAAGAAAGTTATATCTCTAAGAAAATCCACACAACGCAAAACAAACAAACAGAGAGAAGTATCTCCCAAACAGCTAGAGGATACACAGATAGAAGCCAGGGTCAGTTGCTGATCAGGTTCAGAAGACCAATTGAAGTACATCTTGTTAGCGGAAGGCCTGCAACAATTAAGACTGTAATCCTTTCTGAGCTGTGGCTGACCGTTCAAAATCAATAGCTTTCCAACAAGTCAAGCAATTAATGACACGGCAGCTCTTGGTATTAGAGCCTCCAGCTCCGCCGTGTAGTCTGCGTGTGTGATCATCGTAATTAACTGCTGGCATTCTAGGACAACTTGCTGAATGAAATTAATTGGAATTAGAGTTGACGAGCCCCAGTGTAGTGGAGTCACCTTTGTTGTCTGCCCCCTGCCTTCCCCTTAGAGATGCCAGTTTGTCTGTCAGACACAGCAAAGATGTGTAATTAACAATTCTACCCGGGCCCACCCCCCAATTCAAAGGCAAATAACCTTTTGACAGTATATATTTATAAGAGTGACATGACCTGGCACAGTACCCAACATCAGCTCTGCGAAAAAGGTCATAATAAAATAGTGTTCAAGTATGTGCTATAATAGATGCGGATAAATCACAGGATCTGCAATGACCAGAATCCAAAATAGTGTGTAAAGGTGTCGTTCAGTCAATGATGAGAAACATGCTGCAAAGAGGCAATAAAGGGGTTTTATCCTGTAATTATTTACATGAGACCTACACTTACAGGGACAGTTTTCCCAAGCATTGCACAGAACATACTTTGGTCTATATAATCAAGCACCAAGAGTTAAACTTCTATGTATGTTTTTTGAAACCTTTAATTTTTAGAAAAAATATATATCCATGTCCCTTTAGGCACGAGTGTGATATAGTATGGCAATATGTCTTGTTTTGGAAATATTTAAATACATTTAAAGTGACAAGCTTTTACGACATACAAATATATATATATCCTAGACCAAACTGCCCCTTTCAAATGGAATTTCTAGACCATCTAATGGCAGGTTAGGGGTTATAGCAATATGTAGCAAAGCTACAAAGGTCAACTAAGATAATTAACACTGACCCAGACAAGAAAACAGACACTAAATGAGTAACAGGAGCATTAAATCCAACCAAAAATCTTACTACAAAGTCCCAGTATTGCAGAAGAGATGAAATCTTCACAGCAAGACTTGCACCCCCTGCTCAGAGGTGGCTCCATGTCGACTGCCTCTTAGCTCCCACCCCCCACCAAGACACTATACTGATCCATAGTAATAAAGATAAGATAAATAAATACATTATTAAAAAGACCACAAACATGATCCTTAATTGAGACTGTATAAGATCAATATAAGGGATAAAGTGCCCTCTAACCCTAAAACTGAATAAAAACCAGAATTGTAATACATTCAGAATTATTGTAATGCTTTAGATTTACAACTAGGAGAACAATCGTCTACATCAACATAACAACTAATTGTCTTACTGAGGTCTGGAGAAGGCTTCCTCCCATGTTTGCTTTGTGAAGCTCTAGTACAGCATTGGCTTTCTTATCCTACAACCATTTATCATTTGCATCAATATATTTCTTAGCTCCTTTAGGTCATATTTTATTTCTCTAACAAAGTATTTGTTGTTTTGCCACATACTGGGTGCTCCTCAGCATGCTATATGTATGAATATCTGCCTCCAACGCCTATAACGGGAAGCAATGCACCGATCTCTAATAGCTGAATCATTACATTTGCACATCAGTTGTTGATAAAACAGACGGAGCCGCACGATATGTTCTAGACGAGGAGGTGAAGCCCAGATCAGTCTCCAGCTGCAGAATTACAAAGGATTTTTCTGCCCCCTCCCCCTCTGTGTTACAGCATCACCCGCCTAGCGCTGCTCACATCACACTAAATGGGGCACTTATGAGATTAATGTACTCTGCAAACGACCGGTAATTTCTACCTTAATTATGAAATTAATTTGCTGCCGTTAAATTCTCCTTCTTCACTAGAAAATAGGCTGTCAGTTCAGAGAAGCCTACAAACTTATTAGCAGAGCCAGATAGAGAGAGATGGATGAATAAATAAATACAGAGAGAGAGATGCAGCATCGGTGAGGGAGACATGCACACAGATTGTCAGAGACTCCCACAGTGAGAGGGTGCTACAAAATGCCAGAGAGTGAAACTCATAAAGAAGAGACACCAAGCTGAATGGGGAGGTGCACATGGCAATACAGAGTATGAAATCAAACAGTGACAGCTAATAAATTAGATGAATGGCAGATAACATAATATGGAACAGGTATTGGCATTTAAATATTAATTAGGAGTGCTTTGGACAACCACCTACATAACAGTGCTCAATGCTAGGCAGCAGCTGCAAAGGCAAGTAAAATAGTAGCAGGGTGTAGGAGCAAGGAGCAAAAAAAATTCAGCTGCTACATAAATCTCTGCCACGGTCTCACTTGGAATATGGAGTACAATTTTGGGCACCACTTCAAAAAAGAACACTGTAGAGCTACACAATTATAAGGAGGGCGTAAGGATTAAGCAACGAAGAGAGTTACAAGAGACTTATTTTGTCTAGAAAAAAAAATAGTCTGGTGAACTTTGTTTTACTAAGAAGTATCCAATTGAAAAAGAGGTCACTCCTTGAAGTTAGAAGAAAAGATTCCACCTTACAGACAAAATAGTATTGTTTACAGTAGGGGCACACCGTTTGTGGAATGCACCATCAAATGAGGTTATCACAGCAGAATCATTAGATACTAGGTTATGCCTTAGAATAGGAGGGGGTACTGATCAGTGAGGACATTTCCCATTATGGAAGAGACAACTGGCAATGTTTCAGTGTAGTGTAGGAGAAGAGACACTCCGATAGTGACAGTGAGGTGAGGGATGTAGATAGAAACACCAAACAAACAGAGTGTAGGTAAGGCTTAGTTTCATGAGACAACCCCACTGTGTAATGGAGATGGGAAGAGACATAGTGAAAGAGAAAATAAGCTAGGTAAAATATGAGATCAAATGCAAAAATATAAATGACAGTAAGAACAGGTGCAGAGTGAGAGGTGGCATAAAGCTGTTAACAGAAGATAAAACAAAAGGGGGTGGAAGCAGGTGCACAGAGATAAAAGAAAAAGAGAAAGGCGAAAAGGAGAGAGAGAGGAAAGGCGAAAAGGAGAGAGAGAGGAAAGGCGAAAAGGAGAGAGGGAGGAAAGGCGAAAAGGAGAGAGGGAGGAAAGGCGAAAAGGAGAGAGGGAGGAAAGGCGAAAAGGAGAGAGGGAGGAAAGGCGAAAAGGAGAGAGAGAGGAAAGGCGAAAAGGAGAGAGAGAGGAAAGGCGAAAAGGAGAGAGAGAGGAAAGGCGAAAAGGAGAGAGAGAGGAAAGGCGAAAAGGAGAGAGAGAGGAAAGGCGAAAAGGAGAGAGAGAGGAAAGGCGAAAAGGAGAGAGAGAGGAAAGGCGAAAAGGAGAGAGAGAGGAAAGGCGAAAAGGAGAGAGAGAAGAAAGGCGAAAAGGAGAGAGAGAAGAAAGGCGAAAAGGAGAGAGAGAAGAAAGGCGAAAAGGAGAGAAGAAAGGCGAAAAGGAGAGAGAGAAGAAAGGCGAAAAGGAGGGAGAGAAGTCAACAGTGAATGAGAAGAATTTAAACAAACATGGAGAGAGCAACAAACAATATAAAAAAGGTGCAAATGAGGAAAAATAGAAAAAATACAATATAAAAACCAATGGAGGAGAGGAGGAGAAATGAATAAGGATTAATAGGAGGATGCAAAGGCTGGCAAACACATAAGAAATATCCAGCTATTCAACACCGAATAAGCAACGTGCTGCAGAACAAAACACCAATGACAACAAATTGTACAATGCACAGTCCCATTCAGAGGCAACTGGATCCAACAGAGGCCATAGCAATGATCGAAATGGCAGGTTTAAGAATTTTCCTGGAAACTGAAAGATTTCGTACAGCTGAATGCATTCAAAGATTGATATTTCTATCTATATATCTTATAGTTCACATAGAAGCACAACATCAGAACACAAATCTAAAACGGTCTACCACCAAGTATAATGGTGAGATCATAGCTAACCATGGCCAAATATATTGCTTTCTGTAATATCCCATTGGGAGATCACATGGCAATACAGAACAAAGAGGAGCCATATCCAGGAGCCGTGAGCCTCAGGGTAGGACATCACAGCATGCTTCCCAAAACAGCCAAATGTAAAAACCCACCCCCAGCAGGGATTTATTTTATAACAGTGCATCACTGCTGGAGTTGGGTTACTAAAGATAATCACTCCCTAATGTCTGGGTATTGTTCAAAAAGCAGAGCTACCTCACAGTGGAATTCCACTGTCAAGAATCTCACAAGATGGTAATTCGGTAAAAACACCTCAGTAATACATATCAAAGCTGACAAAACACTTCAGGGAGAGATGGCTTCCCCCGACTCAAGCTGAAGGAGAAAAGTGTGATTTAGATCTGCAGAGCTAAAGAGGGATTGTTATACAACATCTGAAGATATAAATAACTTTACATGCCTTAAAAATCCAGTGTAAAGGACTTAAAATGTATCTAGCAGACTGATAAACGTATATGCCAGGCCTGGCTCCAGTTTGTACGCCTTGCTGTACTGTGTAACACGCTTTGCTGTAGGACATCCTCTGTCCTGCAAGACCCAGGAGGCCTAGACCTCAGCAAACACTGGCTATGTCTGAAGCTTACTGGATCTGGTTATTAATTAACCAATGGTGCAAGATCCTAATATCCGGCATCCTTTAGATTGTAAGTAGCGAGTTTCCATTCTTGTTGGGTGCTTTGGAATAAGCACTTTTCACAAGACTTGAAGCTCAAAAACAGTGCCCTCCTTTTTCTGCAGTTGTTAATATTGTATAATGCATTTCCTGATCCTATCCCCTGTACAGCGTTACAGAATATGTTGGAACGTTACAAAGAAAAAACAATAATAATGCACATTTTCATTAACCCCTTTGCTGCAGGAGAGGACTTCTGTTCTTTTGAAGAAGCAATAATATGTATAATGTACATTGGTAGTGGAAGAGGACTGTGGTCTCCCACCACAATGACACGCTGCAGTGTTTTGGGAAAGACACATGTACAAACACAGGTTCCACTTATCTCCTCTTACCTCTTGGCTCCTCTGCCTGTTTTGCAAGTTTACGCAGAGCAGCGGCAAAGCTGGAGGAGGGCGCGGACTGGACAGATAATGTGCTGCTGGCTGCCGGGCTGCCATTGGGGACCAGGGAGCCATTGAGAGGGGAGGGAGTGAGGGGACTGACAGTGGCCGTGGTCCGTGTGGCTGTAGAAAGCATTCCTATGGAAGGTGACTTTGGCTCATGGTTCATGCCTGAAACGAGGGAGAAGAGTAAAAAAGAAAAAATAAGGCCAAAGAATAAAAAAATATCCTTAAAATGGTACATTATTTATATGTTGAGCTTCACAGTCACATATTAAAGGCATCTGTAGTTGGATCAATAATGTAAACTATTTATGGAAGACACAAGAGAACAGATTTCCTTGAAAGCAATGGGGATGGTCACCAACACTTGGTAAAGACTCCTGCAGGAAATGGGTTAATTATCTAGAACATGTAAAACACAGTTTTCCCATTAATGACATAAGAAAGGTAAATCTGTACACTCTCTGAATTTATTTTTCTGTTGCTTCTGCATAATTAAAGCAGTCAACCTCAAAGTCAACACTCTTGGTCTTAAAGGGCCATTGTACACACTTTTCACGTTAAATCTATTTTTTAATCTTTAGCCGGAAACGAATCGGGTAAAAACTCATTATTCCCATCGCTATACCTTTTGTCACTTCTCTCATTGTCCAGAGCACTGATGTGAAAGTGTTCAACTGAATTAACACTGACCAATCTTGGAAAGGTTTGAATAATGTTATCACAGTTGAAATCTTTCACTTTCTTTCATTAGTGCGCAGGGAAATGAGAGGTGGAGAGGGGTACCGTTACAGCCAATAAAGAGGTAAACTGGGTTTTTAATTGATATTTTCTGGCTAAAGCTTTGATTTAATTATATTAATCAATGGAGAACTAAAAACAGGTCTATCATGAAAAGTGTATACTCTGGCCCTCTAAGGCGACTTTCTATCATCCAGTGCCACAGAAAGAGAAATCAAGGAGACGCCAAATGGGTCCAAACACAAGAAGAAATAATCATACTTTGAATTAAATATGATCTGCAGTAATTATGTTAAAGTCTATACATTAAATATAAAAACACAAACATCTTATCCAATAAAATGAATGGGCAGTGTGAGATTAAAAAGGCTGTAAGCTTCTCAGGGCAGTGGTCTCTATCCCCCAATACTTGGGGACGGGCAGACTGTGAGCGGATGGTTTGACGACAGTCCTATAAAACTTGGATTGTTCTTGTGTTTTGAAACTTAATGTTGCTGTGTTTGTGGGTTGTTGTACAACAATATACACAAAGATGGTGGTGCCAATAGACTAACACACAACACACTCCCAAATAGCTTTAAATCCACCAATTCTTTACATTTTTTTATGATTAGAAACTGAACAAATAAGGAGCATCTGAAAGGAAGGAGCATCTGAAAGGAAGGAGCATCTGAAAGGAAGGAGCATCTGAAAGGAAGGAGCATCTGAATACCTTTGTGCATCATCAGAACAGTTTGTATGGATCAGTTCTCCTTACAGACTGGTCTGCTTTCTGTCTAATCAACATGGACTATTACTGAACAATGACTTCCTGGCACATCCTGACTAACACTCTCACTCCGTTTGGATCTTGGTGCAGCTTTGTGTATTTGTTACGTGTTGTACTGTCTAATCTATTTCCATTTAGCTACCACCATTTATGCATTGTAGTACTTTGTCATAATGCCTCAAATACTTCAGGGAAATCTCTGGTTCTTGCACTGGTCTCTGAAACCTAAGAGTCTCCTGTGGGTTTTTTTTTTGAATCCCCTAAAAGCATTTATTGTTTAGTCATTCAGTTGTGTCTGACTGTGTGTGACTCCATGGATCGCAGCACACCAGGCACATCTGCCAACCACTGCTCTATTTTGTTGTCAGCCAAGCTTTATACTTCCAATTCCAGTCCTCGAGTGTTGATAACCAGCTTGATTTTAAGAACATCCCTGCATGAACCTATATACATCAACCGATCCCGAGTAGTCCACTATCTGGTGATATTAGAGGACTGGTACTAGACACTGTCGCCATGCTCCATTTTCACAGTCAAGCATTGAGAGGTCTCAAAAGAGAACAAACTAAGATAATGTCTCACTAATTACCACCTCCCTGTGTTACTACTTCTCCCTTGTACCCACATTCACAGCCCACTTGTTACATGTCATATATTGTATATAAGGCCTTGGGATCTGAGCTCAAAAGCCATGACTATGTGGTTGGTACCAAAATGGAAAGTGCGTGAGCTCTACAGTGAGCTATTCTATTGGGGCAGTTATCCAGCCTTTCTAGTGATACATTTGGCCCACATAAGAGGAGTCTGTGATATTACCCTGGATATTAAGCCTAGGTTAGTCTGGTCATATCACACTGAACAGGTGGCTTTTGAGTTTATGTTTTTGCTTTGTGTAGAGCCAAATATTGCAGGCTTGGTGACGAGGTGCCGGCGCTGAGCTTGGTGACGAGGTGCCGGCGCTGAGCTTGGTGACGAGGTGCCGGCGCTGAGCTTGGTGACGAGGTGCCGGCGCTGAGCTTGGTGACGAGGTGCCGGCGCTGGCCTTCATGTTGGGCACTGAATGTTAGTGCCACCTTTTGTTGAACGTGGCTAGCGTGGGAGCATTAGGCACAGAGCATCTAGTGGAGGTCATGACTCCTGGTACACTTCACAAGCAGAAGATATGTCTCCCCTGCAGGGGCTACTTAACCCCTTCATGTACACTGCTTAACTAAAAGCAGTCAGCTAGCAGCACTAAGCAGGCCGACTGTATCTGGACAGCTTTTAGCAGAGACACAATAAGTTCACAAAAACAGAAAGCATGCTTATTAACCAATCCCTGCTTAATAGTTATAGAACAGCAGTACTGAAAGGGTTACAGGAGGCACTGCCAGCTGCATGGTACAGGCGTGCACTCTCTCAGATATACATGTCATTTCCTTATTCATGTCCTCATTCTCTACACACTCACGTTTAGCTAATAGCTTTTGCCCATACGCAGTCTTTGGTCAGTTTACCACCCTGTTATCACTACTAAGTGGATAATATATATATATATATATATATATACACACCGCTAACCTGCCAATGGCCCACACATGAGGCTGAACACAGGCACACGGTCTAATCCTCGCTTTACTATCTGGTAAAATGAAAAAGCAGTCAGGCTTCAGCTTAAGAGAGATATGTAACAAAGGGGCAGCAGCAGGAATTTCCCTTAGGCTAAAATGCCTGCCAAATGCATGCTCTGCTAGACCTGAAGTCTGCAGATCACAGGCCTTCCTGTGTCTGTGTCACCGAGGGATCACCGAGTGGGAAGAGAAAGAAAAATAATAGAATTCACCTCCCAGTCCTGGGGGATTCACATTGGTGCTAGTGCAGAGGACAGCTTAGTAAGGAGGATCAGGGCAGATCACCAATGACGGGGTGCAGTCACACTGAGAGGGGTAACACGAGCAGGATCAGAGCATATCCACAAGGGGGGAGGGGGGAGCAATCACACACTAAGAGGGGCAAGATGTAGAGAGCATCACCACCCAGGAGGGGAGCAGGATCAGGGCAGATCACCAATGAGGAAGTGCAATCACACACGGAGTGGGGCAAGACGTAGAGAGCATCACCACCCAGGAGGGGGTGAGGAGGGGAACAGGATCAGGGCAGATCACCAATGAGGAAGTGCAATCACACACGGAGTGGGGCAAGACATAGAGAGCATCACCACCCAGGAGGGGGTGAGGAGGGGAACAGGATCAGGGCAGATCACCAATGAGGAAGTGCAATCACACACGGAGTGGGGCAAGACGTAGAGAGCATCACCACCCAGGAGGGGAGCAGGATCAGGGCAGATCACCCATGAGGAAGTGCAATCACACACGGAGTGGGGCAAGACGTAGAGAGCATCACCACCCAGGAGGGGGTGAGGAGGGGAACAGGATCAGGGCAGATCACCAATGAGGAAGTGCAATCACACACGGAGTGGGGCAAGACATAGAGAGCATCACCACCCAGGAGGGGAGCAGGATCAGAGCATATCCACAAGGGGGGAAGGGGAGCAATCACACACGGAGTGGGGCAAGACGTAGAGAGCATCACCACCCAGGAGGGGGTGAGGAGGGGATCAGGGCAGATCGCCAATGAGGAAGTGCAATCACACACGGAGTGGGGCAAGACGTAGAGAGCATCACCACCCAGGAGGGGAGCAGGATCAGGGCAGATCACCAATGAGGAAGTGCAATCACACACGGAGTGGGGCAAGACGTAGAGAGCATCACCACCCAGGAGGGGGTGAGGAGGGGAGCAGGATCAGGGCAGATCACCAATGAGGAAGTGCAATCACACACGGAATGGGGCAAGACGTAGAGAGCATCACCACCCAGGAGGGGAGCAGGATCAGGGCAGATCACAAACTGTGTGGGGCAAGACATAGTTATCATCGCCACCCAGGAGGGGCAGGGAGCACACGCACACACGCACACACACACACACACACACACACACACACACACACACACACACTAGCTCCTTGAAAACTACAAAGAGCAATTTAACACAGAGAAATGAGGAGACAGAAAAGGTAACACGGAGGAGATGGGAAGAGAAAACAACAGATGAGAGACAGAAATCTTGGGTGGGGGAGGCAAACAGATGTAAACACTGACAACAATGATCAAGCTGTGAAGAAAATGCAGACAAGAGTTAACAAGGCGCACAGCCACAGAGAAAAATGCAGCTACAATCAAATGGGGACACAGCAAAAAGAAGGGGTGACAGAAAATGTATTGGGGAAAAGGGAACAAATGCAAAAGTCAAGAACTTGTAGAGACAAAGAGCATGCAAACCCACAGCCCACGCCAATCACCTTTACAAAACAAACTGAGAAGAAAGAGTCTGGCTTACTATGGAGTAAAGCAGAGGTTGGCTGTCATGAAGCTTCTTTCTTCCTCTTTTTTGGCTTAATTTCTGCTGAGTCGATGGATTAAAGCGCACACACTCCAAATAATGGCTCTGGGATACAGCATTATCCTCCGCCAGCGTCCCGGGCTTATCTAACAAAGCAATACCACACTTGCCTTGTGAAAACAAGCTGACACTCAGGCTGTAACAGCTGCCACCAGCGTCACATGGGCTGGCCCCATCTCCCCCAGCCAGGCTGCCTGCAGATAACACTGGCCGTTTTGTCATGAGACTCACAGTAGAGGAGTCTATTCAAAGCGTCTGAGGCAGCATTGATCAGGGAGGGGGGTTTGACCCTACGGTGTCCTCCCATCTTTTAATGTAAAGGAGGAATATATATATAGAAAAGCCTCAGTATCGCATACATCCTCCTTCCATATAAATAGGGTCACCAGGTATTTAGGTACATGGCTCCATAGAAATTTCATTAAGTTATTATTATTATTTTTTTGGAGGGGGGGGGGGGCTTCTTACATTTTGGGAATATTTTGCTTAGAAATATAGTTTGTTTTTATTTTGTAAATGCACATTTTTAACTGAAATATGCATAGTAATAAGGGCTATATGTACTGTATTGTTCATTTACGGTGATATTTCTGTTCTTGAAATAATAACATCTAATACTTTATTGAACACTTTCCGCACAGAGGACTAAGATCACATAACACTTCATAAACAAACTTGAGAATATCGCTACAATCTTGGCTGCATTTCTGTTCTTGTCAAGTTGGTAATTTGCCTCCAGAGGTTTAAATAAAATAAGATATGTGAGGAATCCCCTTTGCATAGGGGAGGTGTGGCTAAATATGTACTAAAACTTAAAATCCCTTCAGTTTATGCCTTAATGAATGCTTTGTGCAATTGGTTAATACAATGACCCCCTCCCCCCAACACAAACCTGAGCACCCCCCCTGTGTTGTGCGATTTGCACATGATCAGTCCTAATAACCCCAGACAGCAGAGTTCATAGGAGACAGAATGGCTGCACCTCCCACTATGAAGATAACCGGACCAGGACATGAGAAAGCGCTCATCTGTACCCCCCACACACTGACCGGGGGCAGGCTGATAATATTTCCTCTCTAAACCCAATGAGGAGGTCTACTTTCATACACAATTAGGTACAAATTGGTCTTAGGGGGAAAGACGGAAAGGATCTATTTGTAAGATACAAGTTAAGCTTTGTAATTCTATGAAGACATTATTTAGACCATAAGACATTCTTTGCTTAAAAAGATCCGATCTATCCATAATATGAGCACAGTTGATGACCACAGGTTCCTGTGCCACTTTGTCCTTGGTGAAGACGGCATAATAATGTCCTTGGCTCTTTTCATATATTGGAACTACAAGACCATGGTGTTTGAAACAAATACGTTTTTATATAAAGGACTCTCTGGGTGCGCAGATACGTGAGGTCATTCAGATGTCCAGGCTCATTCTCTTGCTGTAAAGATTGGGGAGTCCACAGACCACAACGTCACTAATATATTAAGTAAAGCCAGGGTGTTGTCTGCAGTAACTAAAACTACAGAAGTCCAGAAGCCAAGGATGAACACATGCTATTGTAACATGGCCGTATCTTCATCATACACGGGGTTGTACCGTAAATAAGGCCTTAGAAAACACAATATTGGGCACACTTTGGACTCTAATGGATCAACTTTTTTAGACCAATACCAACTTATATAGAAGTGTCTGAGCATCCAGGCTAGAACTTCACAATTCCCCCCACTGGATCGTACAATAGAAGTAGATTTACAAAGAAAATAAAATGATATAGTGGTGTGCATAGCTTCCAATATGTCATACAAGTCCGGCTCATCTCCACACCCAGTGCCATATACTGTATTCTTGAGATTGCATATGAAGAGTCATTTCCTTAACTACTATATAAGACTTAGGACTCCTATACTTTAGTGTAACTGCACATATACAACAGATCTGTTTAAGTCATGCTCTGCCTGGAACAGAGGGGTTATTTTAGTGGCATACGTGACCTTAAAACACGGACCAGGACCTGTATTAAATTAAATTGTTCCTAGTGACCCCTATCAATAGCATTTAATCCCTGTGCTGTTCTTTATTCAGGAGAGCCAGGCATCCCAACATTACAGCTATTTCATGAGCCACCAGCAGGGGTCACTGCTGACACACTGAGCGCCTATAAAGGATTATTACCCACTGGAGCTAAATGAAGAAGCAGCAGCTAAGGGGATTAGTGAAAGGGAACGAGGGCTCGAAATCCTGAGCAGCCTCATTAGGGAGGAGGAGGGGGATGTATAGAGATAAGAGTAAGCAATGAGGGAGCCCAGGTTTAAAGGGACAGCACCCAATTGTGATAATATTTCTAGAAAGTCTGAATGCAACATACCAAAAAATGTTGATAAACCGTGAAAACACCACAACCAATGTTTGCGTGCCGCATCACATATCACATATCAGCTCTAGCACTAAGGACGCTCCATGGATAACCCCATAGGGTGTCCTGAGAACTTGAGTTGATGCGTTGCAACAGTCACAATAAACATATACAGCGTTTACCAGCCATATCAGTTTATTGTATCTAATGGAGGTTACACATATAATCAGGGGATTTATCCTGTTATGGTGTCTGGACAGGTCCGCTGCTGCAGTACGGCCTCCAACCTCTAGATGGTGATGCCGATATTTTGCAGCACTGTCGATATGTGATAGAAGTTCTAAGGTTATAATGTTAGCCTAACCCTCACCCTAACCGTTTACCCAAGTCTTGACTATGATATGACACTGGAATATCGACAGCGACATCTAGCGGATGCTCACTGCGTCAGCATAACAGGAAAGGACCTAATTGGGTACTTCACAGAAACGTTGATTTATATCAGAATTTACCACACAAAAAAAGAAATAAAACAGTTCTCTGGAAACCAGATATAAGTATTTCTAAAATAGCTACACCCTACAAGAGCACTGGGGTGCCTAATTACTGGAGACACAAAGATTAAAAGCAGTAAAAAAATAAAATAAAATTCTGATGGAAAGCAAAATTCTAAAGAGAAGTCTGAATTTGGTGAGTAATTAACCATGTCAAGGAACTGTACCCTGCGCAGTCCATACAAGTGTCAAACATGAACAGGTAAAAGGGAGTATGTTCATATTAGGACAATACACGGAAAGGAGAGCCGGCCCCAAATGATCTACACTTCAGCTGCAGTCTGTAAAACACAAACAGGGTGAGAAGCCGGCTTGTGCCTCTAAGAGGAGCTTCGTACACAGGATTCCTAGGACTTTATTTTATAGGGATGTTGACATTTGGAGCAATATCTGATAAAGACATGGAGGGCAAAATGGCGTTATAAACCCAACCATCTCCAGCCATTATGAAAGCGCATCCCCATCCTGATCAGCATTACATCCGAGCACTGGAATCACTGATCGAAGCGTGTTGGCGGCAGTGAAGGTCTCGGATGTTCCTCAGCAATGCATTAATAGTTAGTACATAGACAATCATGCCCTTTCTGTGAGATCGCTGCACCTCTCTCCGCCTGTTCTCGCTCGCTCACTCCCTCCTACCACTCTCTCCTCCAAAAGCAATCAGTAATCAGCACTCTGCCTGCCTCCTGCCGATTTGGTAATTACTGCTTCCTTTCATCCACAGCTCCTCTGACACCAGACCTCAGGCCCGCTACCTCCCTTCCCTGTAATTACAAGCTAATAGTTTCAAGGGTTTTTTCTGCTGGGTCCTAGTTCAAGCACCAATTCTCTCCTCCGCCCCCACCCACCCTCAGATTCTGCTCCCCTCCTCTAGCTAATGATACCCTGCAATGTACAGCCCAGCTGGAGCTTGGGTTAAGTCACAAAAGCTTCAGGACAATTTGTAAAACCCTTAATTAACTCTGCAGAATGGTTTCATTTGGGCAGAAAAAAATATTTTGAACAAATATATATATGCAACAGGTTAGATCCTAATACATTACCCCACAAATGCTGACCAAAAATACATAATATCTAGAATGTGTGTATAGCTGGGTAGTTCACCAAGAAGAAAATCATTTGGGCAATTTCTCAGAATAAGTGAGACAATTTTAAATTGGGGTGAGGATAATCCCACACTGGAATGAACATCGTCTTATTCTCCATATAACTGGATATATTTCTCTTAAAGTCCGATCTTCTGGTCACCAATTGTACATAATAGTACACAGTACATTGGCATCACTGAGCAAGACCAAGATGTCATGTTCCCGTCAGCAAAGACGTTAAGCACAAGTGCCTTCCTTATAACTGCACAGAAATCCATTATACTGTATAGTTTTACAGGCATGAGGGAGCTCCCACCCACCATAAAAGGTATACTGTCAGTGAGATTAAGGAATGTTAGTTACAACTTGTGCGGATATATTAGGGGGTGAAAGACTATTCAGAATTAGACCAACATGTTATTAGATCAGTTATTTAAGATGTAGCGGTGACACTCAAGCAACTGAAGACGCAATCCATGCCTGCCAACTGAGCATGTGCAAAACATGGCAGCTCCCACTAGTATGGATTATGTCCCTGATTCCTAGGAGAATCACTCGTCACTGAATGTAGTGTCGGGTTTCTACTTAAACCAAACTCTTGGACGGCCTGCAAGTCCTACAAATACCAAACACTGACATGTAACAAGGTTATCAGCATCCGACAGATGGCCAGAGCTTTACATAAAGTTTAGGAGGGTGGATCTGCTCTGTATAATTATTATTATAAGACAGCAGAGGAAGAGATGACTATTGTGAGAGGGGTTTGAAACAAACAGGATGCTCTTGTCGGATCAAAGAGAAGCTCTTAATGGATATGGAAGGGTCCTTGGATCTACTAGGTATATGATAACCCTGTGTATCTATTTACGTTTATGTACTATATTTGATTAAGGAATACTTATAAGCTCTGGGTTTACTACCTAAAACAAATAGTCCCTGTATGGGTCTGCCCACTGTAGCGTATGCAGACACAGATTGTAGGGCTGCTTGTGTAGTGTCATAGCCTATCAGGGACCACTCAGTACAAGACATCACAATCAGTACTCTGCCCTCTGCAGCTCATGAAAAACACAGACTCAAGCAGGTAATATTTGTTTGATTTTAGACCGTAAAACCTAGAAAAATCTGAAACCTTCCATGTCCCTTTAATTAATATTGCAAGCCGACCCAAACACGCACCACAGTATTTGCATGAGACTGTACAACATCAAGTTGGTTGCAAGGTGGCACCATTTGTAATGGTTTGTAGCCCAAAGGGCCAGTTTAAAGCTGAATGCTTGTCTTCCAGGAAAGGGGTTAATACGGACTCTGTTGTACAACTTGGCTCCAAAGCAGACATCTGTGCGGATCAATACCTGTCAGTACAATAAGGGAACGAGCAGGGGATGAGGGCTGAATATAGGCCCCAAGAGGTGCTGATTATCCAGTAAATTCGGACTGAGAGAACTGAATAACATAGTCGCACATTGAACACTTTTGTTTCTAGATGAGAGCTAACCATTTGGCCGGGTTACACATATAGAAACATGTTTTATTATAAAAGAATGGCACATGTAACACACATGTCTAATGAGTATATGCACATACATTAATGATTGTGCATCAGGAAAGGCATTTATAAAGTAATATACGCATACAACCATACACCATTCCTATGTAAGCACAGCTCTATATATCTAAATACCCACAATCCTATGCATACAAATACATAAAAATAACCAGTTTAAGTCCTCAGAAAGAGAATATATAATGAGTCCTGTCTGAGTGAGAGGCAGAGCAGGGTTAGGTACCCCCAGGGCATGAGCAGGGGGGGTGGTAGAGATAAGGGGGAATCCACTATCCTTTCTCCATCTCCTGTCACACACATTACAATTAACTTCTTCACAACAGGATCAGGAGGGCAGACACTGCGGGGTCCCTAGCATCTGGGATGTGCCCCAGAGGCAGGCAGAGGGAGGGGGAATGCTTCATGTAGGTCAACAGTGAGGATCTTCCAATTAAGCCACTGAATACTGAATTTAAAATAAGCTATTCAAAAAGTCAGACAATACCCCACCACTGATCACTGTACTGCAGAATCTGACTGCCAAATACATTAATGCTCTCTCCCAATACAAATGCCAAGGGAGGCACTAACCGCGTTGGCATTACAAAGTGCACCTGCCCTCTGTTTGTTAGTTATGGGGGTTAAAAATAAAATGCCCTACACAAATACTGATGGGGAGCTCAGCGACCGACCGCCCCCCTACACTGCTCCCTCAACCTTCTGTCCCCATCCTGAAAGGGCCATAAATCAGACACACTTCTGCTGACCTGACTAGCCTGACCCAGCCATTGTATCCAAATCCATCACATCTCCGCCTCCCTGTACGGCATCTGGAGGGTCACAGGTGCAGATCCATTTAGTAACAAATAGGAGAATGTGAGCGATGGTACAAAAGAAATGACATATGATATAGGCAAGGAGATAGAAAATAACAATCTGAGCATATTGTGCGTTTGTAAAATGTACTGTATCCAGATCCATGGTTATTATGCATTATTATGGCATCTGCCTCCTTACTGTGCAATAACGACCTTGGCCATCTAACCTCCCACAGTGACATAGGAATGGCTCTACCAGTTACAAGAGGTAAACAACTGGGTATACACCACATGCTGCTCTACTAAACACTAGTGCCAGATAGCGCCCCCTAAAGGAAGCCTCCATAATATTGGGGCAATAACTGCAACAAACAATGAAAAGGTGGAGGCTTCTATAGATCCCTATGCAGTGAGGGGGTAATAATCACCATGCTCATTCCCACCTGATAAATGAATATATTATGTACCACCGCTACTGAAATAGACTGGTGGCTGACCTGTAACTGCTCTATGGACAAGCAGGACGAATCACAAACATCCCTCGCTTGTTTTTTCTCAGTCATGCCGTTACTTTAAGACACAGTGTTATACTGGAATATTTTGGGGTATTAATCCCTTCCGCCTTTGGGGACTGAGCAGAGATTTAATGCTCCAAGTGCTGAATGCAGGACATATCTTTATTCCACATATGGGAAGAGCCACCATGAGCCTACATCCATAGAAAAGTTAACTTACTGATAAATGAAATGTACACAATTCTGCCTATTCAGACAGAGGCAACGCTTTCCCTGTTGATTGTTTTAAAGAGATTGGCAGACATTGGAGGTTGTATACACAACACATCTCTCGTCCAGATCTAAGAGGTCTCATTTGAACATTATTGTGCAATAAATGGCTTCTTGATGGTATGTACTCACTAATCCCAGACACATAGTTGGCGTTCCCACCCATGCGTCCCATGCCTGCAGCAACGGATCCCCAATGGGCCTATTGTGTTTAACAGAGCTCAGGAGATATATGTCTATGATTTCTCAGGTACCCCTCCTCAATATCGGACATGCACTCATTATATTTATGTATATATTACAAGCATATTCCTCAGTGATGTATACATTATTACAACAGACAAACATAAATCATAATGAGGGTCTAATAAAACACAATCTGAAACCTAGATTATTTAAAGAGACATGGGACATAATCTCTTGTTTTTTTGCCCTCGGCATGCAATTGTTGCAGGTATATTTTTTGCAAAGAAAACAAAATAATGCGACCCACCTTTCATGACAGATGAGAGCCTCCCTGCTACATCCCACAGCGAGCACCCATTACACAGCCCTATAGCCTCCGCATGTCTCTTACTGCTTATCTGGCTCCAGGGCTCCCAATGGAGATGACCCAGCAGAGAGGTGGAGTCTGCCGGCTCATAACCCACAAACACCTGCTGCTCGGCTCACACCCATTGCAACCTCTGCTCCCCTCCCTCCTCCTGCAAGCGCCCTACAGCCAAACCTGTGGCCATAACAGACTGACAAAAGAGATCGGATTTCAGCTGCTAACACAAGCTCTCTCCTCAGTCATTAGGCTCCTTAACCCTTTCTCCAGTATGAGCATCAAGATGGGAGTGTGACATAAGACGACTCCTGATTCTGTCTCATATTATGAGATCTATATATGTTTTACTCTTAGCAATTGTATTGTATAATCACAAGGAAAGGTCTGCTAGTGAATCCATAGCTTGGAGTTTTATCACCAAAGATAGGCAGGTCATACCAGGGGGTCAGACATATCAGGGCCCACTGGAGAAGGAACTGGCACCCCACTCTAGTATCTGCCAAAAGACAGAGACATAACGATATATGTGCCTGGTGCGATGCAGTCCAGAGAGTCGGACATGACTGAATGAATAAACAACATAAACTGAGCCAAAAAGCATGCAATTTACATAGATTTTTTTAAATCCAATAAGCAACAGTGCATCTTTTTGGTCCACAGTTTGTTTTGGAAGCCATACAATATAGATCTCAAAGATAAAATGGCTTTAAAAAAATATGTTCTAAAGCGCACAAATCTGTGATTATATCGAGCAGAGACTTGGACTGTCATAAAATGCAAAATGATACTAAAGGATATGCAAATAGGGTGGAGGAAGTAACTAGGCACCTGGTAAATGGGTAACACCGACCTGTGATGTTTACAATGTCAGATAATTTAACCCCTTTGGTGTCCAATGGGCCACTATAACAATTTGATACGGACCTGTCTGAAAACATGGATTACAAAGTATAATAAGATATTCACCATAGAAACGTGAGGGTCAATGGGTCAGAATTTCTTAAGTGATGAACGGTGCTTAAAGGGTCACTGAAAGCATTTTCGTCTTGGTTGCATCTTAAAGAAGGCATTTGATAATATTGAAGTGTTTTTTTTTGTTTTTTAAACTAGGCTCCTGTAGCAGAATAAACTGATTTCAATGTATAACAGTCTTTGGGTTTGTCCCCGTCAGCCAATGTGCAGAAAGTATAACCGTATGAGTCCTAGGTGTCTGCCAATGAGATCTAGAGCTGTGCATACTATGCTCACACAGGGGGATTTCCTATTGGTTTCCAATAAATATAAATATCTTTACTAAATAAGTTTGCATGGTAAAAAAAACTTATAATGCTTAAAACATGCTTTTCCACAAAATGTGCATGTCTCATTAAATAACATTACCAAAATATGTCTGCAACTAGTAAATTACACTTTTTAACGTCAAATTTGAAACCTAATGATTTATATTACTGAAGATTGTCCTACTGGTCCCTGTCATAGCTGGTTACAGAACAGCTCTGCAATATAAACGGATCTGAACATTGTATAGTAGCATGGACGAGTTCATAATAAACTGATTAATATGGCGGCATACCCAGCCCCCATAGGCTGCTGACACAGGGTTATACCACACGCTGTCCCTTGTGAGACATGGCCGACTTGTCAGAGATACGCGGTAAGCCAATTAAAATTCCACCTCGAATTTTCCATTTTACCAGTTTTGCTGGTCACAAGTTAGTCCTAAATCTGTGTATCCTCCTCATTGTTTACTTAGTAATTAGGAGTCATCATTAGTCACCCAAACGAGCATATGCAGCAAAATCTGCTCTAATTAATCCAATTTATTTGCTGATCAGCATATACAATGTGTACCTGTAAAGGAATGCCGTCAACATCATTTTTGAGGACTTAAACGCAAAAGAATGACTTTCAAAAATAGGAATCTAAAAGGGAAATGGAAAGATTTTTTTCTTGGTTTCATCAGAAAGAGGGTAATTGATAACATGTCTGCCAGCAGTGAGATCTGCAGACAAGTATGGTCTCTGCACTTCCTGTTAACAAGGTTTTGCTTAATATTGTTATAACGTTTACAACATGCTCCTTTAAATGCTTGAAAAAACCCAGTTGTGTTTTATGGACCTTTAATGCAAACGTCTGACGTCAACACAAAGCCACATTGATCAATGAAGGTTGAGAAGAGCATGTAATTTACACCTTAATGCTCAAGACACACTCCTGCTTCTAGTGCCGTCTTATGGGGGAGACGTTTCACAACCACAGTAATCCTCAGCCTGGTTCTAATTTATCACTTCTCTTGAGATTTGGATTTCGGTTAAACATCCAAAATCTGCTCCTTATAGATAAAGGAAAGACTTGTGTCGAAACTATGTATAATGGCCAATGTAGTCCCACCACTGATATAGTATGGAGACTAGGCCACCAGGGAGAGGTAAAGGGGATTACACATTCACAAGTTAGTAATTCGTTTTAGTTGCCATGTTATGGTGAAATATCGTACAATATGTTAGGATTTGAAATAAACTACTTTTTTTAATCGGTCAAAAGTGACTGATGAAACTGTTAGAAAGCTCTAATGGAGACATCTCTAGAGCTGTAGGATGGAAGATCATTTGTAATCAAACCTAACACACATATCTATTGTATTTAAAAACAGTAATTGGTAGTCAAAAAAATGACTTGGGTTTCTTTTTGTCCTTAATGACATTAGTTCCTTTGAGTCTTGTGTTATGTGACTTAATCCAGAGGAAGAGAAAAAAAAAAGACTTTCAGATATCGCCAATTGTCTCATAAAAACAAATCTTTCCTGATACAAAACAATAGAAAATGGGTTATATTAGGTATAATATTTAGGGTCATCTCAAATGATCTTGTGTGTAAAACATACAATTGTTTGTGTACATGACTTCTATTGGAGTCCAATGTTTCAGACACCCTAGGGTGCATAAGATCAGATAGGGCTCAGAACCCATGATGTGATGATAATGCTGTGTCCCTGTGTGGTGCAAAAGGTTTAAGGAAAACTTCAAAATGAAGAAAAAAATGTTTGGAACCAATGAGTCATAAACTAGTTTTTAATAAAAAAAAAATATATATTTTTGGATGCCTTTGCTGGACCCATCCATGAAATATTAGGGGAAGTTGTTAGTATGTTTACATTTCTGGAGGACTGTAGTTGCATTTCCTGAAGCAAGGAGTCTGCTTCTAAACCATTGAGGGCGAGGCGTTTAGTGTCAATTTAATGTAAGCTTGCCATCTCTTATATATTATTATTATTATCGTTATTTGTAAGGCGCCAACATATTCCGTAGCGCTATACAAAGGTTACCTTCAATGCTAAAGACAATTTCAATATATAACACGTTGCAAAGGATGGAGGGCCCTGTCTTTGAGCTTAGAATCCAGTGTCTCAAAGCACCATGCAAGATTGGAAACTCGCAAACTTACAGTATAAATATATATTATTGTTAGCTCAAGGGTAGGCTTGTCAACTCCTTTTGTATCAGTCTGTCAAATTACATATCAACTCCCCATGTTTTACTGTACCCCAGAGCTATGGAATTGTGTTGGTGCCTTATAAAAAACAGATATTAATTCAAATTATATGCAGTTTTCAAACAATAGCCCTATACTTTTGCCTGTTCCCTCCTCCATCACTCCACCATCCACTGATAACTAAAAACACACACCCTCATCATTATCCAGCTCTCAGGGTGTGATGTAACTAACAAAAACTGAATTCCTGTACAACTCTTAATATTGGTAGTTTAGTACATACTTGTCAAACAAGTCTTTTTTCTTGAACTGCAGTGGTCCTTTAAATTAATATTTTACAATTCAACCCACCCAAGTTCTATTGTGTTCCTGGGATTTTGTGCTTTTGTTTTAGACCATAGCTTTTCAGTAATAGAAAACACCAAGCAATATGGTGCCTGGGATAAAGCTCTCCCTGAGGACAGTCAGGAGCCAGGAATGTGGGGGGTTAACTCCTCTGCTGCCAGCCTGGGGGCAGCATTTCTATGCAGCTAATCCTGTGTGCTGGAGGGTATGTTAACCCTGCGGTGTTCACTGCCCACAATACACACAGTTCATTTACATTTAGATCAGTGGACATCAAAGAAGTGTCAATAACTGAAATGTCACTTATTGTCTTATGATCAACCTTCCAATTGGGAAAAGACGCAGAGTACAGTGCTTTGCAAAAGTATTCACCCCCTTGACTTTTTACCTATTTTGTTACATTACATCCTTAAGTTCAATGTTTTATTAATCTGAATTTTATGTGACGGATCAGAACACAATACTCTAAGTTGGAGAAGTGAAATGAGAAAAATATATACATAAAACTATTTTTTAGAAATAGAAAACAGAAAATTGTCATGTGCGTATGTATTCACCCACTTTGTTATGAAGCCCATAAAAAGCTCTGGTGCAACCAATTACCTTCAGAAGTCACATAATTAGTGAAATGATGTCCACCTGTGTGCAATCTAGGTGTCACATGATCTGTCATTACATATATACACCTTTTTTGAAAGGCCCCAGAGGCTGCAACACCTAAGCAAGAGGCACCACTAACCAAACACTGCCATGAAGACCAAGGAACTCTCTAAACAAGTAAGGAACAATGTTGTTGAGAAGTACAAGTCCGGCTTAGGTTATACAAAAATATCCAAATCTTTGTGAACCCCAGGAGCACCATCAAATGTATCATAACCAAATGGAAAGAACATGGCACAACAGCAAACCTGCCAAGAGACGGCCACCATCCAAAACTCACGGACCGGGCAAGGAGGGCATTAATCAGAGAGGCAGCACAGAGACCTAAGGTAACCCTGGAGGAGCTGCAGAGTTCCCCAGCAGAGACTGGAGTATCTGTACATAGGACGACAATAAGCCATACGCTCCATAGAGTTGGTCTTTATGACAGATTGGCCAGAAGAAAGCCATTACTTTCAGCAAAAAATGTAACTAAAATTGAACTTTTTGGCCATCAACTCAGTTTTAGTGAATGTAATATTTTTTCAAATTTATGGAAGTATGTTGTCCCCACAGCAATGAACAAAAACAAAAATATATTATCTAGCAGCACCAGGAGGAATCAATCCTAACAGAAAAATAGTATGAAGCATTATATGTTATAACATTATCTCATAGATGTTGTCCATGTTCGGGTCTCAGATTTCCAACTCTAATGGGGGGGGGATGATTTAAGACAATATCACCATCTGGTGCTGAGCCCAACACATTTCACGACTCACCAATTTAGAACATGTCACCATATTTTGCAATCTGGCACAAAACTATTTCTTGTTGATGGACAAAGTCCTGAGAGGGTGCATTAGAGAGTGCAGCAACCAGGATAATTTGGGAAGAGACAAAAAAAAAGAAGCTGCTTCAGAAAACTGAAAATGCGACCACACAATAAGTAGCCACTAGAAGGCAGCAAATAGTTGTGAATTCCTATTTTCCCAATTATCCCATGAGAAAATAAATTTTGATAAAAAAAAAAAAAAAAAAAACACTCACAGCCAAAAACCCACAGGAATTCACAGTGCAGGTTTCCTAAAAGTCTTATGGGGGAGTTGAGGAAAAGCCAGATCAGAAACATTACATTATCTGCGAAGAAGATGTTTAACTGCTGTATGATCTACAATGAATCTGGAGTCAAATTGGTTTATAAACCTATTACGGAGCACTGAAAGCCAACCATATAACAGGCTCCTGATGCTCCTAGGATATTGAGTCCATATTTGCTCCGTGATCTCCCTGTATATTAAGGACATTACTTACAGTACTTTGGATGTGCCACTGCTTCTGTAACATGGCCCTATCTCACAATACCACCTCAGACTAGGAGCATGTTCTAGCATCTCCTTTTTTAGCATTTCTAAGGTGACCTTGACACTTCATACAACTTCCAATCAATCCTTTATTCTAAAAAATGTTCCAGGTTGTGGTACACAGGGTATATAACAAGTATTGTACAGGGAATTCTGGCTTATTGTCTTCCAAAGTGACCCAACAACATCTGCAGCTCATTTTCATCTTGCTCGTGACCCATTCTGTAAATGGCCTGGGACGAAACCAGCAAACGAGAGCAATCCCCGGAGCCATTATATAAAATTGGGAAAACTGCAAATATCTAAAAAACATTGCATTGGGAAATATGGGAATATTATCCCAAAATAAAAAAACTGCAACAGAAAGGCTGAGGCCGATAAGAATCATTTAGCAATCTTTTTACACAGTAACACCTCTTAAGAGTAATGAATTAGTTTCATGTTCTTTTTTTCAATTTAAAATAGAAGAGAAAAAAAAACCAACAATCCCTCTATAAAGACATGTACTGATCTAGACTTACGGGTCCCAACTCTCAAATATACACTTTGTGATTATGTCTCTAAACAGAGCAATTCTGGCAACCCCCTTCCTACTATGTAAAATATAGACAGAAAAGGAAATGTCTGACATCAATTATATGGAGTCTGTGTTGGGAACGTGCAAATGGCAAGCCCAGGATTTATTGCCCCTAGAAGGCAGGAGGAGAAAATAAAACTGCATTAATCACCCTGGTGGGTCACATATTACTCTCCCCAAATCATTTATGTTTTATCTGCCTGGGCAAAGATGTATCCAAGAGGCCTGGGGGGTAGTAGGAATTTGGTGATGTAATTGAGACAGGGGGCTCTAGGAATGATGCACAGTATAACTGAAGAAATCTGAGGGAAATGGGGATTGCAGTTTGGAGAATTTCCCCCATTTTGTAGCGTCTGGAGAGGATCTCTGGGAATATTCATATCATCAAACCAACGGTGTCCTTATCCTGGATCTATCCCACCAAGAAAATATTCTACTTTTGCTTCTTTCATTATATTTAAATATTTGTGAATACAGATTTGGGCTCCGGGGAAGTTTGTAAAACTAAGATGTCTATGACAGTGACTACCACTTCTTTATCCAAGTTAACTCGCGTTTTCTCTTCATGCCAGTCTGATCCATTGCTTCTCTTGGTTGTCTTTGCACTCCTCCTGGTGTATTTCTGCTCCTCTTACCATTGAGAGGCCAGACTGAGCACATCTGTTAATGTGACCGTGTATCTTTTCTGGGACGTATCTGTACATAGATCACTGGATATCTGCTCAACACTTGTACATGTTGGTGCTAGAGCAGAGGTGGGACTAATATGAAAAAGAGTAGTCACACGGGGCTGCGGTCACGTGATCTCTGTGTAAATGAGCATGTAACACGCAGCAGTGCTACACTACATGTAACGGGCAGCCGTGTAATACTACAAACACGCTGCTCTGTACTGTGTGTGATAGAGATGGCACTGCATGGTACTGTCCCGTGCCTAGTATACATACAACTGCAGTCAAATAATGTAACACACACTGGGCAGTATAACTACACAGGGCTCTGCATGTCACATACCAAACAGGGCTCTGCGTGTCACATACCCCACAGAGCTCTGCATGTCACATATTTATTATTATTATTACTACACAGAGCTCTGCATATCACAGTACCCCACAGAGCTCTGCACATCACAGTACCCCACGGAGCTCTGCATGTCACATATCACACAGAGCTCTGCATGTCACATACCCCACAGAGCTCTGCATGTCACATATCACACAGAGCTCTGCATATCACATACCACACAGAGCTCTGCATGTCACATACCCCACAGAGCTCTGCATGTCACATATCACACAGAGCTCTGCATATCACATACCACACAGAGCTCTGCACATCACATACCACACAAAGCTCTGCATATCACATACCAAACAGGGCTCTGCATATCACATACCACACAGAGCTCTGCATATCACATACCACACAGAGCTCTGCATATCACATACCAAACAGAGCTCTGCATGTCACATACCCCACAGAGCTCTGCATGTCACATACCCCACAGAGCTCAGCATGTCACATACCACACAAAGCTCTGCATATCACATACCAAACAGGGCTCTGCATATCACATACCACACAGAGCTCTGCATATCACATACCACACAGAGCTCTGCATATCACATACCACACAGAGCTCTGCATATCACATACCACACAGAGCTCTGCATATCACATACCAAACAGGGCTCTGCATATCACATACCACACAGAGCTCTGCATATCACATACCACACAGAGCTCTGCATATCACATACCACACAGAGCTCTGCATATCACATACCACACAGACCTCTGCATGTCACATACCCCACAGAGCTCTGCATATCACAGTACCACACAGAGCTCTGCATATCACAGTACCACACAGAGCTCTGCATATCACAGTACCACACAGAGCTCTGCATATCACATACCACCGAACTCTCTGCATATCATAGTACCCCACAGAGCTTTGCATATCACAGTACCCCCACAGAGCTCTGCATATCACAGTACCCCACAGAGCTCTGCATATCACATACCACCGAACTCTCTGCATATCATAGTACCCCACAGAGCTCTGCATATCACATACCCCACAGAGCTCTGCATATCATAGTACCCCACAGAGCTCTGCATATCACATACCACACAGAGCTCTGCATATCACATACCCCACAGAGCTCTGCATATCACATACCACACAGAGCTCTGCATATCACATACCCCACAGAGCTCTGCATATCACAGTACCACACAGAGCTCTGCATATCACATACCACCGAACTCTCTGCATATCATAGTACCCCACAGAGCTTTGCATATCACAGTACCCCACAGAGCTCTGCATATCACATACCACCGAACTCTCTGCATATCATAGTACCCCACAGAGCTCTGCATATCACATACCCCACAGAGCTCTGCATATCACAGTACCCCACAGAGCTCTGCATATCACAGTACCACACAGAGCTCTGCATATCATAGTACCCCACAGAGCTCTGCATATCACATATCACACAGAGCTCTGCATATCACATACCCCACAGAGCTCTGCATATCACATACCACACAGAGCTCTGCATATCACAGTACCACACAGAGCTCTGCATATCACAGTACCACACAGAGCTCTGCATATCACAGTACCCCACAGAGCTCTGCATATCACAGTACCCACACAGAGCTCTGCAAATCACAGTACCCCACAGAGCTCTGCATATCACAGTACCCACACAGAGCTCTGCATATCACAGTACCACACAGAGCTCTGCATATCACAGTACCACACAGAGCTCTGCATGTCACAGTACCCACACAGAGCTCTGCATATCACATACCACACAGAGCTCTGCATATCACATACCACACAGAGCTCTGCATATCACAGTACCACACAGAGCTCTGCATATCACAGTACCACACAGAGCTCTGCATATCACATACCACACAGAGCTCTGCACATCACATACCACACAGAGCTCTGCATATCACAGTACCACACAGAGCTCTGCATATCACAGTACCACACAGAGCTCTGCATATCACAGTACCACACAGAGCTCTGCATATCACATACCACACAGAGCTCTGCATATCACATACCACCGAACTCTCTGCATATCATAGTACCCCACAGAGCTCTGCATATCACATACCACACAGAGCTCTGCATATCACAGTACCCACACAGAGCTCTGCATGTCACAGTACCACACAGAGCTCTGCATGTCACATACCACCGAACTTTCTGCATATCATAGTACCCCACAGAGCTCTGCATATCACAGTACCACACAGAGCTCTGCATATCACATACCACACAGAGCTCTGCATATCATAGTACCCCACAGAGCTCTGCATATCACATACCACACAGAGCTCTGCATATCACAGTACCACACAGAGCTCTGCATATCACAGTACCACACAGAGCTCTGCATGTCACAGTACCCACACAGAGCTCTGCATGTCACAGTACCCACACAGAGCTCTGCATATCACAGTACCACACAGAGCTCTGCATATCACATACCCCACAGAGCTCTGCATATCACATACCACACAGAGCTCTGCATATCACATACCACACAGAGCTCTGCATATCACAGTACCACACAGAGCTCTGCATATCACAGTACCACACAGAGCTCTGCATATCACAGTACCACACAGAGCTCTGCATATCACAGTACCACACAGAGCTCTGCATATCACAGTACCCACACAGAGCTCTGCATGTCACAGTACCCACACAGAGCTCTGCATATCACAGTACCACACAGAGCTCTGCATATCACATACCCCACAGAGCTCTGCATATCACATACCACACAGAGCTCTGCATATCACAGTACCACACAGAGCTCTGCATATCACAGTACCACACAGAGCTCTGCATATCACAGTACCACACAGAGCTCTGCATATCACAGTACCACACAGAGCTCTGCATATCACAGTACCACACAGAGCTCTGCATGTCACAGTACCCACACAGAGCTCTGCATGTCACAGTACCCACACAGAGCTCTGCATATCACATACCACCGAACTCTCTGCATATCACAGTACCACACAGAGCTCTGCATATCACATACCACACAGAGCTCTGCATATCACAGTACCACACAGAGCTCTGCATATCACATACCACACACAGCTCTGCATATCACAGTACCACACAGAGCTCTGCATATCACAGTACCACACAGAGCTCTGCATATCACATACCACACAGAGCTCTGCATATCACAGTACCACACAGAGCTCTGCATATCACAGTACCCACACAGAGCTCTGCATGTCACAGTACCCACACAGAGCTCTGCATATCACATACCACACAGAGCTCTGCATATCACATACCACCGAACTCTCTGCATATCACAGTACCACAGAGAGCTCTGCATATCACAGTACCACACAGAGCTCTGCATATCACAGTACCACACAGAGCTCTGCATGTCACAGTACCCACACAGAGCTCTGCATATCACAGTACCACACAGAGCTCTGCATATCACAGTACCACACAGAGCTCTGCATATCACATACCACACAGAGCTCTGCATATCACAGTACCACACAGAGCTCTGCATATCACAGTACCCACACAGAGCTCTGCATGTCACAGTACCCACACAGAGCTCTGCATATCACAGTACCACACAGAGCTCTGCATATCACATACCACCGAACTCTCTGCATATCAAAGTACCACACAGAGCTCTGCATATCACATACCACACAGAGCTCTGCATATCACAGTACCACACAGAGCTCTGCATATCACATACCACACAGAGCTCTGCATATCACATACCACACAGAGCTCTGCATATCACAGTACCACACAGAGCTCTGCATATCACAGTACCACACAGAGCTCTGCATATCACATACCACACAGAGCTCTGCATATCACAGTACCACACAGAGCTCTGCATATTACAATGACACTCTGCTCTGCATATCACAGTACCCACACAGAGCTCTGCATATCACAGTACCCACACAGAGCTCTGCATATCACAGTACCACACAGAGCTCTGCACGTCACATACCCCACAGAGCTCTGCATGTCACAGTACCATACAGAGCTCTGCATATCACATACCCCACAGAGCTCTGCATATCACATACCCCACAGAGCTCTGCATATCACATACCCCACAGAGCTCTGCATATCACATACCCCACAGAGCTTTGCATATTACAATGACACTCTGCTCTGCATATCACAGTACCACACAGAGCTCTGCATATTACAATGACACTCTGCTCTGCATATCACATACCACACAGAGCTCTGCATATCACATACCCCACAGAGCTCTGCATATCACAGTACCACACAGAGCTCTGCATATCACAGTACCACACAGAGCTCTGCATATCACAGTACCCACACAGAGCTCTGCATATCACAGTACCACACAGAGCTCTGCATATCACAGTACCACACAGAGCTCTGCATATCACAGTACCCACACAGAGCTCTGCATATCACAGTACCACACAGAGCTCTGCATATTACAATGACACTCTGCTCTGCAATATACCACAATCCTTGTAAGAAGGGCTAGTCCCTCCCTTTTTTACATAACCCATGATGCGCCTGCACTTATTTATTCAGAGGGTGTGGGAGATACTCTGCCAGGTAAACACTGATCAGGCTATGCTGATCACCATGTGATGGTCCCCCCTCTCACCCTCCATGCGGATATGGGTGTAGATAAATACACTGTTAGCCTCTTTGAATGCCAATATCACTCTCTATTACATTCAACTTTAAAAAGGACATCTTGTTCTAATAGGTTATTACCTCAGGTGTACAAAAATAATTATTCTTAGCTTTTACTTAAACACTCAAGAAAGCAATGCAAAATAGTTTGAGAACTCTATGAGGTATTCTATTGATAGATAAACAACTTTACAATATACTTTGTTCAAAACAATTCTGGTTAGGGAATAATGCAAGTACTCTTTCATACACATCAAAGGAAGTAGCAGCTGCCTAATAAACATCATAGCCTATAATCAATCAATGGCTTCATAATGGGAGAGGGATGTAACAAATAAACAAACAACAAAACAAACAAATGTCACCAAATAATGTATATACATCCAGAAGAGAAAGCCGGCTATGTACACAATTCTTTAGTATACAATACTAACACTGCATCTAAGGATGACACGTTGAGACTTACAAACAGTACTTATAGAGAAAGAAAGAAGGAGAGGCAACTTATTAGTATCATGCCATTGAGGGAAAGACTAGTGCCTTCATTCACAAATCAATATACATAGACAAAATAGGACTTAGCCCCAGATTACAAGCAGTAAAATATAGAGCGAGGTGATAGAGCCAGTCACGGTAGGGAAATCATACGCAAGTATTTCATTCTTAGTGACATCTAAGATCATTATTCATGTAACCTCAGTAACAATCTTATAGAAAGTCTAAGTCACAACTCCAGGTGATCTGTTATTTAATACGTGGCAACTCTCCGTGTTCTCTCCATTTTTGGCTATAATTATTATTAGGTCACTAGCCTTCATTATAAAATAGTACTTTCAATATCACATTTAACCCTTCCTTGGTCATTCCTTCTCAGACAAACTGAACGCTGCTGGTATGAGCAACTTGCTACCAATGACTTTCTCATTTGTATACATTTTCTATTTGAATTTCCGGGCACTGAATAAAGGTATCAGCAGACCGTGGTACATGTGAACTCAGGACTTTGCTTCTTCTTTTTTTACCACAGATTATTGTCAGGCCTCTTTATACATTTCATGTTTTCCCTTACAATCCCCCACTATACACCAGCACACACACCTGTTTTGTATATACTGTATACCTATTTTATAAGGTGTTGAAACTTAGCCCAGGGAAGTGCTGGCATCGTGCGCCCGTCTCTAATATGTATCACTGTGAAGACTAACGCTTTATTTACTGGAATGGAATACACTAGACTGGCCCTTTAATTCTCATTTTATATTTTTACTTGGAAGATTACAATGGTAAATGTCATTATCTAGTTTTGTTTATTCCAAATTAAACAGATCATCACAAAAAGGAAGTAAATTGATAATAAGATACATGGAAGCCATTACTTGTACTACCTCACTCAGACCTATAAAGGACTAACATTTAATTACAGAATTTCTTTACATTTATAGAATCAAGTATATAGGTAGCCAATCAAAAGAAGCAAGTTTGCAAGTGCCATAAAAAATTGGGATTATCATCAAGTGATCAGCCAACGGCAAGGCAGAATACGTTGAGTGACAGCAGGTATCACTTAGAGGTTAGCCAATCACAAGACCCACAGGAATAAACCAATGAGAGGGCTGTATTTCACATTACACTTCCAGAATTCCTTGGATAAGACACCATGATGTCACATACAGTGCATCCAATGTTAGGACAGAGCCCCAGAATATAAATCTGTCCTATCTCAATGCATTATATTCACAGTAAGGTATGGTTAGTGTTAAATGCATCACATTAGATAATGTATTTAATTACTTAGCTTACAAACAGGAGCCCCTGCACCCACACTGTGCCTTGTCCTGATCTCCACATTTGTGATACTCGGTTTTAATGGTCCGCTCAGAGCCTGTAGGAGGATAGCTATTTTGGCACCTCTTCTAACATGCTGTTCAGTTTGTACACTACTCCCAGGATGCCATATTTCTTCTGGCAAATAGCAGTACGCAGCTGTGACAAGAGTGGGCTTGGGGTACCCTCGGCTGGCAAAATGTCCACTTAACCCCCTAGGTGCCTTCCATAAAGTCAAAAAACCCCACCCATATGTATCTAGGTATATGTGTGTGTGTATATATATATATATATATATATATATATATATATATATATATATATATATATATATATACATATACACATACATACATACACACATATATTGTTCAGCATCTTGTCCTAAATGCTATTTTGCCAACAATATATATATATATGGTATCCTAGATTGTGAGATCATACAAGCCTGGTTTCTTACAATGTTCCAGATTCTTTATATTTAGTTCCTCCCCAGTTTTATGCATTGCTTCCTGTTCTGCCCTACATGTAATTCAGTTCTGGAAGTACAGCTAACACATAGCAGAACTATAACAGCACAGGAGTGACTGCAGTATAAGAGAATAAGCACTCCTAGGGTTTCAATCAGTCCTGTAATACACAGAGATGCCAAAGTGGTCTAAATAAATGTAATGAAGGCAGAGGAGAAAGTATAAATGATAGAGGGCGCAAATAGATAAAGGATATAGGTGGAGGGTGCCAGATGAATAGAAAGGGCACAGGAGAGGTGTTGAGGAGGCAGAGGATATTTTGTGCCCGTCAGTGGATCTGTCCTCCCCAGGCTACAAATACAAGAGCTGGGTATTTTTTTATCAAGAGCATTACTGAGGCAGTGAGCGCCCCATTAGCCCATTCAATTTCCATCGTCCCTTTCATCGATCACTTGGCCATGGATCATTGATCTGGCAAATGACAACAAGCAAAATAATAAGAGCTCATTTTGAGCTCGCAGGCAATGCGGGAGAAGCTGCTGGCAGGGGCACTCTATGGGTTGTCCGACACGCGGGCCGTGTGGCACCAGCTAGGCAGACGCAGCCAAGTCTCTGACTCCTCAGCTAAAGAATTAGTGCTTTTCTCCTCATCTTGACACACATAAAAAAGTGATACGCAATGGACAGATAATTACATGGATAGATCCCATACAGCAAATTAATTTGAATGAACTCATTGGATGACAGAGGGCACCGAATCACACCTCATTCTACTGACATAGCCATAGTAATATATTAGTTTACCGATCGTAATATATTAGTTTACCGGTATTGTGCCCTAGTTGTGTGTCTGTAATTTGAATGGATTTCAGGAGTCCTACTAAGGATGGGATCATTCTCACAGCTCCATTATTTGATAACAAAAGCTCAAATTGATATATAAGATTTCTGGATTTTACTAGGTATTTAATTTACTTGTGTATCTTTTTTACTTTTAAGAAGCAATTACAAGTTGCCTAAAATCAAATAAGTAGTCCCTGTACGGGACTGCCCACTGTAGCATATGCAGACAAAAACTTTTAAGCACTTCTTAAAACAAAATAAATACATATGTGTATTACATACCAAGTAAAATCCAGAAACCTTCCATATCCTTTTAAAAACCTATCCCCCTGGTTCAGCAGTCCCGCTATCAGATGGTAACGCAACTTCTGAGGCAGCACGTAAGTCACAAGCTCGTCGTGCAAACATTTTCCTGGCAGAATTACGATGGGATTAAAGGTGTAGGGCCAGCATGAGGGAGTTTATCAAATGGCTTTAATCCCCTCTGAGAGTCTTACCTAAAAAATCCATATTGCGTGCTATTGAACAGCGAGCTAAGCATCACTCAAGAAAACCCAGCTAAGGCAGAAATGTGAGGTTAGCGACACCAGGCTGCAATAAATCAACTAAGGTCCTGCCAAGTAAAGATTGCACATGCTAACATGTAAAGCTGGGGACTTGGCCAGACTCCCACAACATAAGATTCCCTGTCCCTGGCAGTGACGTAGGATAAAATAATATAATTAAATAAATATAATTACTGGACTGTCCTCTATCTCATCTTTGGAGCCCGGCTGGTTTAGAAATGTACCTTTATAGCAGCCTTTAGAAAAGACAGGGACATATTAGGAAAGAGGAATGAGAGAGTTTCCATCCAGAATCTGAAGAACTGATAGATATATTTATGTAGAACTAGACATGTTATCTCCTGTAAAACCTATTCCTTCAATCTCCTGTCCTTGTATTTAGCTGTTACTGCTCCGTTAGTAGATGGGGCCCTAGCTGGTCAATGAGAGAGTGCCTAGTCCAGATAGGCATAGACAATAGGCTACTACATGTCTGTAAGTACAATATATTGTAATACAATTTATGGTCTTTCTTGGTTTGCTACCTACAGATCTCACATACAAAAGTATAGGCTCCTAAATGGTTAAAATCCAGGAAGGGCACAGGTGTCTCTTCCAAAATATAAATGTGTATTTACAGCTCACATTGGGTGCTTGTGTTTGTTCTTTCGTATTATTTGAACAGGTGGAAGGCTTTGTTAGGACAGACAGGGGCGTGTAACCCCGAGGGCAGATCATTAACACACTATGTCTCGCAGATTCGCATGGCATACTGTGCCACTCTTATGTATGATAATGACACCCAAAGATGTTTATTATTAAATGTGAATTGTAAAAACTATTAATATATTAATGCATTGGATTAAAAATAAAACCTAAACAATCTCACTAAAACTGTAACTTACTGCACCAGGACCAAAATCCAATATCTTGCACCAACTCTACAATACATTTCTTCCAACCTTCCCTCCTTAATCCACCTGTACCACAACTAAACTTATTACGCTCCCACTCTGTGCCTTATCTAAATGTACTCTTTTTGGCATTATCTTCTCTTTTCTTTCATCCTCTATCACTCCCAACCTTCACTTCTGTCATGGCCCTTCCAGCATTAAAGCAGATTTATATTGGGCCCATCAATTTTAATATTGCTTGATTAGTAGTTTTCAAATATAGCGAGATTTTACTTTACATCATGGACTATAATGTAAGACTCTAGGGTGGTCTGTCATACATCATATTATGTGTGATGAAACATTATATCAAGACTCCTAAATATAAATATATATAGAATATCACATTACAGGAAATGTCACAGACATTAGATTTCTCTTCTGCTTTACAATGTGTGAGATAGAGGTATAAAACAATACACTGAAGTAGGATAGCACCGGATGAGCTACTACCTTAATGAGGCTGTTATTGAATAAGTAACCTAAACACCAGAGGAACCAGTACATTAATCATACCAAAAGCTGCCAAACAAGGAAGCGGGTCCAAATATTTTCTCTGCTCCTCCAGCTTAAATTAACAAAGAATTATCAGCTAATCACAAGAGACAACGTCCCAGGATATGACCCATCAGTGGCTGAGGAACCAGCAAGGAGTCTTACCTATATTCGACGTTTCTTGATGAGCAAAACATACTTTGGCACTTAAAGCTTCCTTGGTACTCGTCACACTTGCTAAAAATCAATTTACATTACTCCTTATGGGAGTGTGGAACTCATCGTTCCTTCTGGTTAATAACTAGTACCAAGGGCACACTGTATATTATATAAATATATATACAAATCTATATACACACACACATATATATATATATATATATATTCATCTGTATCTGGCGATACAAACACTATTGTCTAAATATACTTTGCATATCCAAATAATGTAGCACAAGAACAAGCAGAACCTCCTCTGTTTGTTTAGCATTTGTTTATCTAAAAACTGCCACAATATGAATCTTCATTTGCATATAAAATATCAGCAGTTTCTTTACACTGCCTAATGTGGATCCTTTGTAAGACGTGGAGAGCCCTGAGTGGGTTGTCTCTTTGTTGCATGTTTTACACTTGAAATATTGCATTGTACCTACCAAGAAGACGAGAGAGAGTGTCAGTATGTGTAGAATAATACTGGGAACCAATATGGTTCCAGTTAAAAAGAAACAGATTTTTTTTAGAACCTATCTATCTATCTATCTATCTATCTATCTATCTATGTGTCTGTCTGTCTATCCATCCATCTATGTGTCTATCTATGTGTCTATCTATCTATCTATCTATCTATCTATCTATCTATCTATCTATCTATCTATCTATCTATCTATCTATGTGTCTGTCTGTCTATCCATCCATCTATGTGTCTATCT
>CM050176.1:48648923-49003923 GCA_027410445.1 Discoglossus pictus | reverse complement strand
ACAAAGAAAAAACAAGATCGAGAGAGAGGGGAGCATTTTTGTACAGATAAATTATAAGAAATACAAAGAATGAGAATACAAAGAGAAGAGAGTGAAGGAAAGATGGGGGCAGAAGTAAAGAAAGAGAGGGAAGTAGTGAAGAGTTGAGGGGTAGCCATAAGGACAAATAGAGAGATGGAGAGAGCGAGAGAGATCAAAGAGAGAGCGGACGTTTAATAATCTGGCTGTGGGGTCACGCCGGGTCCATCCACTCTGGGCGGTCAGAGAAGTAATGTCTGCCATGATCACACAGTGAAAAGGTCACCTACAGGAAGGCTTCATGACATGGTGATAGTGATTAGCCCTGTGCCCAAGAGCAGCCAGGGGTAGGTAGCCATACACTGGTCACATCCAGGCGATGAACACAACATGACATGGTGATAGTGATTAGCCCTGTGCCCAAGAGCAGCCAGGGGGAGGTAGCCATACACTGATCACATCCAGGCGATGAACACAACATGACATGGTGATAGTGATTAGCCCTGTGCCCAAGAGCAGCCAGGGGGAGGTAGCCATACACTGATCACATCCAGGCGATGAACACAACATGACATGGTGATAGTGATTAGCCCTGTGCCCAAGAGCAGCCTGGGGGAGGTAGCCATACACTGATCACATCCAGGCGATGAACACAACATGACATGGTGATAGTGATTAGCCCTGTGCCCAAGAGCAGCCAGGGGTAGGTAGCCATACACTGATCACATCCAGGCGATGAACACAACATGACATGGATACAATAACAGAAAACAATCAATAGTCAATGACTAAAAGCGTAATTAAATAGGAAAAAAGTCATTTTTATTAGAACATAAAACATTTTGATGCCTCTGTTGGACCATGGTACATAGGTAGACTTATGCTGTGGTTTCATCTATCCATACAACTTCCTGTTTATGGGATGGTGATCGGAAAGGGTGTGGTGTCAGTTTCATTATTGTTCCATTTTCTTACAAAGATTCTGAACTTCTCCCTGTTCCCATCATCCTCATCACTCCCATACATTGAAAGCAAACACAGAATGGATTCTTACAATCAGATTAAGATTTGCCCAATAAATGATTTTATGTCCATGACTTGCACAGTTGCTAATGGGGTTAGTTTGGTACATACTTAAACAAGTAACTTTTTTCTTAACCTACTACTAACTTGATTAAAGGGAATCCACCCAAGGAGGTTTACACAGTACATACACTGTCATAATGTGGCTGTTTAATTCTACTGCATAAAGAGCAACAATACAGAATATATATGTTTTTAGCTAAACCCAAACATGATATTCAGAGCAAGAGACTGGCAAAGATCCAGGGTAAAACAGAAATTATATGAATAACTGGATATATACATTATTTGTATTATTGCATATAAACACAATTACATGTTTAATAATACCATAAAGGTTTTTTTTTTCTATATGTCTGTGTTTTACAAGAGATAGGTGCCTGAGTTGCTGAAAACACAGAATATTAATAAAGTGAACACTAATGTGAATTCACAGCTGTAATCTGGTACAAAAGTACCATATACATGTCATCTGGTAATGATCATGCCCCCTGTTCATTTTCCTCCTTAATTGGTCCTTTAACTTTTCTGGCTAGTTAAATGAGCCACATATTGATGTGTAAATAGCCACATTAGGCTCTAGAGCCCTAGGTTGCTGACCCCTGCTTTAAGCATTTGTGTCTGAATGACATTTCCAGATATGGCATAGGTTGCCATGTATTATTCACACTCAGCATTTTTCAACGTAGTTGCCAAAAAAAACTGGACTCCTTAATCACGCTTTGAGTGTAGGTTTTGTGTCATGGTGAAAACAAGGTCACTTGAAGATAACAGTACAAAACACAAGGCGGTTGGCAAACTATACGAGTGATACCGCAAGCGAGATAAGGGCCCAGCATGAGAGAGATAAAGGGTGGCGCTCTACAACGATCCACACTGGGATTGGAAAAGCCATAGTTACCAAGTATACAAAGCCTGAACATGGATAACAAACAAAACATATACCTCAGAAGCAGCTATCTAACGATTACAGAGCTGATCTGGTGTTAGGTAGCCATTTACCATGTCACACCTCCAGTTACCACTCAGATACCATGTGCCCTGCTACATACATCATATGGACCATCCATGTGCAGTCATCAGGCCCAAATGTATAACATCTTATTAAGACATTAGCATATGATCTCCATTGGTCTATCATGTTTTTAAATTAAATCTTTGTACTTCAATTTCTTGAATGTCCCTTATTTCAGAAACTAAAATACCAATGCAAAACCAATGAAATGACATGACGCCGCGGGAGGTCTTTGCTCTCCACAGAGGAAGAGGATGAAGTAAATGTTTCACTTGTAGCCGAGTGATGGCATGAGGGCCTGGCCAAACCTCACTATTCTCATTAGGCCAGTGTCTCCCAAGACCATTTAAATATTGCTGAGGGTATTGGTTGTCTGTGTATATATTTATGTAAAACTATACTGGTGTATAACGATTATTATTATCCTTAATATGTTACACACCAACATATTCCATAGCGCTATTTACGTACCAGGCCAAAACAAAATTAACACATTGCAAACTTACAAAGTATAATGCATGAACTTCTAAACAAAAAACATTCATTTTCATAATTGTTTTTATTCCCTATTGTTCTGTAAGACTACGGGTGTCCAAGTAAAAGGCCAAGTAGAAAAAGACACTGACCTTGGGAAATAAACTACTTTAATGTGCCTCAAAACTATGACTGCAACTCTGCCAGAAAATACAATGTCATCCTGACTTGAGAATCAGCTCGTGAGCCCCGGCCTCTGACACAGGCTGACCTCCCCTTGGCTCTCTATTCCAATAGATAAAGATATCACTCCAGAATGAACAGTAGGAGAGTTGGGTGCCAGGATCTACCTGGCTGTTGGTTATCAACAGCCCTCCCTCCAAGAAGACAGAAACCACAGATAACACATTTCCATGGCAAACAGCAGTCTGCAAACAGTTGCTTTAATCTACCTGCTAGGGAGAGGTGAGGGGGAGGCTCCGGGAATCCTTTAAAATCCAATTAATCAAGGTGTGTGTACCTGCCTGACCCAGCGAGATAAGCTTATAGCAATAACTATAGCCTCAGCATACTGCTGATGAATATATCAAGCTCAACACTTGGGGAAATGTAGGGCTGTCATATTGTTTAGTCATTCAGTTGTGTCCGATTCTCTGTGACCTTCTGGACCGCAGCAGACCAGGCATACCTTGTGTCTAGTTGTACTCATCCATAACGTTTTCTTGGCAAAGATGCTGGAAATAAGTTATCACCTTTTAATCTATCCATTGTAACTAGCAAATTAAGTCCATTGTATCTCCGTTAGATAAAACTATGGAGTATTGATATAATGGTAGTAAAGCCTTTGAAAAAGTCCCCGTGGAGGGACGAAACGGCCTGTTGGCATCATTTTTTGCAACTTTCTGAACCTGGAAATGCTGGAAGTTAAGTACAAACACTCTTTGGAGTGTATCTTTTCCTTTTGTACAAATTATATGGGCTCTACTATCTCTTATTTATGTATTGTTATATATCCAACATCTTTGCTTACTCATAGCTAATAGAGAGTCTATGGAGAACTATATTGGAGAGCTCTAACTACTGAACAGCAAGTATATTGCTATATGTGTGTTGTTTAGCTCATATCCAATAGTGCCATTGTCCTCTTGCAATACTCCATATTACAGTGGACCTGCAGAGCCTTTGATTTATGCTTGTCTTGTCTTCCAGTTTATTTAAGTATTTTTCCAGGTATCAGATTTCACTTTTATGTATATCAGTTTTTATATATATATATATATATATATATATATATATATATATATATATATACCACCCTTTTTTTATATATCACTGCACTATCCTATGATTATCAGTATATCCTGACTTATGAGGATCTTGCAGCACAGTCTATGGTATGAATACATAATATCACCACATATCTTACTACTCATACCTCATATGATTAGAGTATCTATGTATCATATTTATACATTTTAATCGGCGTAGTTTCCGGATCAATAGTATCCAATAAAGTTTTTTTCTTTTTTTTTTAAATAATCTTTTTTGATATATGAAGGGGTGTAAAGCACGAGGATACTACCTATATAGATCATCATTTTTCTATATTCTATTATAATGGTAGTACTATTATTATTGCCCGCTGCTTGCATCATGGGTTGTTGGTCTCTCTCCTTCGTTCCATTGTGCCGAGTGTTTTACTGTATGAGGTAGGCAGGCGCAAAAAGCTGTGATTCCCATAATGCAGCTTCCCTTTAGAACATACACCGGGACATGACCTCATGGACCGACAGGAAGCTGTAGGCTAGAAGATGCAATATGGAGAATCACTGTAGATTCAAAACTTACCCACCTCACACAGTGACAGATAGGTCAACATGGCAGCCGCTATAGGTATATAAAGAGATATGTAAAATACATTAATAATTCAAGTATTAAATAACTGGGCTAAAGGGACTTTCATTATATTAAATGTAACTTGTATTTTAAAGGCCCATACCATATTCTACTTGCACACCATTGTAATACAGTATGTACGCATCTCTCACTTATCCCCTTTGATTCCCACTGAGCCATGGTCAATCTCATGCATTTATAGTGTAAGCAGTTTTCTGTACCTCATGCATTCTCTGAAACCCACTAAGATCATTGATTCTTCTAGACAGTTGACATTTCTTATTCATTCAGAATACCACAGCTCCAAAAAGAAGCCTGGCCTCGTTCTTGCAATATAGGTTTCTTTTTTTTGTTATTTCACAAAAGCATGCATCAGTGAACAGTACTAGCCTGGAGAGGGATAACATAATAACTGCATTACATTGAAGAGCTCCACTTAAGTGAATGAATACCAGAATACAAAAACACCCTACTGGACTCCTTAAGGGAAAATACTTATATTAAAGAAACATCAGATTATCCAAAACCTTCTATTTAGATAATTAAAAATAATTCATAGCATTCACGGATATTTGAACTACAGGCAATAACAAATTTAAAGTTTACAGCATTAAAGGACCTTTGTGTGTCAACATGGTAATGTTAGTTTGCTACACATTTCACAAACATGTGATGTTTTTCCCAAACTGAAATGGTCCTGTAAGCAAGTTTATTTATATCACATTCTTAAAAAAATATTTAGGCCAACATTTTATGGGCCACAAGGTCGGGCTCGTGAGATGTCACAAACCTCTCTAGTTTATTCTGAGCTCTGTAAAACCATAATGACAATGGTGTGATGGGCACACGTCTTCAGATGCCCTTTTGTCCTGTTCTGCATGCCAGAAGGAAGGCTCTGTCATCAAGCAGTGCTGAACATGCCCATCTGGAGGTGCCAAGCACAGCTTCCACACTGATTAATAGTGACTGATTATGTTTGATGGCTGGGCTCTGATGTGGCATTTATCTTCTCGAGCGAGGAGGAGTGTAATATCCTTCATAAGTGGAGCCTCCACAACAAAGATAAATGTAACACATCCATCCTCCCACCACCGAGGGGAGCTGGGAGAACAGAACTGCCTAATAAATCAGAAGGGATTAGGCAAAGACACAGCCGCCAGACCTTTTCATCCAGGGCGGATGCTGTAATATGCAGAACTGCAATGTACCTGCGCTAATGCGGTCTCATTAACCCTGTAAAGTCAAACTGTTTGTAGGTCACCTAAGGAGCATATTAATTCACAGATTCATTTGGAACTGTTGCACAATAGGAATATTTCTATTTCTAATTGTTATTAATTTTAGTATGAGTAATGTTGCACCTGATCACCTCACTACCTCCCTTAACCCTGTGTGCTCCTGTAGCAATACAAGGGTATAGGGAGAGGGTGTATGAGGCTGCGCATGGCGGTGAACCGCGCACTGACTGGCAGCAGAAGCTTTCTCTTTAGTAATGTTAGACCTTTGCTCGCTCGATAGTCCTCTCTGGAGACGCTTAAACAAATGGGGAAGATAACATTTAGTATCAATGTACATTTTAGTATCAATTAGCAAAATATAAAGATCCAAGGAAATCTAACACGGTTGAACTTGACAAACTAAAAGTCTGTTTTCAACCTACATTTTGTTATGTATCTAAAATATGTACTAAAATATTACAGTAAGAAACCATTCACTTGAATATTGAACAATGCTCTACAACAGGATATCAGCATTATCTTTAGCGTGGATTCTGGGAAGCTCCACAATCTACACATAGGAAGTTTGGGCCTATATAGTTTGGGCCTATGAGCTCTCTAATGCTCAGAAGGCAGTTACCAGTAGGATATTGTATTTACACATGTAATGGATACCTACCGAGACTTGAACTACAGCTTCCTAATCAAATATAATCTCAGCTCCATTAATAGAAGCACCAAGGTGTGGCGGCATGTCTGCTACTGACTGACATTCCTCAGACATACACCACACACCTACAAGACATGAAGCTTCATTCCTATAATTCTTCATCAGTTCATGATACAAACACGTATACAAGTCTTACGAGGACAACACTAGATACAGGTGATCACGCACAGTCCTAGTGTGGAAGCAATATGATAACACTAAAACAATCTCCCAGAAAATGTACATGGCCACTTTGTATTCGATATGTGTGTCCTCCCCTGCATACAACATATTGCTACAAATTATATTTGTTGGGACTTCCTAATCAGTAGTTGGCAGCTTGGAACACATAGGCCCCAGTCAGAATTCTGGGGAGCCGTACTGGAAGTAACACACACAAAATCATTCTCAGTACTAATTCCGTTTATTGCCACATCATAGCATAGGTTATATACTTGCAAAAGAAGGCGGATATTAGAGGCGATTTACAGTTCATGTTAGTCAGTGCAAGGACGAATAATCAGGTGTTTTTCAGTTTCTTAGAACAACTAGAAATGTTTGTGTTTTAGTAAGGTCGCAAGACATCCCAAGGATTGGAATGTGATATTATGGTTAGGCTATATCTCATGTGAATATGTCAGCAAAATATGTTAACCCCTTCATCAGCAAAATATGTTAACCTCCTTCAATATTTAAAAGAATGCATTCAAGATTTAGGAGCACAGGTGATCAGACTCCCACATTTTGTCCAGACTGATTTCCATCCAAAATGGTGTCTTAACCACACTGCTTGATACCAACACAGATCTATCCCCCATACTTCTGCTCATTATACATTCTGGTACAGGGGTGATCAGAGCAGTAATATAGTTAAAGGCGAAGGTCTCAGAGTAACAGTAGCTTTAAAGAAAGAAGCAGGATGTCAGCAGATCAGGGAGCCACCAAAAATACAAAGAGGTCTCTGATATAGAAGCAGAGGACCCCTGCTCGTGAACGTCTTGTCTCGAGGTCTATCTCCTCCGCATTCTGCTCACATTGCCCCATCAGCTCAGCTGCATCCGTACAGATGGCAGGACTCTGCCTGGCAGAAGAGGCTTTACCTTGGGATAAGAAATTAACTTTGGCAAATAGCAAATTATCTGCATGTATTTTTATTTTCCCAGTATCGGTGCCATCTGTTTAAAATCCCGGCATCACATATACAGAAGCAGGATTGTCATTCTGTGTCTGCCTGAATATTTGTATGGCTTTCATCCTGGGATCTGCAGGAGTTGGGTGACCACTTGATTGTCTAGGCTGCCTACACCAGATGGATTAAGAGAAATGTGCTAAAAAGAGTTTCTTGCAAGTAATGATGAAATCTGTTTAAATGGAAGAATGTTAAATGTAGTTACATACCATGACCTAGATGCCAAAAACAAAGACTGTCAGCTCTTCTGTCCTTAAAATAATGTGGCTGTAAATGTATCTCTGTAGCCACGTATACACTGCCACAACAAACTAAATTACACTATTAAGTCACCACCTGACTGCATTTTTACAGATAATGCAAGCTCAACATATTTTAGAAATTAGGGGACAAATCATGTACATGACAACATAAAGCACCCTCAGGCTACAAACACTCTGTCTCAGCACGGCAGGTACACAGCCCAGAATACGCCTGCTTCTCTGCTTATATGTCCTCGGGGACCTGTCACTTTGAAACATGCTGTACTCAGCCAGTGGAGGGTCTGTCAGGGGGCACGGTGTGCCTCAGGATACTGAAAGCTTTGACAGTTGCCTGCTCACCTTTTCATTGCTGTAAGAAATAGTTAAAATGCTGTAGCAGAAAAGGTCAGTAACCCTGTGTATGTAGAAAGTCCGCTCTCCTACCTATCTGCACTAGAACTACAGATTTTGTACCAAGACCTGGCGCAGCGCAGGTGGCTTTACTGGGTGCAATTTAATCTGTTTAAAACATGCAGTAGTAGCAGCTTCCGCTGGAGTCACTTCCTGTATATGGGCAAGCAGGCACAGCATGGCAGACTTATTTGGATCTGATTGTTTTGTGAGGAAATGCAAGTCCCGTCTCCTTAACATGCTTCGATTGTAAGCTCCTATGGGAGCAGGGCCTCTACACCCTCGGTACCAGTGTGTAACTTTTGCCATATTTGTTGTATATACTCACTATATCTTGTATTTAATGCTACAGAATAGGTTGGCACATTTTAGAGTATAATAAGGATAATAATAAGCACTATTCTAAAAATAAACAATGAATATACCCATATTCTAGGTTCATTCCCAAATTCAGAATAGCCTTGTTTGGATCATAGAACCATGCAGTCCTTCTACTGCTGGAGGGGTTAATGAGAGTAAGCAAGAGAGCACAGGGCATCTTACACTTGGCATGTGCTTCCGAAATCACAGCTGTTTGCTGTGCAGTGGCAGCCAGCTTATTAGCCTGCCAGCCATATGCCTAGCTCTACCAGCCAGTTCTCTGCTGTGCTGCCCACTGGGAAACCCTGCATGCCGCAGGAGAGGATGGAAACTGGCAGGTTTGACTGGTGCGAGGAGGAGGCCATTGTGTGGGCAGCCCAGCTGGCGGGGTTGTGCACCAGACACAGCCGCTGAGGCGGAAGGGTCTCTGAGGAGCCCCAGATCATGCAGAAAATGATGGGTCACGAGGCAGCAGGGTAATTAGGGCCAACTGGAAGAGACAGTGCAGCCCTGAGGACCCTTGGGAGTGGGTACTGTCAATTGCATGGGCCATTTCCTTCAATAGGTTGAGACACAAACAACACTTGGACAGCCAGCACTGTCACTCAGTGATAACCTCCGCATTTCTATCTGCCCAGTTCTCTGGCTCTCACACTGTATAAATTACCCACTCAACTTGTGCAGCAAAGCCCCATTTACACTGGGAACACACACATAGGCAACAAACAGTCTGTAACTTATATATATATATATATATATATATATATATATATATATTTATATATATATTGCTATGCCTAAAACTGTGAAATACAGTAAGCATATGCTTAAAAGGAGCCATGTTTAAAATGGTTCAGATTGACAGAGTGATGGTGAATTATGTGGCCTCATTTGCATGTCCCGCCCAGTTTTCCCAGACTGCAGTGCATATACTGTATTTCTGAGAAATTTGAGCAGGAAATAAGTTTTCATCAACGTATATTTAGACATTCAAATAGAATCACTGATGTACTATTCCTTATGTGTACTACTGTACTTTGTACGGTGGAGGGCTTATATCACTCTTAGCTCATCATATTATTATTAATATTGTTTATTTGTAACGCGCCAACATAATTCATCTCATTACCTCCCATTACTGAGTAGCACAAGCTTCAGATTGCGCTATACATAGGTTAAGTTACAGGCAATGACAAGTTAAAGATTCATACATTGCAAAGAGTGGGTGGCCCTGTCTTTGAGCTTGGAATCCGGTGTCCATAGCGCTTTCCCTAAAGCACCGCGCAGGATTGAAACTCGCAGACTTACAATCTAAAGGAACAATTTCTGCATTAGAACTACTCTCTACAACAATCACCACACAAACCAGGCACTCACATCATACTGAGGATCGGCAGTAACCGTGAAACAGTGCTGTATGTGGTTAAGCGACCTGGTTTGTGAAAAATCCATCTGTTGCTATGCCTAAAACTGTGAAATACAGTAAGCATATGCTTAAAAGGAGCCATGTGTAAAATGGTTTGGATTGACAGAGTGATGGTGCATTATGTGGCCTCATTTGCATGTCCCGCCCAGTTTTTCCAGACTGCAGTGCATATACTGTATTTCTGAGAATTAAGTTTTAATCAACTTATATTTAGACATTCAAATAGAATCACTAATGTACTATTCCTTATTTGTACTACTGTACTTTGTACGGTGGAGGGCTTCTATCACTCTGAACCCATCATATGTGAAACAATTGCTGTACATATATATATATATATCTGCTCACAGCTGGCAGAGCTGGCAAGCCAAATTATGCAAGAGGAAAGAGCTCTGTTGTGCAGGATGGTTTTATAAGGTGGATTGCAGGTTTTGTAGGTATGGGCAAACCCCCCAGTGCAATCTGAAGCTTGTGCTACTCAGTAATGGGAGGTAATGAGATGAATTATATTCGGCCGGTGATCCCGAGTATCAGAGCCAAAATACTGTCATGTGCGTATAATTTCACTCCCTTTGCCTCTAGTAATCTTCAGACTTTACTGCAAATTATTAAAATTCACTTATATTTAATCTGCCTTCTGGAATTAATTGAATTTTTTATGCTCTGAAAATGTCAGTTTTTGCACTGCAGGGGAGCTCAGGCCCCCAACTGGGAAATGATGACACCATGGCATCCGATCCACCAGATCCTACCCATTGGAGAAGTAGGAAGAAGTGGATTAACCCCCGAAGTCTTCTTTAGAGACTAACGCAAAGTGGGTTCCTTGAGAATATTGTAGCTCCTCCACAAATAGCAAAATGTTAATTGTAGACATCATCTTCACACAGAGACATGGACTGCAATGTGTTTATTTCACTAATGAGGATAATAAACTAAAATATCTACATATAACACACAAATTATTAGAAAAAGTTTTCAGAAACTGAAAACAGTCTTTAATCGATTAACTACTATATGCAGTAATTTAATGATTGGAGCCACCATTCTTGTTTCTATTTACCACTTCCTCAAGTGAAAGACGACCTTGGATTTCCTAGTATAATCAAGTAAAGGAATGTAAAAACAAAACTAGTGGATTCCGACAAAGTCCCTTTAGGGCAGGTAAAGGGAGAGAATTCTGGGCTCTATGTAATATAGTTGCAGCTAAATAGACAAAAGAGAAATGGTTAGCACACTGAAGGAGAGAGACAGGACAAGGAGACGTAGCAAGAAGGCAGGGGGAGAAACACCAAACAAGGGTAAGCTTGTCCAAACCATAATTGAGAGGAGGTCTATTTGCTTGCAGTGCTAGATATAAAATAAAAAGATGAATGCTAATATATGAAAGTGTAAAACCCAGGACAGAATCATTCCGAAATGCTCCTGCACTTTGGGGGGGGGGTCACAATAATGTTTGCCATACATCAGACACTTGGAGCAGGATCCTGTAACTGCTGTGCCTCCCGGCCTCTCTGTGCAGGAATCCAGAGGCAGACTGTGCTAACATTATCTCCTGCTGTAAATCAAGCCGCAGGCGCCAGCCACTTCACAGCTCTCCCATGACCACTTAACCCCTTCCATTCTAAAGGCTTATGGCTAGATTTAATGACTTAACATTAAAATGCAGAATCTGAGTGCACATAAGACGGGCCACTTTTCCTTCATCTTCACACAGCCTATCACACTAGATATATCCAACCTTTACACAACCGGCCATATTGGAAATGTTTTCTTACATGAAGGCCCAGTGAGCATATATAATATAAAGGAAATGACAATGGTATGTAGATATGAGTCGTAAAGCTGACCTCCTGCATGTTATTAAATGGACGGTTTCTGGATTTTACTAGGAATATAATATCCATGTGTATCTCTTTACATTTGTGTACTTTACTTTATTAAGAAGGGCATAAAAGCTCAGTTTGTGTTCTTATTAATAGCTCCTAATTGGTTTCTCCCATCTGCAGCTCTTGAAGCTCTTCATAATAACCAATCAGTGGAAACATGATACTTGAGAGAGGTCACTGATTGGATAATTTGAAACGCTGCATTTCACTGTCGGTGTATACATGAAGTACAGACCCAAATAGGTACAAATTCTTTAAACATAGTTTTTAAGCAATTCTTAATAAAATAATGTACATCAAAGTAAACACAGGTATATTCTATTCCTAATGAAATTTAGAAACCTTTTGAACGCCCAAAGCAGTTTATTCTGCACTAGGACAAGGACATTTACAAATAAACATGCGGTTAAACATTATAAAATGTCCTCTTTCACATAATAAATTAGAAGAATAGTTTTCATGGTCATTTATAGGTACATTAAACAGACATTTTAAATGCATATTGAACATCAATATTGCATCAATAAAGAAAAACTGCATGAAAAAAGAAGCATATTAATGTACATGGAAGACTACAATTTTATTAATTTATATTTAGTGAGAATATCCACCATTATTTTGTTTGCTCGAGTGACGATATCTATTCTGTCCCCCAGTCACTGACTGCACAAGCTTGATTCTGGAGCTGTCATATATGTCCACATTGCAGGTACACATATAATACATGTCCTTTGACATACCAGTCTAGATGATGGGCGCGATAGCATTTCTATTGGCATATTCAACAGAACTGATTGAATATTTTCTGAGCCCTTATTAACATATGTCTGGTCCAAAGGTTGATACTGCTTCGACTACTCCGAGAGGTTTTATCTACAAGCACTTACCAATGAAACATCAGTTCATCGATTTCTACATTACATAAATCAATTGACCTGGAACTATATAAACCAAGGACACTGATGAGGGCAGCTGTTTTTACAAAGAAATGGTCAACGGGAAGAGCTAAAACCAACAAAACTCAAGTTAAAAGGACCACTGCATCTTGGGAAATCATCAATTATTTTTAGGTAAAATCATTTAGTAGAAATAGCTTGTGTCTTTTTACTATTTACAAGTGAATGGAGGAGGATTTAGCCTGACTGGTGGATTCAGATACATTGAACACCTTCCCCCTGCTTTCTAAAAGCCCTGCAGAGGCAGTTCTGCTTGCCCTGTTCTGTAGCATCGCCTCGTGTACCCGCCAAACAGCTTCCATGCACTAGCAGAGTCTGCTAAATGATTTTATGTCTATGACATAGCTGCTAATGGTATTAGTTTGACACATACTTCACAAACATATGAAGATGAAAGGGCTGCTCTAACATCACCTTGTAATGCCTTAAAGGACATTTATAATATCTTATTTGGAAGAACTTTATTTTTCAAGAGTTTAAAATAAATAATTAGATCCTTTAATTATAACTGTTGCTTTAATGATTACAGGCATTTTATTTTAGTTAAATACAAGGGAGGAATGGTAAGAACAGCTGACACAGAAAAGATCTGTATTCCCTTATGTTTAAAAAGTCCTCCTTCAAATAGTGTAATAAATCTCAATGGAAGTAAGGCTCTGCAGGATAACCCAAACTGCAGAAATGTCCAAGATGGAAACACCAGTGGTACAATCCGAGTCATCTAAATATAAGATTTTCTGTAAAATGCTTCTGCCTTGTATACCTGTTAATGGAGGATCTAACCCAGGAAAGGCATGATGGACACTGATGGGATGGCCAATGCTGGTAACCCTCAGGGACTGACCTGGAGCTTTGGGTTTTACGTCTTCGACTTGGGTAGACTCTAGTAAATACATTCTGGATCCCTGCTAACTGTAACTAACAGTCTAGAGCAGCGGCTCTCAACCCTTGCCGTGACCCCCCCGACAAAACCTCCCAAGCAGTGGTGACCCCCAACAGCAAAACTACAGATCAGAATAGAAAAAAACACATCCCCAATCCCCAATGGCTCCAGGCGACTCCAGCAAATAGTAATTCGACCCTCGACAGGGTGGCGACCCACAGGTTGAGAGTCACTGGTCTAGAGAACTAGCAAAGCCAGATTGCCAGGGAAGGAAGTCCCCCAGCCTCACTCACGTCCTCTCTACAAAATAGACTCAGGTAAAGAGAAAATACTGGCTTCACTGAAACTTGTCATTAAATGTGATGTATATACAACTAGCTGTAGGGAAGTTGAGCAGACTCTTGTTTCAGCGTGGATAATTCCTAGTTATTCGTTAAAAGTGAGGAGGTCACAGTAATGTGATCTGGCCCTCTATACTATGGCGGATCTGGAGGTACGCTGGTTACTTTCAACACTAATGGACACACTGCTTCAGAGTTTAAGACCATTGTAACTGAGATACTACACTTGTAACACTACATTTCCATCTAGTCTTGCTCTGATTTGAATAGAGTACTTGTTAACTGTAGATAAACTCCACAATAATCTGTAACTATTACTATTGATAGTGTCAGATGAGGAGAGCCGGGCACTTTAAACATATCAACTGGCAGATAAGGTGTCAGGGACTGGTACTAGGTCCAGTTAATGAAAACTATAGCATCTTGCACAGGGTATGACACTAGGACCTGTTTGGCCACTTATCTGACCTCTGCTCTTTACATCTTTTGTTTTTGTAACATAAGAAATAAAGATTAAGAAAGATTTTCTTTCCCTAACCTGTTGTTTTACAGAAAATATGACCCTTCGCCAGACAAAATATCAGATCAAGCAACCTGCCAGCCCAGTGCCCTTTCCCCTTATTAAATTAAAAGTGCAAATGTGTTAGTTAGAAGACACACTAATCTTTTAGCTATGCTGACTCAAAAGGGTTCAAATGCAAATGACCTGATAAGGCTCGCTTTAAATGATAATGCAGGAAACCATGCATTACCATCAGATATCAGATGCAGGTGGTCTCCCAGCTCAGCAATAACATGCAAACTGCGTGAAACAGCTGTCCTCTGCATAAAAATGCAAAATGCACCAAACTGAAAAACAGCATAAATGTACCAAATCCAGAAACTGAGCGCAACCCCCCTTCAGACTGCAGGAGGAAAGAGGGGGGATAAAAAAAGAGCTATCTGTGCAATTAAACCATTTTCTGCTGTATAGTGATAATTACCTAATTATGCTATTAATGACAGTCCAACCTGCTCGGAAACAGAGGAAAAAAAAGAGAGAGAAATACTTTCTTCCATATCTTGGTGCCAGCTGCTTGTCACAGATGTCATTTTCCTTTTATATGCTGGTAGGAATGAAGAGAGGCGGAAATATAAGACAGTGTTCTTGTGTCGAGACCCCTCTGCTCCTGAGACTGTCCCTCTGTCATACTTTCCTTGGCAGCAAAGGTTAATGACATCACATAAAGTGACGCAACAAAGGTCTCCGTGATTGCACGTATAATATAACCGATAGTCATTAAACATTTTGTGAGGGAGTAACAGATAACAGAGCTTCCAAGTTGGCTATTTTTAGTATAACTTATCTATACTGGACCTTCTTCTCTCTAACTCTCATTATCTAGCACCATTAACCCTCTCAGTGGGGGTAATAGGGGACAAGAGGATATCCAGATTTTATAAAGCCTTATGTTGGGCATGTTGTTCTTCCTAACCTGCCACTGTGAGACGTTAATTAATGACTCGGGATAAAGAGCGTTAGAGAAAGATCCTTTATAAGCAATCTATCATTAAAATACCTAATCTTCAAGATCAATTAGCTAACAGTTCTAATGATTTTTTTTTTTACTATCAAAGTAATCTAATCTAGTCTTTAATCTAATATAAGATAGAATTGGTATTTGACAAATGATCTTTTAAGAAATAATAAAAATAATCTAATAAACATAATGCTGACCATCTCTCATATGTGAGCAGAGCCCAGGTGGGGGAGTCCTATGCACTTTTTGCTTTTATTTTAATTTGATCAACTTCCCAATACATTTCTTACAAGACCACTTGAGTCTCTTTCTCTGGATGATATAAAACAGACCAAGAAATAGTGGAGATATATATTAATTCAGTGGAAAACACAGTTTCCATCTCAGGTGAACACGTATCTGACCCAAGCTGCAGGCAGTAACATGTAATATTTGAGGCGGTGACATTTGTCCTAATGGGATCTCTCACAACTAACTCCTATTACTCCTATTACTCCTGTTACTCCCTGTAATAGATGGACTGGTCCAGACAAGTCTCTTTTCAAATAGCTCATCTGTTGATCTCAAGCAAGTGATGGTATATCTTGGATGGCTACTATACCTAAAAGATAAAACTATGTGCAGACCCCAGTATGCGCTCAATCTTTACACCAAAATCATTTCATGTGCATAATGATAATATCCCTTTGATCTTGTATCTCTGCATTGCATCTTTGCCCCCCACCCCCTTATATTTTGCCTTCTTTGCTTATGTATACTGTTAGTGCAGCAAAGCTCATCCTAGTAGAGAGGAGAAAATAAATCATTCTGTCACAGGGGAAAGGAAATTCACTGTGCTACCCAGACAATAACCCGGCGCACGGCGGTGAGGAGGCTAATGTTGTAATTAGTGTTAGTTGGAGACTGCAAGTCCCTGACTGGTAATGATGTCACATTACTCAGTGACCCATTAGTGGAGGGCAAGGGGTAATGAGACTTTAGAAATAAGGTCTCTTAATCACCATGCAGAACTTATTTGTGCAATTTTGGGGTGCTTTGCTATTAATTAGGTAGCTTGGTAAAGGGTCTTTTTTCTTCCAAAAGCACTTCAAGCAGACACATACGACACCCTCCACTGCCAGGTCATATAAAAACACACGGCACCGAGGGGGCAGCCGGCTTCGTGCCCTTTGCAACACAAAGAGCGTCTGATGGATTAATGCTCTGATCTGTCCTGACAGTGGGGTCAGTAGAAATCCACCAACTCATAGTCTGATGACACGCCACAAGCAGCTGATTAACCTATATATAAAATGCTACCCTGAATCGCATTAAAATCATCTCATTTGGACCAAGCCACATCATATTACAATGCTCAGTCCACCTGACAAAAGGCTGATCTGTACGCCAGTAAAGCTTTCTATAAAACGGATTACACTAAATATTACCAGCTATTATATTATTAGACTGTGCGTGCTGTGACGGCGCGGATGCAGCAGCTAACATGCCGATATCTTCACAAACTTAGCAGCATTTTAAAAAACAAACACTTTTTCCACATGCATTTCAACTATTTAAGAGTCAGTGACTTCAGTAGCTCTTTAATGTAGAGATCAGAGTAAATTGGATGCCAATATGTTCACATAGACACATAAAGGCTTGAGCCCCCAGCGGTCCGATGGGCAACTTCCATAAATGTGTTTTCTCTGGAGATAACCTTGTACTGGACTCCTGTCTGTGCAACGTAGGTCATAGGAGGGATTGTGATGTTCAGCGCAGTTGTGAGGTCACGGGGAAGACTTTTTGGGTCATATGTACGGAAGTGTCCCATCAATGCTTTTTCACATAACCACTGCCAATTCAATGGAGGAGGGCAGCAGAGGTATAAGTGCAATATGTCATGCATGGTGCAAGGCCTAGGAAAACATAATGTACAAAAAACAGGTGGCAAAGCCTCAGAGCAGAGCTGGTAAACACAATAAAAATTCAGAAATAAAAAAAAGGGTAATGATACAATATTACTTGATATGTAATATGTATAGGATTGCAAGCTCTTCCACAGAGTCATGCTAAACCAAATCTAAATGAATACAGACTCAGCCCACCACAGCCTTGGCTGACTCCCCCACTAAGGGCACTGTAGTTAATCCATAAATCAGATCAGAATATTATATTCCTGACTCTTGGGGAAAGAGCCTTCTTATGCAATTTGCTTTGCACAGAGCTGCTGAAATGCCAAATAATATTAGCATGGTAAAACTGGGAAGCAATTCCCCTGACACGCTGCTCCGGTCAGACAAGGATTAGCATGTTAAATATAAAACCCAGGTTTTGAGAGAGAGAGAGAGTGCTGCGTGTGCCGGCTGTGACTCTCCCTGCATGCTGATGGTTTATTGTGCGTGCTCACTGATCTCCTCTGGTGCAGAGCTTACAATCTAGTGTGCATTATTTACGGTGGCATCTATTGACTGGATTTGCTTGCCACAAGATACATCCCTTAGATACAAATACAATATTTTTTGCTGGTAGGCTTTCAAAACTTCTACTTCAGAGACACGCATGTATATTGTCCTCTATCATGGATGGAAGCTGTGTATCTGCACACGCAGGATCTATCCCATACTAAAGATAATAACACGTGTGGGCTCAGTCCTAGAGGTCCGGCTGGGAACTAGACAAGCTTTGCCGCACAGAGACTTCTAAGCCCTATGTGCAACTCAACAGGTCAATAGCCGACATGCAGCTCACGAGAAGCCCTCAGTGGGTGCTAAGAGCCGTGCCACTCTTGTCATCTAGCTGGCACCAGATTAGCTTCAGACCTTCTCGGTAGTCCCAAAATTGGTCACTATGGAAACAGTGTCAAAGCTGCCTACCAAGAGAAGAGATGGGGAGTGGGAGATATAAACATGTCTGGGGGATAGCTCAGTGGGCAGTGTGACCGAGAATCAGCAGTGTCCCCAACACTACATACTGTATACAGATAATATAAAGGGAAAATGCTATATTAGCAAATCTGGGGAAAGCTAATGAAGGTCAGGGCACGGCGTCATTACTCTGCAAAACCCTCTATCAAGAAGTGGAACTCAGTTTTGTGGTCACTCTTCCCTTGAAAGCCTTTTTTACCTGCCAAGACCATAATATCTATATACCAGTTTCTCCACACTACACAACTGATAGGCTTGCTTCAAACTATACTTCTGTAGTCGACGTCCAACAGGGCTTCATTTGTTCACTTAGTAACTGAAGGAATAAAATCAATACTTGAAGAATATGATAAATTAAAATGTACGTTTGAACTTTAGTGTTGAGGGCTCTAGCACAGCTGTATCTCTCTACCACCACTAGGTGTCCAGGGAATTATGGCAGATCTGCCCAGGAGACTATATAGAATTTCCACTCTAATGGACGCTTTACCTACAGTGACTTCTACAAGGAAGGAGGCAGACAGAGACCCCTATCAGGGTGGAGAGGAGCAGATCTGCAGTCAGAAACACAAACATTGAAATGATTTTTTTCTTCCTCTTTTATTTATTTCATTTTCCTTTACATTTCAGAAGGGGCATGATAAAACAAAAATCTATTTATACATCAAAGGAGAGATATTTGAGAGCAAAGAGAAACAGAGGGCTTGTCTTAATGGTGGGACTGTCCTACCAATAGAAACACAGCTGTGAGGTATGAATGTGGTAGGAAAAAGACAGGTAATGTTTTCTTATCCACTGACAACTTCTTATTTTCTAAGTGAATTACTTCAAAATGCAACTAAACCATATCAAGGAGGCGTGATACAGTCAGGCAGATTACAAAATGGTGACCATTTTTATAGAATCCCTGCCGCAAACTCCTTCCTGTCCGCCTTTCTCCAAAAGCATTACAAAAAAAAAATCGTCTGAAAGCAAAAATATAAAAAGCAATTTGTAATTAGAGGGAAAAGGAATCATTTGCAGAATGGGATGGCATCCTTACAGCTTAATAGCATCTCAGCTCTTCCCAAAGGGATACAGGACACGGTAATGCACCAAGACACGAGGGAGGTTGTTACTTCCAAGGTTTTGTTTTTTTCCACAGGTTCCCGACTAGGTCAAGATCCTTCAAATAACACATCAGAAGCACTACAAACAAGGAGCCTGTCTCGGCTCCCTCCTTCTCGCTGATCCTGCTCTCTAAATGACACAAAATGATAGAGAATGAGGTGCAATCTATGCAGCAGGCGGCCCATTTCTGTCTATTGAAAGGGGGAAAATCAGACCTCAGGGAGTCGCTGTGGAATAAAGACTCGGGGGGGACAGCACTTTGATACCCCGGCAGATCACAGCCTCTCATTACTGCCTCCCTTTGCTCTTTTAGAGCCTTTCAAGAGGCACAGAAAACAGATGCTATAATAAAAAAAAAAGGATGAACTCGCTCTCCCTGCCTGGAAAGTGCTGCGGGCGCCAAAGGCTGCCGAGTATTTTCTATCCACCCAGGTAGATAAGTTTGTAACCTGGGCGTAAGTACACCCAATATTTAGAAACTTATTAGCCATAAATAATAAGAATAAGTGTGTTGCTGACTTGAACATGGTTTATATGTCTGTGATCGGAAACAAATACGGTTTCTTTAAAAAAAGATTACACCAATAATAGTTTACAGGGTATTGGTAGAAGGTGCTAGGACTTGTGCAGAATGAAAGAAAAATCTGTTCATACAATAAGATGTTACAGGGACAAGTAACAAACATTAAACCAACGGCTGCAAACTCAGGTCATGAAGGTTTTATCCTGAGAGACTTGTAACAATCCTGCAAAGACGAGAGTGTGCGACATCCATGTAATGACAATGTGGTTGGAGGACGGAGAATGGAAGGAAGCAATAGAGGGATAATGAGAGGGAAAAAGATGTATGGTAAGGATTCAGTCTGGGTACCAAAAATCTTTTTCTGGGGGGTGGAGCAGAGGACAATCTATAGAGGCAGCTTTCATGAATGCAAAGACCAAAAAGTTTGTTGACCCCTGCCCTAAACCAATGGTATCAGACTCCCACAAGTCCTGGATATACCATACCCATATTCAACACTGGTCAGATATAATCAGGGTTATTTTGCTTGTAACGCTACATGCTCATACGTCGATATGATAAAATCATGGCCTGTTGTGACTGGGATTGAAAGCATATGCCCTGAAGGAGGGAAAATACTGGGAGTGTGAGGCATTTTGCTGGCTGGGAACACATAGGGTTTCCCAGATGCACTCTACACATCATTCTTCAAACTCCTACTCACTTTTGACATGGCGGAGAGCACAGGAACTGGAGTAATAGTTCTGTTATGTGAGCATTAAACACACATTAACCATATACAACAGAAATGCATAAAACCGTGCGGAGAACAGTTAGATAGAATGGGCAGAATGTCTAAGTCTATCTGCCAGCAATAGGTCATTTTACATTAAAAGGATGTGGAAGGGTTAATGCAGCGATTGCAATGAAGTGGTTAAAACCCTGACAAAGGGTGTGTGTGTGAGTGGGAGGAGAGTGACACAGACCTTAAGGAAATACGGTACAAACTGATCTAGATGAACTCTTTGGAGGTAATGGTAATAACACGGTATTCTCTAAAGTGAATATTGGTGTTAAATGTAGATAAGACGTCCAGTGCTGGGGAATGAGCATTAATGTCCTCTGCGGTATGCCATAGATCCAGATTATAGGATGGGGTCGTTGCCAGACACACTGTGCAATAGGGGGCAGCGTCCTGACCTACACAGACCCCTGGAGAGTTGCACAAGCACCGACTGCCATTTTAGGTCATAAAAGAACAGATCAGGAAAAGGACAGAATTCACAATCTTGTGCTGGGGAATAATAACCCTGAGCATTTGTACCTGGGATAAAGCGATGGATCACACAACACAAAGCTGCCTCCCGGGTGCAAGGATTGTCATGGAAAGCGCTCGACATTGCAGCCATCTTTATACACTGGCAGCAATGGGCTCTTGTGTGATAAGGATGTTATCAAAAAGGCTGAATTACTACAGCTCTGAGCCTATGTTTAACACATGAGAACCAAAAGGGTTAACCAATCGGCCCATTTTATCTACCTAAACAACTGGGCATAATTCATTTGTATGCTTACCCCAGACATGATTGAATTCCTTCGCTGTGTTGTCCCTACCACTTCTATTTTGCAAACTAGTACAGTACTTTCTCACAGTAGATAATATAAACATCTCCTCCTTCCCCGTTCCCTTCCTTGCTCCCGCCGCCCAGTATTAGGATCCTGCCCTTCTTACCTTTTGAATGGATGATGTTGGGAAATCCTCTGTTGTAATGTTATGGGATGGTTGCAAGCTGCATCTTATTTTGTTTGACAACTTAAAAGTGAAAGTGTCTGAGCTGCTGCAAACTACCACCACCCAATGGCGGAAGGGGAGGACACGTGTGGGTGCCTGGAAGTGCCATCAACCCTTTTGTTTGTGCTGTGCCTGGGCGCTGACATGGTTATGTCATGTAGAGTCCAAGTCTCACAAATTAGGGTGCCCAACCCTGTCATGTCTTTGTACCTAGGAGGGGAGGTACTGTTCCTTAATTATCAAGGCACAAATTGATGGAATAAGCACACCACGTGCTGCAACTTGTACAACATGTTTTTTTTATATTTGCACACAAAAATCTTTACCTATGAACAGCTTTTACATTTAGAATATTTAGGCTTACGTCAATGACATTTGCACCAAGGTAGGGACAGCAGTTCAGAAAAAGAAAACTATTTGATCCAAGTTAAGTCCCATGTCTGCTGAAGTTATACTATACATGTCAAACGTGGTCAATGGCGAGTTACACACATGTGTGCGTGTCATACACCATGCATGGCTCCTAAATATGTCTGGCTGCTTCAAAAACACACGGGCCATGAATTTAATTTAGAGGCTAAAAGCCTCTGTTATCATGAACATCTGCCTTGGCATCATCATTCTACCCACTGTTATAGGAAGGAGTTACCTAACATTAAGGAAGCTGTTCCTATTACACATCCCTAAGCAATATATCATCTGAATATAAGGTGCTAGTCTATAATGCCTGTCTGTATATATCACAGGGGCTCCAGGGCCCAGGGGGCCATACCGACTGTTACCAGTTTGCACCACAATAAGTTAAGATTAAGAAGAAAAATACTGGTACAAGAAAGAGGTCATGTCCTGGAGGCGTCTAGATCACAGGGACATTTGCCTATACTGAGAGACTGGAAGACGTTGCACATCTAGCAGGGGTGGTAAAGAATATTAATGGGAAAATATATAACATGATATGCTGTTTATGAGACAGGGGGGAAATAATTGGATCTAATATGCCAAACGGTGTAAAAAGGGGGAGAGATTGTCCCGTTCTGTCAATAGGGATGTCCAGTTTTACAAAATCATATAGTATACAGGACAAAAGGAATTCAGGTTTTTGCCATTTATGACAATGACCGGCTCAGTTTGTATAAACAATCTGAAGAGGCTAAAAGACTGTGAGTTACAAAACATCTTAGGATTTCAGCATCTCCGGAGATATAGGGGCTGCGATGGGGTGCAAATGGCTGTGATGGCAAAGGTGTTCACACAGCACACTGAGCATAGAAATGCACATTGCAACCCCCATGGTGCCTAATACATATCCATCCTATAAGGGTCCTAACCTTAAAAGATCCAGAACACAAAAAAACACTAAATGTCCAAAGATGGTACTGTACAATTTCTTTAGTGTGGCCAGTTTTTTTTGTCCATTGAGCTGGATTTAAAACAAGAATTAGACAAAAATATATTTAAATGTAGAACTGTTTATTATTGAATTCAATACTTAAAGACTGGGGGGTCTGTATTTAGCTTTCCAAGTATCTTCGTTTAATACGTGGTTTGTGAGAAGACATTACCTGGCTGACCGTGGGCCGCAGAACGCCGGTGTTGGTCATCATCTGACCCAAAGTAGTGCCCTGATCTAGGGTCAGATGCCTCAGCCAAGTACTTATTGTGTGGCTTTCTTATAATGGAGTCCCTATGTGGGCGTTATAAAATAATTTCTTAGATTGACCATTATAAAAGAGACTGCAATTCTAATTATGGTGATTTACATTGTACTGGGATTCAATGTTATATGAGGATATTCCTTATTCTTATTTATCCAATGCACTGTAAGAGGACCAGTAAGACTGAGAGCAGTACTTGGAGAGCAAGGGTATTCAACTGCAGCTAAATCGCTCTGGCTATATAACAGATATTTCCGGAACAAGCAGCCAAAGCCAAGAAACCACAAACAGAACCCAAACTGTTATTTGAGCTTTATTATATATTTATATATTTTCCTCTCAAACAATATATACAAGTGTTAAATGCACCATGCATTAACCATTTCTGTACTTGGGTTAGCAAAAAAAAAAAAGGTCTATTTCAGAAGAAACTGAGTGGTTAAAATGTTGCATCATTAATTTCAACTGAACCAGCAACCACAACAAATTCTAAATTAAGAAGCAAGACAGCAGATCCCGGGGCAGCTCGGGGCAAACGGAATTAATTTACTTGTTACTAAGTATCACAGCCTATAAACCTCAAAATATGCTGCCTGGAGAGGGTCCGCCAGGCTGACCCAAATGTGATTGTGCTGATAATAAGCCCAGTATTGTAATTATGCAGGACCCAGGGACTTTACAATGACACTATCATTATCTGGTGAACTTTAACCCTACTACTACTATGGGGTTAAGGTTCAAGTATTGTATTGCTTAGACATTTCAGAGAGGAAAAAGGGGGTAGCATCCTCATTGTGGCGGCACAGATGGGAACATATAGTGTCTTATTGCCTTATAAAGCGGCCACAAATATATCACCACTACCATATTGTAAGAAGCTCGCACGATCTCGTATTTATAATCCTAGAAAATCAGAAGAAAGTGACTGCAACAAATATGTAACCCCATCAACGTCAAACTCAGAGAGAAAACACCACACCTTGACATTATTAAATATGAGCAAAGTAATTAGTTGTACTTAAAACATGTCATTAATATAATTATTAAGGAAGCATTTTTTTATATTAAGTTATTTTGACACTTTCTAATAAATCAGTGTGACAGAAACCTACAGATGTTATATGCAAGATGTAAAGTTCACCACCAAATAAAAACAGAAAACAGAGTGCTTTATATATATATATATATATATATATATATATATATATATATACACATACATAAATATATATATGAAAATATATCAATCTCACAAACAAAATGTGATTTACATTGTACTGGGATTAAATGTTATATGAGGATATTCCTTATTCTTATTTATCCAATGCACTGTAAGAGGACCAGACAGTACTTGGAGAGGAAGAGTTTTAACAGAATCTATTATTGGGTCCCTATGAGTAACCCCTCCTGGGGCTCACAAAATAATGAATTAGATTGACCATTATAAAAGAGACTTACAATTCTAATTAAGCGGTTCACCGCCAAATAAAAACATAGTAATATTAAATATATATACACACATACATATATATATATATATATATACACACGCACGCACATACACACGCACACATATATATATATATATATATATATATATATATAGTACTGCTGGGCGATACAGAGTAAGAAGAGTATTATCATGTAATGATCCTTTTTGTATAGGGTAACATTTTATTTAGGATGATGAGATGCAACTCTTCTTTTAAATCAAAATCAGTTGGCAGATAGAGTCAGATATAGAGTTGTTTCCCCATAAACTGCTGGATAAGAACCAGTAGCAGCAAATGGCAATGAGATAAACCCATGTGAAAGCCTGAAGTATCACCCACCAGAGCAGCACTCACAGCCCTCTGGGTATCTGGGGAGGCAGAGAGAGAAATATATGTAATAAATAAAACAAGCCCCTGTCTGATCCCTGAGTGAGGTTGTTCAGCCATGAAGACAATATCAGACATTTACTGAATAAAGAGCCACCTCGCACCTCTCTACCTTGCCTCACTTAAGTGCTTCTGCCTTTTGCTGTTAAATACTACAAGGATCAGCACTTAGCCGCAGACAAAGAGAGGACATGCAACACCAAGGGGTTTAAAGTAGTTAGAGATTATTGTGTACCAGTCGGCAGACCCGGCAAGGGCTCTACATGAAGACGTCTTACAGCCTTGCCACAGTCACAGAACAAGAGGCAATGTGACATATACAATACAATGACAGATTCACAAAGACACACACAAAATAATTATATTTCTTTCTTACCTGGTAAATAGTAAAGGGGAGGTTTTAGTCCAAACATGATTTCTTTTTTTTTTTTTTTCTTGTTAATTTAAACTAAAAAATAAAAAAATACAGATCCACATGGAGTGCAAAACTAGTAAAATGGACATAAATGTAAATAAATAGGAGTTGTGATACCCACAGAGAAGCAGCCTGAGCAATACAGCTCAGCAGACTTCTTCCTCTGTGCTGCTGCTTCTTCTCTTCCGCGTTTTCAGCTTCCAACCCAGAAATGCAAATAATTACAGAAAAAAAGAGAGGAAAAATGTGGGGAGGGACCGAGGGTGTGTCCAGGGCTTTTAAGGCTCCTCTTTTAAGAATTAGTGGTTGAGAAATCTTCTGAGACAACTCTCCAACCCCCTGCCTCCTCATTCAGTAATCTGAATGTCAAGGGTGAGGGTCAATGGATGTCTCTAATAGGTCATGCTACTGAGGACCAGAGAGACCACATAAATAGGAGTGGGGGAGAGGGATCTCTGGTGTTGCCAAGGAGAAGGTGCCTATTGTCATTTTCTTGGCTACTGTTTTTTTGTTGTTGAAAAGGAATAGATAAATGAGGGAAATAAACAGCAATAGATGATATTTTAAGAAAATGTCTCTCATTTGGGACCTCTCTCTATCCACTACATTAATGTATCAAACGTGGCCGTCCCTCTTTTTTGGGTGATGCAAAGAGTTGTTATCTCTTCTCTGTGTCCTGTCACTAAATGAGAGAGAGAGAGGCGGCATAAAGCATAATACATGGGCTCCCCAAGGCTATAATAATAGAGGGAAGGAATAAGAGAGAGAGAGAGTAGCCCCCCCTCCCTCCATCAATTTTCATGCAAGAATCATTATTGGCAGCCTGACAGAAGCTCTGTCTGTGAGGGGGAGAGGAAGGGCCAGTCAAGACATCAGGTATCTAGAAAAGATCCCTGCCGCTTAATCCTTTCTGTGCCAGTGGGGAGAACAATACGGTGAAAGGGTTAATCCATTACAGACAAGAAGAAGCCTCGCACAGCTGCCCCAACACTTCAGATCAATGTGGCCACAAGTCCTGGATAATATATATATATGGAGTTGGTAGGACCGAGTAGATCCATTTTTCCTCTTGCTAGTAACTGCTGAGTTGTTATAAATATTTAACCCATTATGTCCAACAATGGCCAAAGCAACATTTACACCAAGCTGTAGATCTGATGATTACACCACACTGCCAGCAAAACCTTCTAACCCCTATATTTCACTGGGACTCTACAGTGCAAGACAGCAGTGGGCTAGTGAGACATGTTATGTTACATGGGGAGGGCTTGCTGGGTCTATACCAAGCTCTCTCCACCAGCCTGTCAGGAATATGGCGGTGTGACCGTGTGAGTGTACCTGTATGCATTTCTACAAGACTGCATGTGTGTAACTCTGGCCAAATGGGTTTTTATTTAATATATATTGTTTTTTACCCATCCAGTAGATAGGCACATGGTATTAAAAAAATATAGAGACCAAGGTTATAAATGTGTATTTGTGTACCATTATGTGTGTCTGTGTATCACTGTGAGTGACCTCGTTGTCATGTTCCTGTCATGGAAGTAGCATTAGAAGATGGGTAGACTGGGGCCACAATGGCCAGCAACAATACCCAGGAAGGTTGTGGCATTTAAACAATGCTTAGTTGGTATTAATGGGCCTAAAGTGTACCAAGAAAGCATTCCCAACACAATTAAACCACAACCACCGGCCTGAACAATTGACACAAGGCAAGATGGATGCCTGAATTCATGTTGTTTATGCCAAATTCTGACCCTACCATCTGTCTTTACCAAAAAAAAAAATCAAAATTCAACAGACCAGACAAAGTTGCTCCAAACTTCCATTGCCCAGTTTACGTTAGACCATGCCCAATGTAACCACAGATTCCTGTTAGGAGATGGCGTGGAGCCCAATGTGGTCTTCTGCTGCTCTAGCCCATCGCCTTCACTGTTGTAATGTGTGATTATTTGGGTTATTGAGGTCTTCCTGTCAGCTTGAACTACTTTGGCAATGCTAGTCTTTCATTGCGAAAATGATTTTGCGCACAGAGCGTCCACGCACTGTATGTTTTTGCTTTTTCACGCCATTCTCTGTAAACTCCAAATCCTAGAAGAGCAGCAGTTTCTGATATACTCAGACCACCATGTCTGGCACCAATCCTCATTCCATGTATTTGTGCCTGTGCTTCTCTGTATGAAACTGTGTTTAAATGTGTGTGGTTATCACCACATCTATGGGTGTAAATCAATCTGTGTTTTTATGGACGTGTGACCATGTGTGTGTCATGTGTGTATTTGTATCATGTATTGGTGAATCTGTATATGTTTGTGTAAATATCTTGTCTGTGAGTCTTTGTAAATATGTATACCCCCTGCATTCTCATCTGTTTGTCTGCGTTTCTCTATGTATGTTATGTATGTATGCGTGTCACCTCTGTATGTCTGTGTCTCTGCATGCATATGTATACATAGCACTATGAATCTATCAATACATACGTGTTTGTGTGTATGTATGTTATGTATGTATGTATGCGTGTCACCTCTGTATGTCTGTGTCTCTGCATGCATATGTATATATAGCACTATGAATCTATCAATACATACGTGTTTGTGTGTATGTATGTTATGTATGTATGTATGTATGTATGTATGTGTGTCACCTCTGTATGTCTGTGTCTCTGCATGCATATGTATACATAGCACTATGAATCTATCAATACATACGTGTTTGTGTGTATGTATGTTATGTATGTATGCGTGTCACCTCTGTATGTCTGTGTCTCTGCATGCATATGTATACATAGCACTATGAATCTATCAATACATACGTGTTTGTGTGTATGTATGTTATGTATGTATGTATGCGTGTCACCTCTGTATGTCTGTGTCTCTGCATGCATATGTATACATAGCACTATGAATCTATCAATACATACGTGTTTGTGTGTATGTATGTTATGTATGTATGCGTGTCACCTCTGTATGTCTGTGTCTCTGCATGCATATGTATATATAGCACTATGAATCTATCAATACATACGTGTTTGTGTGTATGTATGTTATGTATGTATGTATGCGTGTCACCTCTGTATGTCTGTGTCTCTGCATGTATATGTATATATAGCACTATGACTCTATCAATACATACGTGTTTGTGTGTATGTATGTTATGTATGTATGCGTGTCACCTCTGTATGTCTGTGTCTCTGCATGCATATGTATATATAGCACTATGAATCTATCAATACATACATGTTATGTATATGTGTATTTGTCTCTGCACACTCAGCTATTCACACCCACAGATCAAGAAGTCAACTTTGCGATAGCTGCTCAGAACAAACCACATCCTGGAGCTCATTGTCCAGCTCATTGCAGGATTACTTGGCACCACAACTTTCAGTTAGCTTATCTGTCTCACGAAACTTCCCTCCTGCATATTTAACCCCTTCACTACCACAAGAACCTGCTTGTGAAAAGAGCACATCCTGGTCAATGCTGACACATGTAACCTACAAAGAGTTAAATCCTTCTACAAAGTAGTCCCGGGGACCTCCCATTGACACCATTTTGTCTAACTCAGATTTTCGGGAGATAGCAGAGGGTTAATGATAAGAAAGCAGACACTCTCTTGATATCAGATACGTTTTTTTTCTCTTGGTGTTATTTATTTGGAAAGTCCCACTATTGAATCACATGAGTCAGCTTTGTTTACTGAACAATGAAATATATATACAGCCCTATTAAATTGGAAGCCCCGTAGCGACTTCAGCACACCCGCAAAGGCTGCGGGCTTGAAACTCTTGTGTAAGTACAGTAGTGTGTGTATATTTGCATTTACAGTGCTACGGATTTGACTTTATCCCCCTCTCTAGTACCCGTTGGATTTTTGGCTCCGTTTGCGGGTTACGGGGTTGAACGCCAGTGAATTTGTTGCAATTTAATAGTGATTTTCGAACGTAACAGTGACGGGCTTGACAGATCAGAGGATTTGCGGCCATGGAGTGCAATTTTCGATACCCTGTAGTGTTTTTTTGCCATTACCCCGCAAGTTGTTGGCGGGTTGCTTTACGGGGCAAAGTCTTAAGGGCTACGGTTTTACACCGCAAGGGAATTTAATAGGGCTGATAGACTTGTAATCTTTGAGTCTAACAACATAACAAGGCAGGGAAACTGTAAAGATAGAATTAATTAGAAAGAAATACTGATGTCTTTTGCTGTTTTCTGTATCTATTATACTTTAGTGAATCTGTTTGAGAAGGAGGATTACATTTCTGGATTGCAAGACTTGCATTTGTCTAGTATGTACAGGAAATGGGTAGGAGTCAAACTGTAAGAGATCCAATTATATAACAAATTTACCTCCCTAGTGTTCCAGATAGAGATTAGCAGACCACTCAGGCTTTAAAACATCAGATATAGACAGGACCAGAGTGGAAAGATACAGAAAGAACAAGCAATAGAGAGACAATAGGCTAGGGATATGAGACAGCGTAGGTCAGAGATGTGGCTGCTAGGAATGAAACAGTCAGGGTAAAGTATGAGAGAGACATCATTTGAGAGATGGATACAGTAGGCTGAATCAAGACACAAGGGAGTGAGAGGAGGGGGAAGAGACAGAGGGGAGGGACAGGAGGGTGGAAGATACACAGGGGAGGCAAATGGGGGGAGAGACACAAGGGAGGGGGGAACAGACACAGGGGAGCGAGAGGGGGGGAAAGAGACACAGGGGAGGGTGTTAGAGACACAGGAGGGAGAGAGGGGTAAAAACACAGGGGGGAAGGGAGGGAGAGGAGGAGGGAAATGAGACACAAGTAAGGAAGTAGACAGGGGGAGAGACACACAATGAGCTCTGAAGGTGCTCATTGCGAGGCCCGTGATGACTGCCAAAGGCGCTCATCACGAGGCCAGCAAAGCAGAGGGGGAGAGGCTCCCATTGTGTGGCAAACAGCATTGCCAGTCTTCACTTTTTATTGCTGTCATTTTTGACGGGCAAGTCGCTAGCTCCATCAGTGTGATTCTTCTTCCATAATAAATCATCTTTTATCCTATTACCCATATAAAGCTTCCTAGCCACACTTACGTGTGCACGGCGTGTGTGACACTGCATCTAAACAGACCCTGGGAATACAGTATTTATAATAAAAGGAGCTTGTGCCTCTATACAATGTGCACAAATTAACCTGTTCACTCCCAGAAATACAATGACTAAAATCAGTTTTCAACATTGTCTGCCCTAGAGCAGTGCCCATCAGTGCTCCGTAAGTGACCCCCATTAATGTGAGCTGGCGGCACCTTACGGTGTCACATTTAAGCTAGTAAGGCGTGAAATCAATAACCCTACTGGCTTTTAACCTTTTAGACTCCTAGGGGTCACGGGGTGCAGGGCAGCGCTGTCAGGGTCGCCCCCACCTCTCTCCATCGTGGCAGACAAAGCACATTAATCACACACAAAACAAGGATGATTGGGAAAAAACGGGAATTCATCTCAAGTGAGAACATTGTCATGTCCTAATTAGCCACAGGCTTTATGTTTTATTCATGAGCTTTATAAAAAGAGACCATGTATTTGTGTGTTTAGTAATAGAGAGGGGGTAATTATACAGGAGTCTAAACGCCCTTATAAAGGTCCTTAGTAGATATTTTTTTTATTAATAAACATATTTAAAATGGAACACGGAGTACGAGTTAGCAGAATTTTATATTTTACTAACGAAACGTCATAAAATTGTAAGGCAGGTAATGCTGTTTGCCACACAATGTAAGGCTTTTGGTGCTCCGAGTACCTTTGGCGCTCATTGCGAGCCTCTCCCCTTGTGTACTTTTGCTCCTTTGAGCAACCTAATATATCCAGCAATGAATATCTTGAAGAGCTAACAATCGGTTTTGATTTTCCTGCAGCAAACAATGTACATTTGTACTGTTGGTGACCTGAGGTGTAAGTGTCAGCAATGTGGCAAGTGTGCAGTGTAAATAGGCTGCGTGCGCGAGGGCAAACCGCGTGTCTAGTTTTGTAAAGCGCCATTTTAGAATGGTAATGTTATTAGTTGCAAGTTAGCGTTGTGAAATGGCTGTGATTGTGTATGTGTTACGCGGGTCCTTCCTAATAGTGTATTTTGTACCCCGTATGTTCCTGGGTAAAAGTCTTATGTGCCTGGCGGTGTTTTGCATGGTTAGGGGTCGTGCAGTTTTTTTTCCGGCTGCCATTTTTTTCGTTGCTCAGTCGATTTTCGAGTGCCGAAACTCTGCAAATTGTGTTTACATTGTTGCGCAGCCTCACTCCCAGACGTCCTGGCTGTCCCCCCGTGCTGTGTGTGATCTTAATTTATTTTTATTTTCTTTGTGTTTTTGTTGCTTTTGGATGTGTGCGGTTCGGCCATTAACTTCGTATTTTTTTTTAGCTCATATTTTTTTCTATGTCCCATGGGTCGTATTTGTTTTTTGCTTTCCTTTTTGCAAAGTGTTACGGGCTGTAATTTTTCCACTGGATTTTTTCAAAGTGCTACGGGTCTCGCATTGTAAATTGTGTTATTGAGATCTCTATTGATCTGTAGTCGCGCGGGTCATCTCCACTAGCGCAGTGAGCGCCTTTGGCGCTCACTGCCTAAGTTGTGCGGGGTTGTAGGGATGAGTGCCTCTGGCGCTCATCTGCACCAGCAGAGTGAGCACCTTTGACGCTCACTGCCTAAGTTGTTCGGGGGCGTAGGGATAAGCTCATCTCCACCAGTTGCTTTCCAAGGACCACAGTTGCGAGCCCGCAAGCGTTAGCAACAACCCGCAATGCTCACCACTATATATGTGATGATTAGTTCCACGGCTGTTTCAGCATGGTGTTGGGTATACCTTATATTCACAGATCCTAATCTCACCTTGACAACATCAGCAAGATCAGTTATTTGTATAGAAAAAACCCAAATGGGTCCACCCTTCTTGTACTTAAAACCCTAGCTTAATCATTTACTATTAGCATAGAACACCATATTATGCATGTCTTGTTGTAAAGTGAATTGGCAATGAAAGGGCCACAATCTGGGGGGGAGTTGGTCCATTGGTCGCCTTTGAGTCCACTATAGGATGGCTACTTTGCCGTGGTGAAGGGGCTTGTGTACTGCAATGAAGCTGTGAGCTAAACTATGTAAGGTCCCTCATAATGGGCAGGTCATAGTAGAGAGGTCAGACAAATTGTGGTCAACTGGAAAAGGAACTAGCAACCCACTCCAGTATCTTTGCTAAGATAACCTTTTGGGAAGTAACAAACAGAGACATAATGATTGTTCCTGGTGTGCTGCAGTCTATAGGGTCACAGAGAGTCAGACACGACTGAATGACTAATCAAAGCCTTATGAGTATCATAACTAATTGTTCCTATCAGTTCCACTGAAAGGTATTGGATAAGTGGTGTTGAGAATTGACTAGGTTTCTAAGAAGATAGGATAATGAGCAGATAAGATTGGAAACATGGTTAATATCTGCTGTCAAACCTAAAACTGGTGTCTGAGACACATTGGGACAATGGTCACAAGAGCCGACATTAGTAGAGAGTAGTACCAATTTAGGCATGGAAAAGTCGCTTTAGTGGGTGAGTAGGGGTATATAGCAAGCTTTCAGGGCACACAAACAGGTAATCATGGCAATTAAACCAGAGGTAATGCCAGATGTTATTAGTCCATTTATACCAAACAAGTCACTCTCTTCAGGGGACAAGGTATAGAGGTCACATTATGGCATGAACATCCAAACACAGGCACAGACTATTCTCCTGACTGTTACATTTTAGCTGAGATGCCGAAGGCGCTCCATGCCAGCAACTGAGGCCCTCGCCCGCGGCCCTTGCTTCGCCAGCAAGCGTTAGCAACAACTCGTACGCTCACAACTATATATGTGATATTTCATTATTTAGAATAGTAGTATTCAAAATTAAAGGGATTTTAAGAACAATCTGATTAGATGTGTTGTCAAACAATCATCCATATGCCTGAACCACAGCAAAATTATTTTGCTAATGGAATCCAATGTACTAGTACAACGTGGCCATTTTTTAGCACAGGGTGTCTGCCAGATGAAGCCCCCTCCTACCCTTGATGTTATAGAGCCTCATTCAATTGCAAAGCCGCAAGTCCCGTGATCTAGGCCGTATGTCTGTGGGCCTGCTGCGGGCCCTCTGAGTGCTAGACTTCTGGTGCTATTCAATTGGACAAGACAGCAAGTCCCGGCCCGATATCAACAATTGTAAACCATGCCATCGTATGTAGTATTTTGGGGCGTGAACATGATAAATTAAGCAAGACCGTATCTCCTGATGCAGAAACAGCCACTAGAAAATGAGACCGTCATTATTAAGGCAGTAAAACATGGAGGTTACATGTCAATCAATTAGGTTTGGGGGTCCGATATGTGATCAGACTCGCAAAACAACAAAATACAGAATTATGAAAATGAATGGCAATACTGTTCTAGTCCATGTTGGAGGCCTGATATGTATTTACTCATTGATCCCCAATGACACATTAAAAATAAAAATTTCTATTGCAGAATTACGGGCTACATACAGATTGTTGTGAAATTAATTCTAATGTCTTACATCATGTTCTCCGTCATTTTGTACGTGCTCCGGACTTCTCTGTATCCCCTCTGTGGTTCATATCTGGTACTCGTAGGATATGTGCCATTTACGGGTGTGAAAACATTTGCGGGCTTGAGGCATTGCAGCAATTGAATAGCGATTTGTGATTTTAGCGACCGTAACTCTTGTGGTCGTGAAAAATCAAAGGCTGGGACAGCTGTAACTTGCGATGTTAGCAACCGCAAGGAATCGGAGGCTAAAGCCTGTAACCCGGTCGGAGCCCGCAAAAAGACTAGATTACAGGCTCCCTTATGGATGCCCGGATCTCCCGATGGCTCGATTGAATGAGGGCCATAGTGCGTAGAGACCAGCAGCATCAGAGTATGCTATTTCAAATGAAGTTCAAAGTTAAATACTGATTTTTTACAAATCATTGAATATAAATGTTATTAATAAACAATCCCTACGTAAAGTGTTCAGTTCCTATTGTAGGGCATTGGCACTTTAACTAACGCCTGCACAGCTTAAGCTTTATAATGTATATGTAGGGTCTCTGAAAAAAACAAGTAATGTCAAAAACACCCCAATAAAAACCCATTAGGAATAAAATCATCAGATATATTATATGAAAAGGAATCCTATTTGAGCCCACCTCGGATATTCGCATAATTGTAGAGTAGCCCATTAGAACCAGAAATTATTTATAATTTTTTGGGGACTGCTCTTTTAAGAAGCTTACTCATGTCCAGGTAATGGAGCACGTGGCACATATTCACAACACTGATCTAATAGCGCACTAAGCCCAGCTCCTGCCCAATCTCTCTCCTTCTGTGGGCTGCCCAGCCTCCAATCCCGTAGCAACATCAACAAAGTGAACAGATTGCTGTCCCGCCTCTCCCCTCCTCATCCTGGCCGGGACCGGTCTGTAATTATGGGTTTATTGCCTGTACGGCTGGCTGCGTAATGACATGTTTGCAAATTCATTTTTACAGCTCCTGCCATTATCATATACAGTAGAGGAGGTCCGACCATTAATTACCTCTGTTGTACTTTTAATCCAAGGGAATTACGGAGGGTCATAAAAGGGATGCCAACAGGAAGCAAATGCAAGGAACACACTTCTACAATCTGAGGACTCAGTCTTTGGAAATAACGCAATATGGAGCTGGCAACTCCTGCCAAACTGGGCTAACCCATCTAGATAAAATCCTGCTTTTTCTAAGTATTACCCCAAATCTTTCACTAATCAACTCCCCTGTTTATCAGACTAAAAACGGTTTAATGCAATTGTTGCAGGTATTTTTCAGTTTGTCTTTAAATGCAAATGCTCTGTTAAGGCTGGCAGAGGATCATGCAGATGCACAGCTGGATTAGGAGGTACTAGACTGTTTATTATATAAATACTATTTCTGATTAGGAGGGAGACACCATCTTTGGATGCAACCCCCTCTTACTTTCTGCCAAGACTACAGACCAGCATCTTCTCCTCTCCTAACAGCACCAGCTAGACCTGCCTCTGGCACCAATAAGAAGCTGGTATGTGTTCATGCTCAATAATAGGCAGCGAAGAGTAAAATTAAATATACTTATTTTAAAATAGATGGGGTAACAGCAAATTCAAAGGAGTCTGGGCAGATTTTGCATTTGCTCTGCGTGAATATTATTCATTAGTTAAGAAGGCTTGTGGAATCTGGGCAAGGTACAATGTAACCTCCACTATTACAAAGCCGCGACCATTTGGCCCCATACAAGATGGGTCCTGTTAAGTTGCCTCTGTGGATTTGTGTGAGCGGGAGTCCTGACAGTCAGAGCAGCTCTCATTTTAAACAAAGCAGCTCCTTCCTTGTGATACCCTGCCAAATCAGCCAAAACCCCCCCCAAAAAACACAGATTGGTTGTGGGGACAACAATGCCCACATCTCCCAGTCATACACGCAGAGCATTGCCCAAACCTCCTGTTTTACACGCAGCAGGTAACAGTGCACTGCCCGGTTTCGCTTTCTCAAACTCCACGGGAGCCCGGTGGCCTATTCAACTTAGGATGCTGAACAACAAAAAAGGGCAGAGGCTGAAGTATTGGTCTTATCGAAAAACCAGGACTGCATGGCAGAACCATAGATGAGATCACAGCGGGATGAAGTAAGGCTATCCACAAAATGTAGAAGAAAGACAAAGGTCTTTATTAGGGGTGTACAAGTCCAACCCTTGAACATGACAGAGCAGCTAGAGTAGAGATGTACAAAAAGGTATGGGATGCATCAGACCATGAGGGAAATTTACAAAGCATCATTGGGGGTGCAATGCACATCAATGTGTCCCATTGCAACCCTCAGTACCCCCAATACTGTGCCTTAGCCAGTGTACTAAATATTCCCTATGTCTGGCATCAGGTTAATGCATCTGCCCCATGAACAATGTTGCTTTTAACTGTACAAAATTAAAACCATTTTAACCATAAGATACTGTCCGGTACTCTTTACCTTCACGATTCTCTCTTGGAGCATAGAGACACTTGTAGGTTGTTAATCATCCCTCCCTGCTATTAACTTTATGTGAAGTGGTCACTTTGCTTTCACAGTGGAAATGCTAAGAAGGAACATGCCCAGTTGGTACACGTAAGAATAATAACAGAAGCTTATAATAACCTGTGATAATGCTGAATAAAACAAATGTAATGTAAAAGGTCTGCAATGCATATAACATGCATGGAGAAAAACGTGGTACTAAGCAAAGCAAAATGCATATAGTGAGCATATCTAGCAATTAAGGTGTTAAGACACAGATTTATAATGTTACTAACCTGCCCACCTACTCGGCAGACATCTAGTAGGGGCTCCCTAATCTAGGACTACTAACTAGAAGCCACAATGCACTCCCTGCTGCGTGTGACTTGCCCGCATACCCACCCACGTCCAATAATGAGCACATTAGCTGGCTCCTTCACTGACTCAAGTAGCAATTTCCAGTTTAAAAAGGTATATGTGTCCTGAAAGCTAATGTACTGTGCGAGCGAAGAGGCGAGAACAGTGAGGAATCAAGCAGTGACGGGGCAAAAAGTCTAAGACTTATTAACAAATGTAAAGGTTTATACAGTTATATTGTGATGTTATATTTTTTACATGAGAAATAAATCCAACTGGAGAGCACTACGCCCCTGCAAAGCTTAGTAAGTCTCCCGACTGGTGACTAGGACTAGCAGCTTTTTATTTTTATTATTTTACTAGCTTCTTGCCTGTCAAAAATGACAGGATTAAAATAGTAAGGCTGGCAATGCTGTTTACCACACAATGTGAGGCTTTTGTTCCTCTGAGCACCTTCTGTGTTAATCGCAAGCCCTATGCTGAGCGCCCTTGGCGCTCATTGCGAGCCTCTCCCCTGTGTACTTCAACTTTCCTGCTTTGCACTGATCACCTTTGGTGCTCTTTGCGAGCCCCACGCTGAGCGCCTTTGGTGCTCATCGCGGGACTCGCAATGAGCGCCAAAGGCGCTCATTGCAAGCTTCTCCCGCTCATGGTGCTCAGAGTGAGCCCCGCGATGAGAGCCTTTGGAGCTCATCTCGTGGCTTGCAATGAGCACCTTTGGCGCTTATTGCAAGCCTTTCCTCCATCCTACTGCACGGACCGCTCATTGCAGGGTTCGTTAACCTGCAAGTTTTGTGCTTGGGAATGCCATGTGTCTCTTTCCACCATCTCCCCCTGTCCCTTCCCTGTGTCTTTCTCCTTGTGTGTCTGCTGGATGTTTGCGTGTTACGCGCTGAATGCCAATTGTCCTGCGTGCCTGGCATTGCTCAACCTTGTTTTCATCCAGTTTCAGAATTGTTTAATTTTTTGTCCTATTAATTTGCCTTTGGCGCTCATTGCAATCTAAGTACTGCAGCACTGGCGCTTATTGCAGCCTAAGTCGTGTGTGCGTCAATGGCTCGCCTTGCTTTGCGAGGGACTCAAAGCTTGACCAACATTGCAAACGTCCCGGACACTGATAACTATATATATATATATATATATATATATATATATATATATATATATATATATATATATATATATATATAATGTTGTGTGCATTGTGCAAACGATTATACTGTTTGCTTTCCTTTTGTCTTTTTTTACAGCCCAATAAACAATGCCCATTCCACCATTTACATAGTGTTTTGCAGGAGTTTCTGTGGTGCAAACATAATAACATTTCTCAAAAGATTAAAACTCTTGGTTTTAAGGGTATGATAGAACATTAGGGACTTCAGTATCATAATGTTAGCATAAATGTTTAGTGGATATTATTGTAACAATAACAGTAAACTTTCTAAAAGTAATCATATGCCAATCTCATCTAATTCCTTCTTTACTGGAAATAGCAGAGGGCCCCTACCCCTTGGTGGGCCCTGGTGTTTTGTTTCTGCTGCACCACCCTTTGCTCTGCCACTGAGCAGATCTATAGTACTGCTTGTGTGTCGCACTAAGCTCTCTTGTACCAGCAATACAACTCTATCTATCTATCTATCTATCTATCTATCTATCTATCTATCTATCTAGTAAATAGTACATTTGTATTAACATTTGAATATCGGAAACAAGTTAAAAAAAATGTATAACCGCTGCATCAAATAGCTTTGAGCCAAGCTACGGTTGGATTATACACAAGGTAGGAATTATATACTGTATATTTATATATCACGAATATAGTTGTCGTGTGTGTGACGTTTGCAAAATTGCGAGTTGCTCACATTGCATGGCGAAGGGACAGAAAGAGAGGGAGAGAGAAGGAGGGAAAGAGAGAGAGAGAAGGAGGGAAAGAGAGAGAGAGAGAGAGAAGGAGGAAGAGAGAGAGAGAAGGAGAGAAAGAGAGAGAGAGAGGAGGGAAAAGGAATTGAGTTGTGCATGCGCCCCTAATATACCATCATTTTTGATGGGCAAGTGACTAGTATAAATATATATACCGTATTTACTCGAGTATAAGCCAAGTTTTTCAGCCCTTTTTTTTATGGCTGAAAAAGGACCCCCTGGCTTATACTCGAGTCACCCTGTGTCTCTCCCCCCCCCCCCCCCCGTGTCTCTTCCCCCCTCTCCCTCCCTCGTGTCTCTTTCCCTCCCCCTGCCTTATCATCCTCCCTCCTCAACCCCCCTCCTCATCCTCAACTCCCCTCCTCATCCTCATCACTTTACCCCCCCCCCCCCCCACTTTACCCTCTCTTACCTACCATCAGCTGCTCCTCCACTGCTCTGCACGTCTTCCGGCTGTGTCAGGCCCCCGGCATATGCTAATGACGTGACGTGACATGCCAGTCACGTCATTAGCATTGGCTGGGTCCCGACACAGCCGGAAGGCGCGCGGAGGAGCAGCTGATGGAAGGTAAGAGAGGGGTTAGGGGGAGGCAATTAGAGAGGGGTAAAATGATGAGGGGGGTTGAGGAGGTGGGATGAGGAGGGAGGTTGAGGAGAGAAGATGAGGGGGGGTTGAGGATGAGATGGGAGGATGAGGAGGGGGTTGATGAGGGAGGATGATAAGGGAGAGGGAGGGAAAGAGACACAGGAGTAGGAGAGGGGGGAAGAGACACAGGAAGGAGAGGGGGGAAGAGACACAGGGGAGGGAGAGCGGGGAAGAGACGCGGGGAAGAGACACAGGGAAGGGAGGGAAGGGGGAAGAGACACAGGGGAGGGAGGGAATGGGGAAGAGACACAGGAGTAACCTTTGTATATTATTTTGTCCTACAACTGCACATTTACAATTTACCAACATAGATTTCTTTTTATAATTTTTCTGCCTTTTTCTCATTTTTTTTTTATTTTTCTCAGCTGGGCCTCATATGCGACTGATAAAGAGTGTGTCTGTTGCTTAGCCGTGGCTTGGAGGCAGCACATGCTTTGCGAATACATTTTGCTATTATTTGGAATGTTTATTTGTACATCTGACCCTGGCTGACTCTGTGGCTGCTTCGTGCCGCAGGGCAACGCTAGAGAGTCACAGGACACCAGTGTGTGAACTGCAGCTGATCGCAAAGCAAGAGTTAACACCTTCAGTGCTCATTTGATTAACAAATTCCTTACTACTTCCTCCTGAAAAAGAAAAGGGAGAGAATCCAGCAGCAAAGGGGTGACACAGATGGGAACTTACCATTAACCATCACACTGCAGGAGAAGGCTACAGAGCACTGCTTAGCTATGATAATACAGCAACAGTCATTTATATATCACTGACACACAACACAGTACTTAATACCTCTCCTGTGGAGCTTACAATCTAAGAGAATTAAACCATGCTTTCTTTTGGATCAAACACAGTGTTATATATCCACTAAGGCGAGACCTCTCTCACACTTCTCCAACCCCAATATTATTCGGCAGGTTCTGAGAAATCCTCCGGAGTTAAAGTTCTCACATAAATATAGCCCAGAGTCCAACTCCAGTCTTTGTTTGCTAGCATCATACCAGATTTTCAGGATGCCTTGTTTGAGTACAGGCGAGTCAATCAGTGGCTCTATCAATTTGATGTAGTTGATGTCCAGCTCACACAGGAATGACCTGAAAACACTGCCTGGTCCTTGCCCCAATCACTGATCCTGGACTATATCATGTACACCGCTCCCTCTCTCTAGATCAGTGGCTCTCTATAGCTGGTTCGGGGCCAGTGTTGGTCCCTAAGAACTTATCTTCAAGGGAAATAAACAGTTGGATGTGAAAGAGGCATAAATGGGATGAGAAACATAATAATTAGACATGAACAAGTCACTAACACAATAGTGAGTAATGTGCCTGTATTAGACACTGTGGGAGCCACACATCTGGCTACTAAGATGGCGCTAGTCACATTTCTGGACTTCTTGCAGCTGTGCCAAATAGGAATTGATCTTGTATTGAAAGACAATACCTCTGTACATGAAAGGGATGCTAAGAGGAGGCTGCACATGGTCTGCTATTGTCCTCATTCAATCTAGGACAGAGGCAGGTGGTAAAGCATCCCCAATACCTACAAATACATATAATATTATAGTAATGGAGATCACTCCGAGATGATATATCTTATCTCACGCCCCGGAGTGTCATATCGTAATGGAGAATTCCAAGTTCGCTGTCGTTGGTGATAACCTTTGGAGGACAAAGGGAAATATAATATATGTCACAGACTTGACAATAATGGCGACTTCTCTGTAAAAAACAATACTATTCTTTGGTTTAAAGGAACATGGAAATAATTTAGTGCAAATATCAGTAAATTAATTATTAATTTCTGAAATGCTATTGCATTGGAAAAGATATGAGTTGACCTGAAATATTAGTACAAATTTAGGATAAAATGAGATTTGTGTGGGGACATTACATGTAACAGTTTCTTTATGTGGGTCTTCATTTTCTAAAACCATTTATGTAGACCTTTCCCTCCCCGACACATTTTTGATATCTCCAAATCCCTATTTTCGTATCCATTGTGAAGTTGTTACTATGAAATGATAATGACCCACATTTACCTATACAACCATCTTGAACCTTAAACCTTTTTCTGACATATCTTCCCTGACATGCAGTCCATCTTAGACTCATTTCTTTTAGATAAGATCTTCCCAACTTGTCTACACAAAATGAGGAATACAAAAAATGATCAAACAAAGAAAATCTACAAAAAAATCGTAGATGATATGTATCATGACCTCAAATTAAATTATATTATAGTGAAGTGCATTAAGACGTAAGCAAACAAATCATCATTAGGTGGCCATGAAGACCTTCCACATTAATCAGGTGGTCCACCAAAACCTTGGCCGGCTTCTAAGTGGCCTATCAAAAAACAAAAAGATCAGGAAACACGGCTTTAAAATCTTATTTTAATCTTATCATTTTCATCATCTAATTCCCATAACAAGAACTGTACTGTATATTCCATTTTATTTATAAAAGAAGGGTATAAAGAAAGATTGTATAATAATATATTCTGATGAAGCGTTGAGTATTTTATCACCTACAAGAGTTGCGTTTAGTTGAGGGTGGAGACAGTGCTGGATAAGTCAATGTTGAGGCTTTGAGGAGTGGTATGAAAAATAAGAAATGTCAGCATTAAAAGGCCTACATAAAAGCATATATCTTTGTATCTCAACCAATAAATCTTCCGGACTATAAACTTCCAGCTTTCTTTAAATATTTTAAGCAGAAAATGAAAAATACATGTTTCCAAAAACCTTATTGCCCACTATCCATTGGTTAAAAGCATCTCTTCCATGAATGCCCAAGCCCTCGTGGATTGCCTAGGATTTGCTTAGATTGTGACTGTCTTGAACCAGAGAAGGCAGTGACATGATAAGAACTCCCTGGTCATGACAGATAAATAACCTCAGCTAGAGAGAGGCCACTACAGTTGTCTATCAGTGAACGCAAGCAATGGGACACCCGTCCTCTTGGCCTCGAAAGAGTAACAACAGGAAGAGCCACAAAGAAACAGAGCACAGAATGACACGCCGCTAACAAAGCGTACGTCCTCTGGAAGACGAGATAAACCCTTAAGAGACAGAGGCCAGCCAGGAAGAGCTAAATCGACTGTTTAGCTGTGCACCGCATGCTGACTGGACGAATGCAAAGGTTTTTATTTGCAGTTATTCAAAGCCGCTCAGGGCTCTTTATCTCACTTACATTCTGTTCAACCACAAGCAGACCAGTCCTTGTGCTGGCCAAGATATCTTCCAGCAAACAGCATGCTCCCGTAGATCATTTAGGAAGCAGCCACAGCTGGGGAGCAGTATAAGTAATGGGGCATCTTATTTCCAAGAAAATATTCACCCAAAGGACTATAGTGGTGATGTGACAGTACCCAACGATAATACGAACAGTCAAAACATCTCTTACTACTAATAGTCACAAACATCAATGCCAACTATTGATTACTTATTCTATCCAGTCTACTTTGCCCATCCTGGTAAATACCTCAACATATAACTGATGCGTGAAATATATACACAGATTATGTCAGCATATATGAGCCAATCGTCCCATATAGCCCACTCATTTTCCCTAATGAACTGTGCCTTTTACGCACATATATACATATATATATATTACATATATAGTTGTGGATCTGCGTGGTGGTTTGTAACGCTTACGATGTTGGTCACACTTTGGGAGCCTCACAAAGCCAAGGCTGTAACTTTTACACCAAGGCAGAAACACTTACACCAAGGCAGAAACACTTACACCAAGGCAGAAACACTTACACCAAGGCAGTAACACTTACACCAAGGCAGTAACACTTACACCAAGGCAGTAACACTTACACCAAGGCAGAAACCCTTAAACCAAGGCAGTAACACTTACACCAAGGCAGTAACACTTACACCAAGGCAGTAACACTTACACCAAGGCAGAAACACTTACACCAAGGCAGTAACCCTTACACCAAGGCAGTAACCCTTACACCAAGGCAGTAACCCTTACACCAAGGCAGTTACGCTGACACCAAGGCAGTAACGCTTACACCAAGGCAGTAACGCTTACACCAAGGCAGTAACAATGACACAAAGGCAGTAACCCTGACACCAAGGCAGTAACGCTTACACCAAGGCAGTAACGCTTACACCAAGGCAGTAACGCTTACACCAAGGCAGTAACGCTGACACCAAGGCAGTAATGCTGACACCAAGGCAGTAACAATTACACCATGGCAGTACCAATTACACCATGGCAGTACCAATTACACCATGGCAGTACCAATTACACCATGGCAGTACCAATTACACCATGGCAGTAACAATTACACCATGGCAGTAACACTAATTTGCTAGGCCTCTAAAGTACATGGGGGGGAGGCTCGCAATAAGCGCCAGAGGCGATCAGCACAGGGCTCACAATGAGCGCCAAAGGTGCTGAAGCACAAGGCCTATCAAGTACACAGGGAGAGAGGGTTGCAATGAGCGGCAAAGGCGCTCATTGCAAGCCATGCAATGAGCAGTGAAGAAGCTCATTGTGAGGCTCGCGATGAGCGCCGAAGGTGATCATTGCAAAGCAGGAAAGTTGAAGTACACGGGGGGAGCGGCTTGCAATGAGAGCTAAAGGTGCTCAGTGGGGCAAAATCATCACATTGTGAGGCAAACAGCATTGCCAGGTTTACAATTTTATTAATGTCATTTTTGATAGGCAATTTCCTAGTATATATATGTTAGACATAATTAGTGAAATATTCATAATGGTATTTTTTAATTAGAAAAACTAAAATGTGATACATATGCTAGAGCAGAAAAAAATACACCCCCAACATCATGTGGAAACAGTATAGCTCTGGACACAAACTATGTAATGAACAACCGTTTTGAAAGGCGTGCACTTGCTAATGCTAATATAACACAATAAATATATATATTTTTTTATAGAGTGCTGATAGCGAATGCAACATTTCCAGAGCTTGGCCCTTTCCAATATGTTATTATCATATATTTTAAAGCTATAGTGGAAATAAATTGACGGACGACGAAAACAAGCATTTGCCACGAGAATTGAACCAGACCTTTCCAGTCATTTAAGTCTGAGCATTTACAGGGTAACTCATCCCGAGTTCAATCTCAAACTCTCTGCTGGTCACAGAGACCTCAGACAAACTCTGGCTTGCTACTCCATCCCTAGCAATTCTATGTATATCTAATGAGGCTGATTCTGTGACTGAAATCAGCGGGTGGATCCGCCTCCCTGCGCCGGCCATATATTGGTGATTTGTGCAGTGATCACAGAGCGGGAAGCCCATGGACCACAGAAGTCAAGATTTTGCTATTTCCTAAATTACTGTCGCTGCTGTGTGCCATTAGCCTCCTTCCCGCACAGAGTGTGGTTGTTTTAATATGGCACCAAGGCACAACCATTCGTTGCCTGTATTAAAACTTTATGAGCTATGAAGACAGGAGATAACACAAGGAGGAACAGCAGTGCAAATAGGATTTCCAAATCATCGTCTTGCTTAACCGATTCCTTGCTAAGAGGACCTGCGATGGAAAATGGATTGTGGCAGTATTCATATTACATGCAGGCTGTGACTCGTGAGAAGGGGTAATCAGTACATGGAACTGGGTCCAAATCTGAAATTCAAACTTCCAGCAGTGCCGAGGAGCAAACATTATCCTTCATGTTCAGTGAAAGAAGGGGCAGGTACAGAGCACACATTGAATGCAATTGCAGGATATGGAGCATGTGTGGGGGCACGATTGGACTTCCATATGAGAAAACCTCACCTCACAAATCAATGAGAACAAATCCTGTAACTGCTGAATATAAAAATGTCAGAGTACATTCCCTTAGGCTCCAAGCAGAGTCAGAACAAAGCCTACAGACACAAGCAAAAGTTTCTACTTTACGTTCATGTGCATGGCTGACATAGTTGAGTATGTTGTTCTCAAAAGCAATGTAATATTCTTACTATGTTTGCCTCTACCACCTCTGCGGAAGGATATTGCACAGGCAACTAAAGAAACATCGGCATAGATGAAGGGACTTTACCAATTTATCTGTTTTATATAAATGTTTTAAATATATTACTCAATTAATATTATGCTCGTCAATGCAACTGCCATATACACCTCACTTACTTCTGCAAAGCTCCCAGAGTAGCAAGAGACAGTGTGACGTCCCTCCCCGTGTGCATGGGCTGAGTACACAGATGGCAGCCTGCATAAGAATGAACAGAAAGAAAGCCGAGAATCTGTATCTCTGGGCCTTCTTAGAGGGAAGTGAAAAGCACATTTTATTACAATTATATTAATGAAAAAAAAACTATTGCAAACATTTACATAAAATATTTTTTTTGCCAAGTCACATAACCAAAAGGTTGGAGATACCATTATATACATCATGGTATGTGAGATAACATGAGAAAGACATGCTGCCCACATGGGTTGTGACAGATGCTTCTTTAGTTAGTGGTCAAACTCAGGCCCAGAAAGCTGTCAGTGTGGACAGAGTCTAGCTGAGAACGGAGGCCTCAAACCACTTCTCTATTTGTTAGCATGCACTCAGGAAATGGTCTGCAGAGGCTGCTGCTCTTAACTCTTTCCTGCAAAGGACAAAGAATATAAAAATAAGCCTACATAACAGCAAGAACAACCATCTTATAGGAGTACAACATTCAAGGTTGCTGTGAAGTAAGATTGCAACTCAGGCTCTTGTCCAATATTAATCTGCCCCTTGTCCATATTATATTGTCTATATGGTTTATATCATGCTTCTATGTTTCCCACAAAGGAATTAGCTGAAATAAGTGATGATTTGTGCTGGAGAGATATTCCACACACAGGTTTAGACAGTGGTGTACCTAGACAACATACACACCAGACACCCTTACTTGAAATGTTAGATTTCCAGTATACTCTTTTCAATTTGATCAATGGAAAGAACTGTTTTTAGAAAGTTCAAAATATATATAGTCTTTAAATTTTAACTATTCTACTCAATTATGCTTTAGTGAAGAGGACATTTGCTTTTGTTTCAAAGTCGATCAGTTACCTGGGAAGGACCTTGAGATAGGATCTGTATTCAGTTCTGTGGATAGGCAGTCACATTGAAGTGCACTTAACAGTAGTATTAAATGAAGTATCAAAATCTGACGATCCAATCATAACAACCCTAAAAACCTAATATGGAAAAGCCCAGATAAAGGTATGCTAACACTAAGACTTTCTCCAAAATGCCTATACGCTTATAGAGCTGTTACCACTAATATTTTTTTATATAATTCACAAACATGCTTTAACCAAGTCATGAGGGTGAGGGACTGACAATGACATACATAGTGAGAGAGATGTAGAGACCAAATGAGAGACATGGTTATAGAGTCTGCAATGGAGGTTGGGTCAACCATAAAATTAGCTGGGCTGTTGTCAAATGAATACAGCCATTGTTTTGAAGAAGGATGATGTTGAGTAATAAATAGTCAAAAAGGTGCAGAGTGACTGTGAAATAGTGAGACAAAGGTATGGAAATGGAGATAGATGAAGAGATGAAGATAGACAGAGGGGAAAGAGAAGCAGATGAGGAAATAAATGGTTGGAGACAGGGAGAAAACTAAAAGACAATGGAGGACAGTCTAAAGTGACAAAAGATTTGAACACGAGAGGCAGATTATATGTCAAAAAAAGGTTTTGTAGATAGATCTAGGAGGCGAAAAGCAGAAATAGGATTGAAGACAGGTCAATATGAGATTACAACTAGTAAAGCAGGTCGGAAGGAAATGCTTTCTGTACGTGAGCAGAACAAACAGTACTAGATTATCTGCCGCCGGCTGGCCAGCCACACAGAGAACAGGGCTAATAAATATCTAGCACAGACCAGTCACATATCTGAGCTACTCCAACCAGGGAGCCCTACCTTCCCCAACCCAGCAAAATGCCTGCTAAATTGGATCAATCCATCTTGGAAATGGTTCTTGTCAGCTTGTGTCAAGTAGAGGGGGGAGCGGGGGTCTAGAGGGGAGTGGGGCTGTAGAGAGAGCGAGGGGAGCTTGGGGGAGCCGGCAATTGTAGCAGCATCACAGGCTTGTACAACCAGAGGGGGAAATGAACATTCTGCTTTATTCATGTTAATGAGTATTTAATGAGGAGCTCAGTCTGTGTGTGGGTGACAGAAGTAAGGGGGGCGTTGGGGGCAGCAGAGAATAAGTTATAGCAAGCATGCACTCATTCAATGATGAAACAGAAAACTGAAACTATATGCTTATCTAAGCATCCAGAGAGTCCTTTCATTGCCTGACATTGAGGGCATAACCAGGATTATTAGTGATAAAATAATCAAAACAATCTATAGAATTGGCCTTGGGTTAACCCTTTGAGAGTAGGGAACAACAAATAAAATAATTCACACATTGCTGCCAGGCAATGTACCAATGCATAGATCGGAGTACACAGGAAATTGGTCACGATAGGAACATTTGACATAGCAGTGGTGGACAACAGGAGTCCTCAGAAGTCCCCCATATAGCCCCCAGTCTCTTCATTGGAGTGAGATGTCTTTGAACCACATAAAACTTTCATATTCTACAAGTAGCAAATAATCTCTCTTTGGCAATGCACGCCTCTACAGCCTTCTAACTCTTACCACAGTCATTTTCCAGTTTGGGTTATGTGTAAAGCAAAGGGTTTATAAGATTGTGACTTGTGTTTTTAAGGAATTGTAGGCAACACATGAGACTCTTTAAGTGAAAAACAAGAGAGTAAAGGCCAGTAAAGGGAAGGAAAGCAGTGGCTTGTATACAAAGCTGTTGAAAAGGAGACCGGGATATAAATACCTTTTCTATGAGAAAGCAAACCATCTGTCGAGGTCCAACTCTAAACATCCAAAAAGGAATTTGCCATCTCCAATTGTAATCTATCCTGAAGCAAACTTGTAATATCCATGTATTTCTATCGCCAAAAGCCACAAAAGAAGCTATTACATTTTACCAGTTTATCTATTGTGCTTTACCGCAGTTAAAAAACATTATTGGTGTCTTAAGGATGTCCCCTCTGGAGGAACTCAACACTACACAATCTCTTGGCCAAATGACTCCAATCTATTGATGAAAAAACTAAATATCATGAGGTGAATGGTGGCATTAATACATCAGGAATTTCAGATTATTAAAAAAGGAGTATGAAAAGCGAGAATGAACCATCCATGTTCAGGGGGACTCTCCAAACTCCAATATCCTGGAGATACAATTGAACTTTGCTTCATAGATTACTAGATTTATATAAAAGTGAAGCTTTGGCACATTTCTCCAGAATTCAAGTCCCAGTAGAAGTAATACTACCGCCACTGGCAAATGATCATACAGGGCAATCTTTCCTTTTAATTAGTTTGTACATACAAGCACTTTTGGCTATTCACATTGTAAAGTTCTTAATCTGACTCCCTCAGTTGAGCAATTGATCTTAAAGTTCACAATGTGGTGTCAACTTGACCCATTCTGTCTGCAATTTGTCCAGCTTCTCCCGACTCCCTGCTCTACTTTCAGCAAAAGTGACATTGAGTCTGTCCTCCGAAATGTTTCCCGGATTTGCAAGCTCAGTGCTGGGATAAGACTCTGCTTGGAATCGATATAGAGAGACTTTTACTTACAACCTGTGATTTCATATCAATAATCTGTAGGAAGAATTGATGGTCTGTAATACGGGAATGCTATAAATCCACTGCTGCCGGAGCTCCTAAAGTGCTTGTCTTGGTGACATATTTGGTTGTTTTGGGTGCCTGGATGGAGAATCAATCACTCAACCCCCTCCATTCGCGGCACCCAGAACTCCATATTAATTTGCCAGTCCGAGGGTTTCAGAGAGACGCATCCATCTATATTTGTGTCAGCTCAGATTGCCTTTGTCCTGTAACGCCATCCTATAAATCTAATGCAATATCTCTATTCAGCAACCCTGCCTGAATCAGGTTACAAATTAAAATGCTTCCTCATTCTGGTTCAAGGAAAATGTCAGTAAAGAAAGGAGAAAATCCATAATGATCTTTATTGTCTTGCTGGGCACAGACACTGTATAGACTGCTCTTCGGGTTAGGAGGAATAGCCAAGTGGCAATCATTTAATTTGGCTCAAGTTTTAACTGGCAAAGTATTTTGGATACCAACAAGAAATCTAATATGGTTCATTTATGACCCATTTCATGTTCGCGAGTGTTATTTTATTTTGTACTCATTATTAAAAAAGTTATAGAAATATATATTTGCTTTGCCCCCTCCATTCTTTATGCAGGGAACTATAATAAAACTGAAACATTTTCTTTAGGTTATCAACCTTGTAGGGTCAGAGGTGGAGACCCCGCATTCCCAAAAGACTATAAAGGAGCCAACATCCTTTCTGGAAACCAACACAAGCTCTTCACAGACTAACCCTTTGGACCCAAATTGTGTTCACTGTCATCACCTCTTTCTATTTATAGAGAGATCAAATTAATGGATAAGTGTGTTTCCAGGTCATATTTAAAATGCACATTTATTTATGGCCATGATTTCCCTTAATGCCTACCTGTTACATTACATATCTTGTACAACAAAGGATTAGGGGATTTATGGAAATGACTTTCAATCCCGAGGGAGGGAGTATATCCTTGACTGATCAGAAATGTATTGCAAATATGATGTCTTTGAGATCATGCATGGTAATCCCACCAGTGGTGTGTGTATATAAACGTTTTTCTTTACAATAAATCATGATGCCATTTTTCTATGACCTTGAGAAGATGCTAAAGCCTACAACACTTTATTATGAACACATGTATTAAATGTATCAATGGAATCTCAACTGAAGTAAACTAAGAGTTCCTCAACAAAAATGCCCTTATTATGCACAGTAAACTATTTTTATTCATTAATGCTTTTTTTGCTTCATGAACAAATTAACAGAAAAAAAATGATACCAAGAAAACTCCAAATGCCCAAGAGCTGTAAGGCCAACCTAAAAATGTCACATCTAAATACATGTTCCATGTTATGTCTGTACTCTGTTACAATGTGGACCCTAGTTCTAAGCCATATCTTACCCGATCATGGAGAAGAAAACACCCTGATTACTAGTGTGACTGAAATGATGTCATCCACTTATTGTGAATGGAAACAAATGATTAGAGATGTTACTACAGATACTCATCCTCAAAGGTTGCGTTACATGGCAGATTTTGGAAACCTTTTCACGAAAATCTTGTTACATAGCGATATGTTTGGTTAAAGAGGTTGTAATGTCAGAAGTACTCCCCGAATACAGACACATGCACTAAACATACTCCATGGAGTAAAATCAAAATGCACCACTCTGTAAGGTTTGCCCCTATTACAACATTAATAATAATTAAGTTTAATGGTTTTTCTTCCGTACTTATTGCTCACAAATTTGGAGTGTTTTATATGTATGATTTTGTTTATTTCATTTATGGTTCTGACACTGGGATAAAGAGAAAGGAAAGTTCATTCTTATCTATTATTAAAATCCATATATCAATGGCAAGGGAATAGTTGGTATCAAAATTCAGGTTCTCTCTGTTTGACATACAATACAGATTTGTGGTGGCTCATCGTGTACCTGGCCATTCTTCCTGGAAACTACCTGGTTAAAAATCTATAAGCATTATTAAGAAAATAAAAAAAGACAGTGAAGCAGGCTGGATGCTGGAAAGATGTCCACAAGGCAATAATATGAGAATATTTGTCAGCAGGGCCAGCACTGGGATTGCCAATCAGAGCAGGAACAGCTTGTGTTGGAAGAAGAGAACGACTGGAGTGTGGGGGAGTCGGGGGTTCACAGTCACATAGATGCTGCCAGATCAGCAATCAACACTCCCGGCGTCCGGGTCTCACGCACGCTGTGGCCCTTCTACTTCTTGTTAATAAAGGAAATTAAAGGGATGAATCATCCATCTTCACATGCAGGCTGCTCATTAAAACTCTCTGCATTCCCCAAATGACAAGCCTGCTGTCCCCAGCATAATATTTTATTTACCTGAAGCTAACGTATCTCGTAACTGCAATGCAGTATGGGGGAAACCAAGAAAGATGTTGCCATAGCTTAGATCATCTCTATACTGAGTTAGACATAGCACAGCCTATCAGCGGAGCTGGTTAGATACAATGGGTAAGCAGATTATATAGAAGAAAAATATGATGAATTACTTTAGCAAATGGCATCTACTGTTCCAGTAGTCATCGCCCAAAAAAGTACCACCCCACCAACACAGTGAAACATATTGCATTACATATGTATGCCTCCCACCCACATCTATACTAAAATGGACATCCTGTTCCCTCAGCACAGTGAGATTTAAAGGCTAAATTACATTTGTTTTACATTAACAATCAGTCTTGACTATCTATTTAAAAGTTATGAATCTTAGTTTGATAGTTACTCCATTTGTTTGGGAAATTCCAACTGCCATTTTTAAAATGGATGTTTTGTCACTAGCACTGAGCATTTTGAGCTGATTGGGTTAACATTTTGAGAGCTAGCTCAATAGCCAATCAGACGCAACTAAGTTCTAAGCTGCGAGTTCAGTTCATGTTCTGTGTTTCACAACAGCTCACATTATATTCTATTGCCCAATTCGTAAATATATACACACACTTAAAATTACCCTTAATATCGCCACATATTCCATTAGTACTCGCAATTCAATTACGAGTTACCCGCCCACAATCACTATGGGCCAGCCAAAGATGCAAAACATGCCTTAGAACTCCACTGGTCTTAGCACAGCTTGAATATTTTAAGAGAACTAAATAATCAAAGTTACACAAAATCGGTATTCTATTAGACCAGTAGCGCTAACTCGCAAAAAAAGTCCAACCCGCAACTGTAGTATCAAACACTTATTAGAGCTGTAACAGCAATTAAACACACAATACTGTACTTTAAGATCACGGGAAGGCATGGAAAGACATTAGAATTGATTACAGAACAGTCTCAAACCCACAAATATGCAATTAAAAATATTATTTTTAAGGGTTATTTCTGAGTAATATTGATTCCAGGACCCAAGAGGTTAATACATATCATGAAACCCACATGGACTAAAACAGATGATCTAATGCATTTTATAGATTGCTAGAGTACGAGCCCGATCAGCTAAAATTATTTATTGGCATTAATTAATGCTTAGCCTCCAACTGCATATTATGTTTAACTGCAATGTTTTACTGATGTCATGACATACTCATTTACTATTGGCTGTGTCTAAGAAGTAGCTTTCGGTCTTGTTTAAATATTGACAGATAATATAATCAGCCCCTGTGAAATCCTACTTACAAAAGAATGGTTAGGCTTAAGGGGGTAAATTGCGAGCTTGAGTCAATAGAATACATCTAAACATGTAGAGGAAAAAACACCCACAGCCAAAATTACGGGTTAGAAGCATTTGCAAACTTCTAATAGAATAGGGCTCATAGTCTGTAGATCTCATTGGTTGGCAGAGGGCAAGTCCCCAAGAACAGTTACCTTTCTAAATACATTGCTGTAACACACACACACACATCCTCATTCTGATGAAACAAAGAAAAACATTACATGATTGTCCTAGAAATAGGACTATGCTGAACAAGGAACAAAGTGAACCATCAAATAAGACTCCATTTTAAAAAGACAAGAGAACTAGATAGGTAAAGTGGGTGTTCATATTCGATTCAACTAAGCAGAATTGAAGGCCAGGCCCATCAACAGAAAGCCTGTGACTTAATTGAAGAGGTTATAATAAAATGACAGGAACCTGTGAGGTAGACACCAAAATAAGACAGCTAAGGACTCCCAACATAAACCTGTATAACTAGCAGAACTCTTTGCTCTCAGTACCGCAGAGCTATACAAGGATATAATGAAAATTATTACATCAGTGTGCAGCAAAAGGGACAAGTGCATTTAGCAACAGCAAGGTGAACTTATTGTTCATTGTATTTTTATTCTTGGCGTTGAAATGCTTTGAATACATTTTCCTGTTATTATACCACAAGAGAGGGAGCTGTATAATACGGATTAGGCGCTAATATTCTTCTCCCTGTGACATTTGTGCTGAGCTGTCGGAAGCCTCAGCGCCGTCGTTTCAGCCCAGGTTAAAAATACATCTCCGCACAAGGAACGCACAATCATAATTTGGGTCACTGGTGTCTTTAATTAATTTAGATGGAACACTTCGGATCGCTGGGTGGTAATTAGGGAAGGGATGAATAAGACTAGGGGTGGCACATCACCCCCTCGCAGCTCAGAGCTCCAACACTGCAATTTCACGGACATCCTTCAGGAACGCCTTCCTCCATCAAGCGTCTGGGAGCTGGGGGTGTTCGCATTATTACTGGCTCGGAATATTATCCTCACTGTGTAGAACATTCAATGACCCTCCAGCTGCAAAGGATTTGAACAGCTGGCTACAAGAGCAAGAAATAATTGGAGGAAGCTTATAAGGAGGTAGCTTCATGCCCCCCTTTTCTCACAACCATAACACACACAAACCTAATAGCCCTCACTGACAATATCCAATTAAAGTGCAAAAATGCCATGCGCACCCAAGTGCAGCCATTTTACACCACTGCCTGGTGAACATTGTGGCTTGATTTTTGCCAAAGGAGCTGGTAAAATGGTGAACACAATGGCCAGAGCCTGGGCTGTGCTCTAAACCTGGGTTCAAAACAAAACAAAATTATGTAGGATAAGACGGGAAGTGGTTGGAAAAAGGATAAGTGGATATGAAAGCTACAGAGAAACATATTTTGGGGAAAATAATAGATAGGATGCCAAAGGGAGAGTATTAAACGATAAAAAAAAAAGGGGGTAATGTGAAAAGCCTCTTCTGGACCGCTACATTATCATGGTGAATGGGCTTGTGTACTTCAATGAAGCTGTGAGGGTCACCCAAGATGGGCAGTTCATAGCAGAGGTCAGACAAATCACAGTCCACTGGAGAATTAACTGGAAGCCCACTCCAGGAACTTTGTGGTTGCGCTTATCCATATGGTTTTCTTGGCAAACACAGACAGATGCGCCTGGCGTGCTGCGTCTATATGGTCACCGAGAATCTGATACGACTGAAGAAATGAACAACAACAACAACAACAAAGGTGAAAAGAGAGACATGGGTAAAGACAATCGAACAGGAGGTAAGGGAAATAAATGAGAAAAAGTAAAAAATGGGGAAAGGCAATGAAGAAGAGAGTGAGATGAGACAGAAATGGGGATAAAAATAGAACAAACACCAAAAAGAAGAAAAGGAAAATAAATAAGTGGACATCGCAAGCTGATGCAGCAGCATGGGTGAGAGGACATGCAGCCGAACACAACTATCAGCACCCTATTGATATAGAAAGATGCACCCATTGCTAATCTGGTACTCATGATAAGCTGATTCCATGCAAGAACAGAGGGCATGCTCTATTTGTTTTCTTATCTAGAGCCCTGTTTGGCTTGGCCTAAGACTGAACTGGGGAGCGTGATACTGCAGTGCTTCAATAGTTATCAATACCATCTCCAGGCCAATATATATAGTCATTCATAGCTGATGCAATGGTAAAACAGCCTACCACTGTTTATTCTGTCATTTGCCCTTCCTCATGTGGTGCTGGCACTCAACTGATCATATGATACCTGGGCATCTATCCCAATAGTAACATCTTCCCTAGGCATGTCTCCTCACATCTTCCGGTGCTTAAGGAGTCCTCTCTAACATTAATGAAAAGCAACGAGTCAAACACGGAGATAAGGTGGCAGCTACAAAGCCATTTCGGGTCCACCTTTAATTGACCACTGTACAATGAAAAAACATATAGGTTTTATAAGCTTTGAGTTTCACTAAGAGCATATTTAGACAAAAAGTCATAAAGCATGTTTTGCTTTAAAATGGGAGCATTAGTTATACGCTTTGTGAATGCTGTGTGAGGAAATACGTTATTGTTTCAGCAGGACATGTCTTGTAATTATTGTTGAAAGCCGTCTCCTAAACATCTTTGGGGGTGAGATAGATAACCACCTGTATCTCTCTCATCCCTCATCCCCCACCACTGATAAAGATAAGAATAACCTCAGAATTCAAGCTGTCAGGAAGTGACCAAACCAGACAATGTGACAAAGTCTTCAAAAATAAGTGATTTTTTTTCTAAAATGTTGTGTATGCTTATAGCTTATGTAGCTATGTGCGTATTTCTGAACTACAGTGGTCCTTTAACTCCTGCTGGAAACGTATTGCCTTGTAGTAAATAAAATGACTACTATTATCTAGGAGAATCACAAGTAGTGATTAACTTCCTTTATCAAATATGAGCTTATTTAACAAAATCGTTTTTTAAATCAACTGATGTTGGATATGGTTAAAGGACCACTGCAGTTCAAGAAAACACTTGTTTATCAGTATGTATCAAACTAACAATATCAGCAGCTGTATAAGCCATGGACATTCAACCATTTATAGGAAAACCTGAATATTTACAAGAACAGGAATCCATGTTGTGTTTGATACATCACTTTATTAGAGCTAAATCACGAGCGGGTGTGTTTTAGTTATCAGTAAAGAGAGCAGAGGATATGAGGGAACAGAGTACGTAAACGTAATTGGATAAGATTGGAATAGACACAACACCCATTCTCCCTCATTGGCCCAGAAGCAGGCCCCTTGCATCATTCACTGTAACAATAAGTCTCCAGAGATCTAAACGCTCCTCTCACACACACCTTTCACCCATGTATCATGGATCACTCCAGGGTCATGCAGAGGCATAAACATGTATTTGTTTATCTAAATTAGATGCAAGACTTTTTCCTGGTTAATTACCCTCTGAACCAGGCTTAAGGTTTTTAAAAATATGTTTCCATTGTGCGGTGGTCTTTTTATCCTTTCTTTGCTCCAGAAAGCTCTGCAATATGATGCATGCAGCTTTGCCAGAAGGATGGTTACTGAGCTCTACATCAAGTTATTAGGCTAGCAAAGGGTTGTAATATAGATCTGGATCAAGTAACAATATTCCCTCCAGGTCTCCCTATTAGAAATGTATGCATCAGCGCGTCCTGCAGGTAGTGGCACAGCAAGAGCGAGTATCCAGCCACCCCTGTGCTTTGCGAGATGCTAATGCTGAAGCTTGAGCTGCCTCATTAATCACAGTTACGTGACTCCTACAGTCTGCTCCCTGCAGAAGTAACAGTCCTATCCGTTACTACACTTAACCTTTTCTCACCACCTAGCCGTTCATCAAGTCTGTTAAGACGCTCACTCTCAAGCCCAGATCTATACAATATTGGTATGATCTCATTCTTTTTGGCACATTATTTGTATGAACTGATCGATTTGCATATCCACAGATTTTTCACGCTACAGTCCTTGCTTAATTATTATTATTATCGTTTATTTATAACGCGCCAACATATTCCGTCGCGCTGTACATAAGATACGTTCAATACAAAGATACATACAAATTAACACATAGTAAAACAAGGAGGGCCCTGTCTTTGAGTTTGGAATCCAGTGTCCATGGTGCTTTCCCTAAAACACCTTGTGGGACTGAAACTCGCAGACTTACATCCTAAAGGTATTGTGTGAGGAAAAGGAGGGAGAGAGATTTGAGAGTGTGTTAGGGTGGATGGTGATATGCTTCTTTGAAGAGATGTGTTTTTAGAGAGGTTTTGAATGTTTTGAGGCTGGAGGATAATCTGGTGGAGCGAGGCAAGGAGTTCCAGAGAATAGGGGCAGCACAAGAAAAGTCCTGAAGGCGAGAGTGAGAGGAGGTGACAAGAGTTGTGGAAAGAAGAAGGTCATTAGCAGAGCGAAGAGGGCGGGTGGGGGAGTATTTGGAGATGATCCATTGGTCATATGAAGCTGGTCTATTCATTGACTTGTTCCCCAGTGGAAGTGACAGAATCGAAAAGATTCAAAATGGAGATCTAATTTAGATTAAGAGAGGATGTAGTCTCTCTTTATCATACCAGAAGAACTATTATTTAACATATCTGCCTGTATGTAAGGAAAGCCCAGCCCTGAAATACCAAGTACGGTCTAGGAAAGTTCCAAAATTGGATGGGTAGAAACTAGCTGAGGCTAAGACCAAAAAAAAAGACAGAGGTACTTCTGGTGAGTTTACTTTTTATGACAGCATCTTTCTTTTAAACAAGTGGGCAACCTTTGCTAGATTGTGCTCGCACACTAAAACATTAAGTGTCAAATGTGATCAAATCATTGTTTTTATATGTGAAGAATATAGCCAATATAAAGCACTTGATACCCCGGGAGGACCACTCTACTTTAATTCATACCTTTATATTATCATGACTGGACTACAGCAACCGCCTTTATCTAGGACAGTCAAAGAAAGAGCTACATATCTTACAGTTGGTACAAAACGCTCCTTCGAGAATACTAACAAACCAACCTCATTCCTGCTACATAACATATGTGTCCTCCTTGCCCTACACGGGCTCCTTGCATGCATTTCAAGCTTGGCCTGCAAACAATCAAAGCTCTGCATGATGTACTCTGGATAGAGGACAAGATTCAGCAACTTGTTTTAGATTTGAAAGCAGGTAAAATACATTTAGACTAGATAATCCAATAGATTCTTTATGATCAGTAATTTCCTAGGCCAAATTAAATTTACCAAATTTGCCGTGCATGTTCAAATCATGTAATTAGTGGTTCTATACGTATCAGAAGGTAATTCATGTAGAAAGAAGGAACAGAACACTGTAAGTACATTTAAAATGAATGTAAATTATGGCAAAAATCAAAAACATGCAATACATTTGGCCAGTTATGGCCATATTTATTGGACAACATGAACTATAATGTGGAATTAAATAAACTATGTAAAAACCTTATCTATATAGTCATTGGATCCTTACAGTGCGTAGGGGAATACATGCTATTTAACTAAATACAATGCAAATAAGACATTTTTATGGACCACATAAATCTGCAGGCACCACAGTACATTCAGCACCAGATTGCTATCAATCTATCTATTGGTACCTTCAGCTTCCCCATCACAAAAAGAATCACACACGCAGTACTGACCTATAACAATACCTGCATATGAAAAATGCAGAACGCAGGGGTGTGTGGGTGGGAAACCTTTCATTTGGAAAGCAGCCCCATCACATGCATTATTTATAAGCGCCCATTCTTAAGAGGGGTATGGTCACATTTATATACCAGTTTATTCTATGCCATGAAGTTAGTGACACACACACATATACACAATGTTAGCCATTGTAAAGTGTTCAAGAATATCTTGCAAGGAGATTTATTTCAGCTAATTATGGGTACACTCTCCTCACTCCTGGGAAAACACTTAATTGATTGAATCCTATTGAAAACAAATTATCAGCACTGGATCTGTTTAGAATTTCTCCCTGGAGACAGAGCGGTTCCTGCATGCAGATATTTTCTGTGCACTCAATTTAACTTATTCCAGTTTTATCCAGATTGCCGATACCGTATGATCTACACACAAATGGATGAAATACACAGATAGAAACCAATACTTTGTTTTGCATATTATGCTCTACAAACATTAATATTAGCCAAAAAATGATTTGGAGATCATTATCATTTATTCTATGTAATATTCTGCACCATCATGGTGGTCACCTTCCTCTATGTGTTTGTTTACCTGTATGGCAGGACCTTGGGTAAAAGGAATGTATTTTGTTTTGTATTTTCATCCAGCTGCTGGCGTAGTCTTATCCTACGGGTTAAATCTGTCTATATCACGGTCTGTCCCTTGCATAAGGTGAAATGTCTGACTCTAACCAAGCGTATTCGCCTTTCCGTGAGCCACAAACGTCAGCACCTTTCAGTACGCCGGGCACTGCAGCTTAGGAGTTTTGCCCCAAGGCTAACGACGCTGACCTCTCTCTCTGTGAAACAGACCAGTGATAATTTGCCCAAACACACGCTCGCTAATCAGCTGCAAACCATGGCACCCAGGTTCAATGCAAATTGATTTACAGAGGCTGGAAAATGGATACAAATGTGATTAGAGGCTTTTTATTCTCTTTTTTATGTTGAGGATCTGTAGAAAAAATGATTTAAATCAATTGCTGGTCAAGACGTGTGTCATTACTGCAGAGCAGCTACCTCTTAGGCTGATGATGTAAATGGTGTCAAACGTGAGTCACTCCAGCCCCCTGATCAAAGCCAAGCTTGTGTGCTGGGTTTGCTAATGACTTTCCATTTTAGCTTAGCACAGTGGGGCTCAGACCTTGCACTGGTTTACTGCAGCTAGACAAGTCCCAGTGATGCCCACCCACGCTAATCCCTCTGATCTCTCTCTCATCCCTGCCAAGACATCTACTTCACATCCTCAACCTGAAATATTACATTAGGAACATGTAAAGGCACATGATGGCAAACCATAACTATTCCCTCATTTCTGGCTCATGTCACCCACATATAACACATTGTGCCTCTGTTTTGAAAGCTTGCAGGCAGTGAACAAAACGTGCAATGCAACGACTCTTCTGTGATCACTTTATTACACAATTCCTGGCTGAACAGTGGCCGCAGTACGTTTAGGAGGTACAGATGAAAGACAACATGCTCCGTCTATATTGTAAGACAAAAGGTTTTTTCACATCCCTTTATCTCCCTTAAGAACTGTGGATTAAAGGAACTTTCTAAACTGCTGTTTTTGAAAGAACCGAGTGAAGTCCAGGATATCCACAATCTTCTAAGCGAGGCAGTGAGTTCAGTGCCTGAAGACATTCCTCCAAGCATCTGGACACATCGCATTAAGAAAGTGTCTGAGCAAACAATCCACTTGAGGTTAACGAAACGTTTTCACCTTCCTCACAGACATGATGGCTTCTTTACAGCAATGACAGTCAAGTTGTGCACCTCCCAACCAAAATAAGTAATGTTTATCTAGTTTAGTTTAGTAACGGCCAGTTACCATAACACACAAGATGCAGATCCTAAGAGTCTGATTTACTTCTTTTCTCGCAATGTTTCTGGTTTAGCTGTAGGATGCACTCCGCTAGGCCCATGGCTTTTTCTATCTTCCAAATCAATATAACAGCTAAATAGAAGGGAAAATGTGTTATTGGTTCAAATCACTTTGGCGACCAGATGATGCTTGGCACAGAGTTGGAACCAAATCTTTAATATCCGATCAAAAAGAAAGATATACAAAAAATCCTTAAATATGTTGAAATGGAGAAATTTATTGCCATTGTACACAGAAATATGCAATCTATCCTTAAAAATCATTACCATGGCGCGCATTCATGGGTTTCTGTGTCAAAAGGTATTAAAATCTAGAAACATATGCACAAAAAAGTGAGCCAGATAATTAGGAAAACTAAACTGACCTGCATGCCATGCGGATTTGTTTTCCTCTGTTTTTTTATTTTCTGCTTTACAGCTTTTTAACTTCCTTTTAACCTACTTTGTTACACTTGTTTTCCTCCACCTTCTCCTCCCCCATTTTTTTTACTGATACTAATGTTTATTTCTATGAAAAAATCTTTAATTGTGAAAAAAGAAAAAATAAGTATTTCTTTATAATTTAAAGGATTATGTCTTCTGTAAACTAATGGACTTTATTTTGAAGCCAGTTTTGCTTGGGAATCGAACCTGCATTTCCAACCATGGGGATCTGCACTTTGTGTGTAACGGATACACTCCTCCCGTGGATGATACTTGACAAATCCTGCCACAAACTTCAGTATATCGTGGATTGGAGTGAGATGAAAATGAACTCACAATGATGTGGACTAGCTTTGAAGATTCAGCCTCATAATACACAATTCCTTCTATATAAGTGTGGGGTTTGAGGCTAGTGTCCCTGCAAGGAGAGATGTTTCTGCAGTTCTTTATCTGCTACCTTGGGAATCTGTAAACTTTGGGTATGTAGAGGACGATTGCACTGAGGGGGGCAGGACACAGAGACGAGCTGCTCTGTAAGACTCACAACGTTGGCAGGACATACTCTCCATGCCTCGGGAGAGCAAGATGCAATTATGAGAACAATTATAGAAACACTGAGGCAAAGCCAGCCATCCTCACATGCCGAAGTTAAGAGTGACAAAGCAGAGCATCAGCAGCTTTATAAGTAATGTGTGGAAGTCTTTCAAGTGTTGACGATGCAGGACGGCTCATTAAACGCATTCCATCTGTCTTTAATGCGCCATCCAGTGAAGGCGAGAGAAGCAGATGATGCCCTTCCATTACAAGCAAAGCCATACTATTGTACAGAGATTTTTGGACCCAACTCTCACCCCATTGAATACCAGTACATTAATGGCGCTTCGAATGCTGAAAAGGTCAGAAGCATTGACCTTACAAATGAATTACTGATAAGGCCAAATGGTTCAGGGAGTAAAACCCTTTTCACCATTACAGCCCGCTTAAGATTATTTCCCTGCAACACATTTGTAAGATTTTGTTCATGTTTAAAATGGAGTGGACACTTGAGAGTAGATTCAGTAGAAACAGATTGTAGGGCCATGACCGTTCAATTAAGATGGGAAGCTAAACCCAGCACTGAAGCTAGAATGTAAAGAGAAGCTCGATTTATACAATACTACAAAAATGTTTATTTAATTAAAGCAAAAGCAGATTCAAAAATTGCATGTCTCCCAGTTGTCATGTGGAGAGGTTGATATATTTATTGTACATATTCTTTTCTGTTCCCCTACCTAATTAGTGCTATAAGTGGCACTAAAAAATTTTGATCTGTGGACCAACTGGTTACCTTCCAACATATATATATGGACCACCTCTGATATGCAGAACATTTTAAATAGTATATTTAAATTGTTAGGTACTCTTAATCCCACTTTGTCCCGGAGGACTGGTCAAGGGACCAACATAAGTCCTAGGACCAACTGTTAAGAAGCACTGGTATAGATGGTTGATAGTTAAGTTTCGGATGTGGAAGAGGCTGGACCAACAGAAGAGTAGAGTAATGCAGAATTACTCAAGATGTTGATCTGGTAACGCCTCTAAAATCAGTAATAAAATGTTATGTTTGATTTTATTTTATGCTCATTGTACCCATTTGTATTCGGTTTGTAATATGTCTTCACTTTACAAAGAAATAAGCAATAACATCCAAAAAAAAGAGGTGACAAAATACTTTTTTTTGTTACAATATGGCAATGTGTGCTAATGAGTCTAGCCATTGAAAAATCTGGTTATTGGAGATTATGGGGAGGCCTCATTATCAGTATCACAAGTAAAAAGCACTAAAAATTGGGAAGGTGAAAAAGAAAGCAAAATGTCTGAAAGTAAAATGTAAAACAAGGAGGGGGAAGAAAAGCTGATAGGAAACATAGAGCAACAGCTGATGCGCGATAGGACATATGGGGGAACAGCAGACGTGTAAAATGAAAACCAAAGGCGCGACTGACAGCAGCTTAACTCCACTCTGCATCAGCTAAGAGGCTCTGATCAATGGCCCCGTATCACTTCCATTTTTAGCGCCATTTCTACAGGCCTCTGGTGCATCTCTAAGGCAGACAACTACTCTGTATGCTTTTCCCTGGACATCTCTCTACCATTAGCCACTCGAGAAGAATTGAACATCCCCTGAAACACTGTCACATCTGGGTGGGGGTTCCAACTCAAAAGGAACAGAAGAAGAATATGAAGAAAAAACCATCAGTAGACAGATTTTCCATCGTGTTTTTGAGTGAGAGCCGCGCTGGCAGGAGATCAAAGCGCATTACGCTGAGTGCCGACGTGCGCTCGTTGTTCTTCAATTATTCAGGCAATAATTGCACCTTTATTTAAAGCCTGCTCTTGCACGAACCACGTTGCAGGCTGCCAGGCTCATCGAGCGCTGCTAGACTTTACACAGGGATAGACTTTTATCTTGCACAGCCATTAATTAGGTAAACGCATTTGTTAGCATGTTATCAGGTGCAATACCGCGCATGGCACACATGTCCCTTGTTGTCACCTCATGGGTGACATTTATTGACACATAGGGGGAGGTGCAGGGTATGGGTAACAGGAGAAGCTGTTAAGTATTAACACCAAACTAGCATAATGTGTTGCAGACCCTCTAGTGCAGAGGTGTTAATTGATCTCGTTACACTGCAACGTTTCTATGGAACGAGTTTCACAGTCCTCTTAAAGCTCTTCTCATGGTCATTAAAAACCAGAGCTGTGAGAATAACTCATTCACTGCTGGACAAAAAACCCAACACGTTACAAAGCTTAAAGAAACACTGAAGTGGCATTCTTATAATATTCTCTTATGAGGAACTTTACTGATAATATCGATATAAAGTTAAAGATAAATAAATACTGACTTAATTTCTTAACTAATGTATTCAATTCTGTTTTACTGGTGGGACACATTGGTTGCAGCCTACGGGCTTGATCACTGCCATCATGCATCGGTTACCCTCTTGTCTCACAGGAGCATCTGATCTTCTAGACGGTGTTGTATCCATTGTACCCACTCCACATTACTATGCCTTTACACACAAATAAAGACATTGCTGTTGCTTTATAAATAAGTAATGATAATAATGGCTTCCTTGTATATACCTACATTTATATACCTATTATCCACTAGCATGGACCCCATACAGTCCTATTGTTCACCCCCCAAATATGTATCTACTAACAGACACCGATGGCACCCCAATAACAAAGACAATGTCTAACCCTGTAAGGCCCTGGCTGCCTCTGTTTCTCCCGTGTCACGGAGTCGTGTGCCTCTGTGTCACCCAAGACGTATCCCCAAGGTTCCCCCTCAGTGACAAGCATATTTATATTCCTGGAAGCAGCAAGGTGTTACAAGGCACTGAAGTTGTTATGCTGCACACTGGGGAAAACTAATACACGCAGAGAAAGCAAGAGCTTCAACATTGCTGCAATTAATCATAGTATTTATTTACTGCTTGTAATTACCACAGGGGGCCTCACTATCCATATAAACGAGGCCAAACATAGTAATCATTGTCTTTCCTTAATCGCGCTAAACCACACAATAGACAAGACAAGACTGCGTCTTCCCAAAGCATCTCCACACAGGTAACTCCAACTTACAACCCTCCTCACCAAATTAGCACGCGCTATTTGCCTTCGTATTTATACACTAGCAGCTATAGCCGTTATCATTTATGTTAATAAGAAACAATGTGCAGCCTTCTCGGTTTCCCTCCATACAATTTATATAAAGCAATATACAGTGAGATTAAAAATGACAAACTACGTCACTTGTCAAAAAGTAATCCTAATGGAGGATCATGTAGTGGACGACTGGCACGGCTAGCAGGCTGGTTGCCAAGTCTATTTTTGATCATTTATTTAGGTGTAAAATGGTATTTGTACAAAACTGCCTTTAATGGAAGACTGACATTGCCAAAATTACTTGATTTCATTTTAAGACTATATTTTTGAGATTAGGACCATTAATTCCCCATTAAATGGAATCTCTATATTTGCAGTTACTCGGCCCAAACTGGAGCTCCAGATGGGGGAAGATGCCATGGATGTAGCTAAGTATTTTTAAAATATTAAAATTCCTTTCAAAATACCATCTCTTTTTTAATAATTTTAGGTTTTGAGGGGGTTCCTTCTCATTCACTCTTTCAATAATATGGATTACTCTACATTGGTTCTATCAGCTTAAGCAACCAGCTCCAGCAATGGTAGAGACTGAAGCTCACACAAAGTAACTAAAAATAAATAGGCAGTAAATCAGCTCTATATACTGAAAATAACAAGGTCCCATACACTGATAGACGCGTATTGTTTGTGCCACAGAAAGTAGCAACGTAGACGAGCAGAAGGCTATTAATTATTTTACAGGAATGTTATTGTGAGCATCGGGTCAGAGACACCCCGGGAGCTTGCCTATTAACTGATAATTATTATCTTATATAAGATCCTATAATTATGCCCAGCACACATGTATTTCTGCATCTATATCACAAGCCACTTATAAGGACATTCTGACAGAAAGTCTTACAAGGAAGAGAGAGATATGGCCAGGAGGAAGTGCTCAGAAAGAGACAGCTGAAGAGAGAGATCACAAGAAAAGGGAGACAATATATTATTATATTTGGATGCCATAGAACCGGTGGTACTGTAAGCACATGGACAACACCTGAACATGCACGCTAAAAGAACTAAGATAAAAAGGAGAGCAGGCGGAAGGCGAGGACGTGGGGCTGTCTCAAGAGACAGCAAAGTATGGCTATAGAGAGCAAACTATATGGCTATAGAGAGCAATATAGATGGCTATAGAGAGCAAATTAGATGGCTGTAGAGCAAAGTATATGGCTATAGAGAGCAAAGTAGATGGCTGTAGAGCAAAGTAGATGACTACAAAGTAGATGACTATAAAGCAAAGTAGATGGCTATAAAGCAAAGTAGATGGCTATAAAGCAAAGTAGATGGCTTTAAAGCAAAGTAGATGGCTTTAAAGCAAAGTAGATGGCTATAGAGAAACTAAATAACAATGAAACCACAGTTAAAGGCAGTAAAGGAAAATATGAGATAGGAGAGAATGGTACTCCGGCCTTCGCGTGCCGCAGAATAGCGCACTATCATCAGAGCGCTGAGAACTGCGCTCTAATGACGCTCTGCGCTTCAGCCAGTAGCTCAATACTTCAGGGAAATCCCAGGAATCTCCTAGATGTAGTTGATCTTCAGTCCTCTTACCCGTGGGGGTATTGAACAAAGTGAGCATTAAAGGCACAGACCAGACGTAAGGAAACAACTTTGGGAGCAAGCGCTCCAGACGAAAAAGATGTGAGAGTATAGATAGATACAAATTAAGAAATGATTAAGGACAGTGTGTAGAGCAAATGGATTTAAGAGAAAAAGACAGAATGCAAGAAAAGAGGTAAGGAGGGTGGCAAGGAAGGAGAGAGTGAAGAAAGGAGGAGAATAGGAGGAGAGAAAAGATAATGTTAAAAGATTTAGAAATGAGAGAGGGGAAGAAAAGAGATAGTGGATATGGATAGATGGGTGAGAGACAACTTGAGAGGAGAAAGAAAACAGAGTGATGGAGGGGAGCAAAGAGAGAGGGAGAGATAAAGTGTAAGGGAGAGGAGGGAGGAGACAGAGAGAAATAAAGGAAGGAGAGTAAGTCTGTGAGTATTAAAGAGAGACGAGGAGACCAGCCAGAAAGGGGTCAGTTAATTCAGCTGGAAATATTATTGCAGAGGGAGATTTATTGTCAGCAGGCCACATTAGCACTGGCACAGTGGGGCACTAGGTTTGCGCCCTGACTGAGCGAGCAGATAAATTAAAGACATCTGGAGGAGCAGAATGGAAAGGGAGATTATTAATACTGAAATTTAGAAGCCAAGGTCTGAGCCACGAATCCATCACTGCAAGCAGTTACTGTTCAATAAATTAGGCTAGATAAGGATTGAAGGATGGTGCATTAAAGGCAGCATTCATTTCAGTCTGGCAGAAGGAGACCCTTCCCCTGGGCTTTTAACCCTTGGACAGGGAGCTGTTCAGATGGATTTTGTGCAGATTGCCGTGAAAGGTTTTAGACATTATTTTACAGTGGCAATCCATGAGCAGACATTCCCTACTACCTGGTGCACTATACAGTGATATTGAGTATCATTTAAATTGTACAACTCCTGTAATGTGATCACTGTGTAAAGATATCAAATGTATTAAGGTTTTAAGGAATTTTATGGCTGATTGTGTACTGTAAAATATTGTTTTCTGGCAAATCTGCCATGTCAGCATTCCTATAATTAATTTGCTTTAGATAAGAACCACATATACAAGGTGTGAGGCTGTTTTGGTGTTTGTATCCTGAATTGGGGAGTGGTCTTGCCATAGTAACCTGTATCCAGTATTCTCTGCCTGTACCTTTGGGTGTTGTCCTCTTCAGAAGCCATCTTTTGTGTCACAGAGAACAAGAACTACACAACTAGGTTCATATCAAGCCCTCTTGAAGAAGCGGATTGTGACAAACCAACTATAGCACAAGTAAAACAAACACAATAGTAATTCATTATTAAATTCAGAAACCTAAAATTTGACAGCAAGCAAGAAAACGGGCGACCATACAAAAATATTTAATTCCTGTTCTAGGGCCTCATCCAATTTAACCTTTTCAATATTGCAATATGTTTTGTTGCACAGGTTAAATCATCTGTGCCAACTCCCTATTCAAGTCCTGGAGTACCACTGAAAGTCCTGGTACTAAGAATAAGAACATCTGACTGGCAAGAGCTGAATAGTTACCTGCATTAAATGACTCCCTGCGGCACTAGGACATATTGTAAATTTTGGACTACAACTGGACTTTAATTAAAGGGGAAGGGTTTTCTGACATCCTATCAAAGTAACATCTAGTCCAAACAAAAATGTTCACAAATGACACAACCCAGACATGCATGTGTTACTGTAAATGGTCATCAAGTCTATTTACGGTCAGAGAGATTAAAGGGGTGTAATATTGTGGATCAAAGATGGAACATTACTACAAAAAGGCTAAGGAAATTAGTAATGTTTTTATCTGAAAACCATTAATGATTGGATTTCATAGCAACAACATAATTAGAGGTGACACACCAACATGGTGCTTACTGCCAATCAGGCCATTGATCGAGGAACTCTTATTGTAAGTGACTTGACCCACACCATTGTAGAAAACAGGAGACATATTATAGAGATGGATACAGTTTAGAGGAACAAAGTTGAGGGTTTTATTATTATTATTATTGTTTATTTCTAACGCGCCGACATATTCTGTAGCACTGTACATAAGTTAAGTTCAGACAAAGATAAATACAAATGAACATATAGCAAAGCAAGGAGGGCCCTGTCTTTGAGCTAGGAATCCAATGTCCATGACAATGTTCTAGACATGGTATACATGTACAAGTTCTATAATTAGGCTACTAACTCCCTGGAGTCTACCAATGCTCAGATTCATAAAGTCGGATGAATTTAAACTGGAAATAACACATGCACACTCAATTATTAGCAACCATTACACTAACATTACAGTGATCAGAAATAAAAATAATAAACTTCAATGTAAGTTCACAATAAGAAAATATATTTTTAATAACTTAAAATTAGTAGAGAAATCAGTACCTATAAATTTAATGATACCATATTAGGAAACGGATGCCTTTGTTTAATTTTCTTACATAGATGTAAGTGTCAGACATAATATGTCTTGTTAATGACTAACAGAAATCTCCTACCACCAATTACACTTCCTCCTCCTATATAAAAGCAAGGGGACAGCTGTCGTTTATTCTAAAAATGTCACATGGTTCTGTTTTTTGCTCAATTTATGCACAAAAATGATATTAATAAAACAGATACAGAGGTACAGTTTCTATTATGTTAGTTTCTTGAAAGGATGAGTGTCTGGAGGACCATTTGCTGCAGGGCTTTAATTTTGTGTTGCCCCCTAACACAACTCCACTGAACCAGCAGGTCATCTCAAACTTTAAGAAACTGTATACCCAGGCCCTGTTCCAGAGGTGCTTTGAGGTGACCTTGGATACTCAGTTAACACTGAGAGGGTCCGGGAAGGTCCATTTTAATATACTCCACTTTGTCACTCTGTTAGATAAGGCCTGCTGTGCAGTCTCTCTCAAGACCATGAACTGCGGCTGGAAAACATTGTGGCCAGAAGCTGTAGCTCTGAGGAGCTTGAAAGCTGAACCTAGCCCAGTAGTGGAGGACATTGTGACTCTGGGTAAGTCCATGGGCCTGGAGGTCAGTACCGAGGACATCAAAGAATTAGTGGAGGAGCACAGACAAGAGCTCAGCACTGAGGAGCTGCAGGAACTTCAGAGGGAGCCGCAACAGAGGAGGGAAGGGAGGAAGAGCCTAATGCACTCATCAAAGAAATGTGTGCTAAATGGGCTGAATTACAAAATTTTGTTGAGCACTAATACCGGACAAAACTCAAGCAAGCCACGTTGTGGACTTATTTAATGATCTAGCAATGTTTCACTTCAGAAACATTTTGAAATGAAGGCAAAAGGCAAATTTTCCTTGATAGGTTTCTTGTGGAACGGAATACATCAGACTCTCCAGCAGGGTGCAGTGGTGTTAAGAGACAGAAATGACAAATATCTCCTGTGCAAGTGCCTGATGTTGTAATGGAAGAGGACTCCCCTTCCAAGCAATAGCCTGTCTCCTCCTCCTCTTCATTGCCATCATTCCATTGGTTCCTCAAGTCTTCTCAGTACTGTACAGTTAAAGTGAAGTTAAATTCTCTGTTATTTTATTTAATTATTGATTTTTATTGATGCCAGTTTAGTTTTTAGGTCTTGTATCCAAAAACAAGACCATCAGTTTTAAATAAAATGTGAAAAATCTGGGGTCAGAAACTGATTATTTCAATTTATATTGATTCTGACGGGAAATGCGTGTTTGGTTCGCATCCTGCCATCCAAAACAGATTAAGGACTTGAACCAAGGTACACCACTGTATGTGTATATGTATATATATATATATATATATATATATATATATATATATATATATATATATATATATATATATATATATATATATATATATATACACACACACACACACAAACAAACACACGTGTGCGCACACACACACACATTATGAGAGAATGCAGTGGCATAGATGAACTGTCTGCTTTGATCTTGTTTCCTAGAGCTTCTCTCCTACGAACCATACACTTCGAACCACAGGGAGCCAATGTCTCTTTTGATTTATCTCTCTGGGAGTAAATACGCAGGATAAGGAATTTACCTCTGTCAGAGCAACTATCCCAATGGGCCAACACACAAAGCACTGGATCCAAGCCACTGCTGCAAATCCGCAGAGACTATTACTGATTCTTACTTGTTTTCACAGCCATGTTAAAATGCAGAAGTCTATAGGATGGGTAAATCCGAGCTGTGTTTTTTATATCCCACAAAACTTCCATATCTTAACTAAATATGTCTGCCCTTTCTCTGGACCTTTTCTCACTACCTAAACTACATGCACCCTTTTGAAAATGTCTGTAAATACACAAGATTTCAGAGATCAAGGTCTTCAAATCATAAGTATATGTTGCCTTTAATTTATGTCCTATAATATTCAATTAGGCTAATTGTGCTGGGTTTTGAAATAAAATGTCTGTGAAGGATTATATCAATTATAATTTGAACAACCTCTATTTATAAAGTTCAAATTGTTTTGCAGTATGTAGCACATAGCAATACATATAATGAATATATCAAAAGGTATATCGGTGTGATACATTGCTACTTCAGAGGTTAAATATATCTGCTTTCCCAACATGCATTTATAACATGAATAGAAACTAATCCATTCATTCAATGGTATGCCATTGAAGTGGGTAATCCAGATGATAGCCCTGTGTCAACCAATAAGGATCTATGTGGAACATTTCCCCTTAGATTGTAAGCTCTTTGTGCAATGACATTGCTGGATAGTGTGCTTTCTGTGCCTGGTTCTTCACCTCTGTTCAGTCACCACCAAACACCTCATTATTCCATGTCTATATGCCAGATGGCATCCTGCAGCATGTCACGCGGATAATAACAATTACAAATGTATGGTGGGTAGGGAAGCTGCAGAGTCCGCTCCCTAACACACTCTGCTCAAAGGCCACTCGAAACCCTTATAGTTAAAAAACAGCTCGGTCCACGATCAAGATTATAAATAGACAAGAAGAAGAGTAGAACTCAAGTAATCTGTTAACACATAGAAAGGCTCAATTAGCTGCTCCTTGTCAAATTTCCATGCCCCTGTATTATATGTCTGGAAGGAACATACATACATACACCTTGTATGGACCAGACATTCACTGATCGGATATGACTCTCTCTATATTTATGTCTCTGTCTCTCTTCGTTTCTATGCCTCAATATTTGCCTGTTTTTCCATCTCTCTGTCTTTTCTTCCCCTCTCTGCTTCCCCTTCACCTGTCCTCCAAGCTTTTTATTCTTTACTCTGTCCTTCTCTCCAGCATTTGGTTTGTACCCACAGACCTTTCTGTCCATCTTGAAGGCTGTGTCTCCATCTCTCCCTAATCTGGAGGCTGTGTCTCCATCTCTCCCTAACCTGGAGGCTGTGTCTCCATCTTTTCCCATCCTGGAGGCTGGGTCTCCATCTTTTCCCATCCTGAAGGCTGGGTCTCCATCTTTTCCCATCCTGGAGGCTGGGTCTCCATCTTTTCCCATCCTGGAGGCTGGGTCTCCATCTTTTCCCATCCTGGAGGCTGGGTCTTCATCTCTTCCCATCCTGGAGGCTGGGTCTCCATCTCTTCCTTTTTTCTCCATCATACCATTATATATATTTTTCATACATATATATATATATATTCTCTTTTTTTATTTTTATTTAAAACAACTCATTTTCTTTCTCTCTATATTGCTGTCATTTTATTTCATATGTTTTGTTTACCTCTCTCTCTATAACTACCCTTCTCTTTCACGCTATGTTACTGTCTATCTCTTCTACATTGTTTCTCTACCTCTACCCTGGTCTTTTATTCATTGTTCCCTCTCTCTTTAGTATTTTTACTGTCAGTGTTACCTCACCATTCCTATTTACAACTCCTCTCACAATTCCACTGATTTTCTTTTCCTTTCTCTTTCTATAACTACCTCTACTTCCTCATCTCTCTTTTGCATTTGGACTTCTATCTTCCTCTCTAAAACCACTCTCTTTCTCTCTCTGGAACCCTCGTCATCTCAACTTTTCTCCATTTACTCCTCTCTCTCCATTTCAATCCTTGACCTTGCTCTCTCTTTCTGTCTATCTGTCTGTCTCTCTCACTTTCACTTATCCTCCCCTTCTCATTCCCTCTCACTAGCTTCCATACCCAGGGATTGCATTAAGGTTAGGTCAGAAGTGTAATGAGCTTTATGTGTTCTCTGAAGATTTTTCCGCCTTCATTGCTCCAACCAATATGCCAATTAAAAGAAATTTGGCAGTGTGTCCAGTTCTTAATTAAAAGGCTCATGACCATTCAGAAGGTAGGGAGTGAGAAATAAAGAGACAGAGATGAGCAGGAGATGAGAGAACAAGGTATGATAAGGTAGAGAGAGGGAAGAGAGGTATTAGATGAGACACAAAATGGAAAGATAAGAAAGAAACTGAAATACAGCTGAAATATAATACTGATAATGTTACTGATAAGGATAAATGGGATAATACAGCAGAAGAAGCTAGAAATATGATAGGTAGGAAAAGATACAAGGAATTGCGACGGAGGGAGAGAGATGGGGCGGGGGACACACAGTGTGCGGGTGAGATGCAAAGAAATAGGTGAGAGTTGTGAGATATTTACTCCCAGGGCAGGAAATGGCTAATTCCATCCAGGTCAGTGGCCGACTTTGCTTGGGCTCAGCTGCTGTTTATATTGTACTCTGCAGGAAAAACCAATAGCATCAAAGTCCAGTTTATCACCTCTGGCTGCAATAGCACTAAATCTGCAGCAACAAATTACAAAGCATGGCTGCTTCTCTTTGGCAGGAGAGCGCCAGGGGCTGTGAAGGTGATTAACCTCTTCAACCTGCTCACTGAACTGGTTGACACTGACACTGGGGCAACATATAGTCGTGCGGGGTCAATAGGAGCATGAAGGAAGTGTGGAGTATTCACTATGGTAAGAAACCGAGCTGTCCACGGTGCAGCAGTGCTCTCTTCCACAATTAATAGGTGAAAATATAAAATGTTTTATTTTTTTTACTTTATGCCAAGAGCTAAAAATCAATTTCCATTATACTTATGTGAAGTAAACAAAGAGTAACTTTTTTAAAGGTATTCTGTTTTCTTGCTGTAGTTATTTTATATTAATTATTTAAAAATGTACTATTAACCAGCTGGCAGTCTGTTGGCCAGAGGCAATTTCCCCAAAAGTATTTATTTTCTTATGTGACTGCCAACCAGATCACTGCACATCTGCCAGGTCATGTGTTTAAAAGGATTGCACTTGACACCTTTAACTATAGGCAACTCATTTTTGATTATTGATTTACAATTTCTAAAGAGCACCCTCTAATGGGCCACTTAATTCAGCACAATTTGGACCACATCACAGTAAAGATTTCCTAAAAGCATGTTGAAATACTTTTTGAAATATGTGTCCCATTAAGTCAATGGTAAGACTGCTTACATTTCCATTTGAGCAGGGCAGAGAAGTGCAAGGGTAGGGGGTGTTGGTGCTCTGCTCGCTTTGGTGCTGTCTGTGTAGAGCTGGGGGGTGGGGGGGGGACCATTAACAAGTCTATCTGTGCAGGCATAGAATGCTGATATCACCTAAACATGTCAGTTATGGGTTAACTGGCCAGTGCAGTCCCAAGTCCAGGGGAAAAAACTGCTATCAATCACTGTGTTTACTGTGCCCTCTTCTATCTGTTATTACTCACGCACCAGCCAGTAGGCAGGATACACTTTGTATGTAAACAGAAGCTTAAAACCTAGATTTTTATTGGTCATTAGTGTAATTAAAAAACAGACCATATTAACATATAATCTTGTACTCTCACAAAATGAAGAACACTAACAGTGAGGTAAAAGGACCTTTACATTAACAGTCGCAAACTATAGACTACAGTATCCCGTCCCATTATCAATATGTAACTTTATTCTATTGCTTTAGTAAATCTTCTTCTACCCCTTCACCCTTCATCAAATCTTCCAGTGAAACCAAATCTTCACCTCTCTTCAGCAATTTCTAGATGCTGGGGAGGCACACTCTGTGCCTCTGATTTGAGAGCAGGTAGACAGGGCCAGCCTAGACTTTATTCCAGTGTAAACTAAAACCTTGGTATGGATTAGAGAATTCTGTTAATGCTGATAAAAACCCTGCCAGCACTGTGCCTCCATACTGTGCTGGAGCTGATAATACTGTCATTATGTTCAAACAGCACTTACATCAATGCCACTATCAATAAGACACTAACAAACACTGTGCTGCTGCTGTTTCTAGGAAAAAGGTTTGCTTTAATTATCTGTAATTATTTATTTATTTGAGACACATCTTCAATTACTGTTGGACAAGTGTATGTTTTAAGCAGAATATTATGGACTTTCCACCCAAGCATAGCAAATTGTGTGGCAGACCACAATGGAAAGCCCAATACTATTATAATAATGGGGGATCTCAAAAACTGTCCAAAAAGAACCTAAAATATGTTATCCAACAGAGCATGCACAGGGCCATCAATATGTAATTTAATATTGACAGGGTGTTATACAATAATGCTACTAATACACAGGCCATGGTTCTTATAGGGACACAGTCAGTAAAATATGAAATACAAAAGTTATTTTACATGATTAACTACCGGTGGTGTCTATTAATATAGTGGAACCTCTATATTCGCCATTAACCGGTTCCTGAGGGACAAATGAATACTTAATCGTTCAAATATAGAATTTTCGGGACAAATATAAGATAATTTTTTTGCTGAAATTTGTTTTTCATGACAAATACTGAATTTTTGGCCGATTATCAGAATTTTTTTTGAAGAATATTGGATTTGACGAATATAGGGGCTTATGAATATGGAGGATCCACTGTATTCTGTGAGCTACACTCCATCCCAGGAGCCCTAACCTCACTCTGATGCCTCACTCAAAAAAGGACAGACACTACGTACTCACAGACTCTATACTCGCAGACTCTATACACATTATACAATTGTTGCATGTGGTTTTAAATATTACCGGTTTCATATTTTCTCCTCTTACAGAACATAGTAGCCCATGATTTCTCCAGTGTCTCTTGATGGAACATTTAGGGCACATACTAAAGAGCTGAAGGAAATTGGACTAATGAGCTATGGAGGAATCCCTGGAGGATGCTGCATCTCCATGCACAGGATCTCCCAGAAGCCTTTGCGTGAGCAGGCTAAGGTGAGCGCTACAATAATCATTTAACCTGACCTGTGAATGATAAATCATGGGGCTGCGAGTGGCAGATGGCAGGCAGTTGCTGAGTGCCTTTGCTTATCAGCTGTTGGGTGGCACTTGCTAGGGAAGCAGATTGCCAGCTTGTTATCTCCTCTCTCTTTTGGAATACTAAAGCACTCTGCATTCTCTTCCAGTGATTACAGAGGAGCAATGTTACTGCCTCCCTCACACAAACAGCCTGCTCCCCTCTGCCAGAGAAGGCGCTTAATCAGCACCTCTGCCCCGCCACGCTCTGCGGGGCACATCCATCTGCTGCCCGTCTAACCTATCTGTGCCCTGGGTCCTGATGGCAGCAAGGCACTTGTATCGAGCCGCTAAAAACCTAATTTACTACACAGATTAAAAATCATAGATTTAGAATACAAATACACGCAAAAGCTACCCAACATACCAAATAAAAGTATGAATACGCAGGCGTGTGCACACATTAAGGGTATATGGCAGTTTGTGGGACCCCATGTGTGTAAGTCTGTCTGATTGGGCGTCTCATATCAAATATGTTTATTGAGAAATTCTGTATATTTGTAATTCAAAGTATATTTGAAATCTCTTGTGTGAGCTCCACCCCCAAGACACCTACATAGGCAGAGCGTCCTAGCCAATGAAATGTGCAGAGTTGTGTCCTAGCCAATGAAATGTGCAGAGTTGTGTCCTAGCCAATCAGCTGATCATGGCTACCTCCGGAGCAGCTTTGTCTCAGCCAGTAAGATGGAAACAGATACATTGTTGTACCTGCTGCTGATTTGCCACAACTAATTATGAATTCAATGATAAATTAGCTTGGATGTTCTGGGGCGTTCCTTCTCAAAATGAACAGCCAGGAAAATGAAAACATTTTGCAAACTCTTGGGTAAGATTATTAATGTTTATTTTGGGATTTATTTCATGCAAAAACAGTTTTCATTCACTACCGATTCTCCTCTATCCATAAAACCCCATGAACCGGAAAATCATAGGAATGGCGATTCTATTGTTATTTGAGTCATAATGCAGCTTCATGTTTTTTTATCTTTACAAAACGTGCTTTAATTAATAATTCTGTACTTGTTGCAGCTTATCTAATTCTTCAGAAGAGCATATTGTAAATATGTGGATACAGTCCTTGTACTTCCTACTGTCAGAAAATCCTGCTGACACAAGCCTTGCAGGAACATTTTTTGGAGACAGGTGCGGGTGACAGTAGAGGTGATGAATAAATCCAACACAGGCTGGGTGTCCCTCCCCCCAGGAAGCATGTTATTGTGTCCATGACGAGCAGATCATTATACAGGGCCTGCATTGGCCACACTGTGAGGAAGCAGGGGATGTCACCCAGCTAATTGATCCAGTGCAATGAAATCAGACAGATCAAATGCCAGATAGCAACCCGCTGACCTACACATAAAGGATCAAAAACAGCCTTTAAAGATTTCCAAGGGCAGAGGTCAGGGAAGAAAGGGCAGAGAACCAACCACACAGATGTCAAAGGTCAGGCCCTCTGGGCCTCTTGTCTTTTTAAGCCTTTGTTGCCGGGTTACCTTAATTGGGTTGCCAGGCAGAGGGTGCTGAAAGGTCATCGTTGTATGATTTAAAACAGCAGTGATCAAGAAAACATTAGTTTTTTTTAATTATCCTTCATTAGATCTTTTCTCATGGTCTTATGGGTCTTTTGAAGCAAAACAGAGCGCACAGGGCCTCAGGACAGCTAAATATCACTGGGGATAGAGAGCTGCCGAAGAAATAATAACACGTGAGTTATGGGCACCTTGCAGACATTGCTTCTGGATTATCCAATACATTGTGCGGCAAGGTGTACTGAAACAAAACATTAAAGGGACACAATTTTCATATGTGTTTCAAAAAAGCATATTTTAAATATTACAATGGTAGATTTTTTACAAGAATAATTAAGTAAAATCTGTTTAGACTGCCTTGAAACTACCTAGAAAAAGTACAGAGTATACTGTAGTATAGGGCACAGGTTGACAAGTACGAGGTATACATTTATATACCTGCTCATTAGATGACAAGCCCCCAGAGCAGTTAAATGCTTAAATCTGAGAGCATAATTTGAAGAAAGAAAAGAAAACACGGTAGCACATTTACAAGTACAGTAGACTCTCGGTTATCTGGAACCCACAGGGATTGGTAGATGCTGGATAAATGTAGTTTCTGGTTGCTTGAGAAATACATATAAAAGAGGCCCAGATTAGCTGCACATAGGATGCCCTGCTAAGTATATTTGTCAGTGAGGGCTGTTCCAGCAGCCGCTTTCACTCCTCACTTACACACAGGTACGCTGGAGGGTGCGGTGCTAACCCCGGGAAATGTAACCCCAACACTGCCCTGGCTCAGTCCCTGATGCCCGGGGAATGTAACCCCAACACTGCCCTGGCTCAGTCACTCATGCCTGGGGAATGTAACCCCAACACTGCCCTGGCTCAGTCACTCATACCCCAGGGAATGTAACCCCAACACTGCCCTGGCTCAGTCACTCATGCCCCGGGGAATGTTACCCCAACACTGCCCTGGCTCAGTCACTCATGCCCCGGGGAATGTTACCCCAACACTGCCCTGGCTCAGTTACTCATGCCCAGGGAATGTGACCCCAACACTGCCCTGGCTCAGTTACTCATGCCCGGGGAATGTAACCCCAACACTGCCCTGGCTCAGTTACTCATGCCCGGGGAATGTAACCCCAACACTGCCCTGGCTCAGTCACTCATGCCCGGGGAATGTAACCCCAACACTGCCCTGGCTCAGTCACTCATGCCTGGGGAATGTAACCCCAACACTGCCCTGGCTCAGTCACTCATGCTTGGGGAATGTAACCCCAACACTGCCCTGGCTCAGTCACTCATGCCCGGGGAATGTAGCCCCAACACTGCCCTGGCTCAGTCACTCATGCCCGGGGAATGTAACCCCAACACTGCCCTGGCTCAGTCACTCATGCCCGGGGAATGTAACCCCAACACTGCCCTGGCTCAGTCACTCATGCCTGGGGAATGTAACCCCAACACTGCCCTGGCTCAGTCACTCATGCCTGTCTGCTTCTAGGTAACATTAAATTGCAGAGACATACAGCGGATGCAATCTAGGTGCCTGTAAGCATTTTGTGCCTCCTGGCATTTGTTGAGCCCTGTAAAATTTAATTTTATTTAAAGTACAGTATTATTTTTTTTCTGGTTGCTTGAGACTTCTGTATAACTGAGAATCTACTGTACCCTCTTTCAGATACAACAATGAAACAAATCTTTATATGCTCTCCTGTTGCAATCAGACTGCGGACCCATTTGTATCATATTTGTATCTCTACTTACCTTAACATTTGGTAATTGTACCCACTGTACTAGTTTGTAAATAACAATACAGAAAATCTTTCTGATGTATAAATAGGAATAATAATAATATTATTATTGATACTAATATTATGAACCTCTAAACTTTCGTTCATGTATTTAAAACAGAATGATTCATATATTAAATAAGCAATATGTTGCATGTAAAAAGTGCTTGGCGTGCTTATCCATCGCAATATCTCTGCACTCCATGGATTTAAAAAAGTTTTGGGAGATCATTTTTATTTAGTTCAGTCGCCATCTTGTGCACAGATACACACATTCCTTTTTGGAGATTGGAGGAAAGAGAAGCATTTCCTGCTTAAGTCTCTAAAACATGCCTTAATTCAAGCGACTATAGGACTATTTTTAATTGTATGAGGAAAAAAATAATTTGATGCTTAAATTATGTTCTTTAAAATGACAGAACATTTTTACTGGCCCCTTAAATATGACACACCTTAGCCTGCCCCAAAGAAACAGAAACGACAACATTTATATTCTATGTAGACAATTTATGGACCAGTTTCCATGATCTTTTACTTTCTGATAATTGACGCTCTTCCATAATTCATTCTATCCAAGTACTGAGGTCTCGGTGGTTTGGAAAATATCTTATTCGACCCAAAACAGAGCCTAGAGCATTTCAATAGCATTTAGAAGAAGACTTTCCACAAATCTGAGACCTACTCTAGTCTGGACACATGTGCCGTGTAACATGTGCCGTGTAACATGCCCACCAATGTCTCAAGGCTTTCAACACTGAGCATTACCCACAGGGATGCAAAAAGCTCATCTTAAAGTACCACTGTAGTTCAAGAAGAATTGCACATAGTATGTTACTACTGCAGTATGGAGCTGAATAAGCCATAAATATAGAAAAAATGTTTTGCGAAAATCTGAGTTTTTTAATATTCTGTATTTGTAGACAATATTCCATGTTGTCTTTGCTTTGTCACTTCTGATAAATAAAAACACACTGCTAATATTCAAGTTATCAGTGGAGAGATGGGTGGGGGAAAGGTGAATTTGGCACCAACCCTCTTTGCCCACAGATACCCTGATGCAGACAGGTTTCATTGATAAGTGCAAGCTCTGCTACAGAAATGTAAACACCCCTCTCACACACACAACCTTCCCAAAGTATCGTTTATGTCTATAGGGTGAGAGAGATATATATTTTTTCTAATTAAACCTGGTTGTATTACCTTTTCCTGTGTAATTTTGCTCTTAGCCAGACTCAAAGGTTTCACACACTTGCATGTTTTCATTGTACAATGGTGATTTAAAAGCATGATGCTCTAATTCCTCATTGCTCTCACCTATTAAGCTGTGTACATACACTGGTGTTATTTCTGAATTAGAGGACATTGGTTACAGAGTTTATCTACCCCCCTAGATCTCTCTTCATGCAAAAGTCTAAGTGGGGGACTCAGATAAAACCCTTTTACACTCTCTCCACATCCTGCGCAGCTCCCCAGCACTCTCTCCCTTCCTCGCTTACACTTGAGAGCCGTCTTCTCAAGGAAGCTGAACTGCGGCCAACCTCTCACCCACAGCTGCTAGTTACCGGCTTCACAGCATCAGTTCAAGTTCCTTTCAACTACACAGCAGACCCACATCTTCTAATTGGAGACCTCGATCATTCATCAGGTTGTACATAAAGCAGTCAGACCATGTAGCACAGAAGCGGCTTTACACTGTATATCATTACAAGTGATTATTTATATACACACACACACACACACACACACATAGAGAGAGAGAGAGAGAGAGAGAAAGAGAGAGAGAGAGAAAGAGAGAGAGAGAGAAAGAGAGAGAGAAAGAGAGAGAGAGAGAAAGAGAGAGAGAGAGAGAGAAAGAGAGAGAGAGAGAAAGAGAGAGAGAGAGAAAGAGAGAGAGAGAGATGTGAATGTCCAGTAATCCAGATGAATAGTCAGAGTATTGCAGTATGCCTTTTTTGTTGGACAAACATATTCCTGGTTTTCATGAGGAGCTTCGGACTTGAAAAAGAGAGGAACGCTCTTGAGGAACTCGTCATGAAAACTATGAATATGTTTGTCCAATAAAAAAGGTATCACTATATACTGCATATATATATATATATATATATATATATATATATATATATATATATATATATATATATATACACATACATACATATACACACACACTAGTTACTTGCCTGTCAAAAATGATGGTATAATATTCTATTAAATATTATGTGTACTGTCTCTTTGTGCGCCCTCCCTCTCCTCATTCTCTCACTCTCAACCCCCTCTCCCACTCTCAACCCCCTCTCCCACTCTCAACCCCCTCTCCCACTCTCAACCCCCTCACCCACTCTCACCCCCCTCTCCCACTCTCAACCCCCTCTCCCACTCTCAACCCCCTCTCCCACTCTCAACCCCCTCTCTCACTCTCTCCCCCCCTCTTACTCTCTCCCCCCCTCTCACTCTCTCCCCCCTCTTTACTTCCTTTTCTCACTCCCACTTTCTCCCTCCCTCACCTTGTCTCCCTCTCTTCGCCACGCAATGCACAGCGCACATGTGCAACTCGGCTGACGACAACTATATTAGTGATATACACACACAAATACACTTCATTGTTTTGAGAGGAAGTGTTAAATAACAGAGTTTGGGCAGCATTTTAAGCATGTATCATTTTGCAATAAAGGGTCCTTGGCTGCATCACTTTAAATAACATAAATGTAAGATTTGATGAGCTGAAGGCAGCTGTCATAGAGAAAAAACATCTAGATACAAGCTGAGATTGGAGAACTCTGTATAACCTGAGCACCAGAAGGGAGGTTTTCAAAGAGCCTGGAAGGAAACCATTTGTAAAGATGGATTATAGTATGGAAAAAATACTAGGAGTCACCAGCACAAATATTTACAGGACCTTGTATTTATATATATATATATATATATATATATATATATATATATAGTATTGCAGGATGTAGTAATATTTTTTGGCGGCAAACATAGTTAAAAAGTCAGAAAATTTGGATGAGCATGGGATATACAGAGGCGAGACTCTGACGGATAAGATCACCACGTGGGACAGAATGCAGTATATATACATACATCCATACATACATACATACACATATAAATGCATGTGGGAGGCAATACATTAGGCAAATGTCTGCAGTGATGTGGTTAACATGGAAACCATTCTCCAACATGCTGCTGAGACATAGTCCCTGATAGGCCAAGACAGTAAAACATAGCTTTTTATTGCTTCTTAATAAAACAAAGTTATAAAGAAATACAAGTAAATAACAACATAGGTATATTACATACCTAGTAAAATCCACAGGAAATGTAAAATATCTAAATCATGCTAAACTTGTTCTCTCACTGAGCAATTAATATGGATATGTTAGTAGATTGAGGAATCCCCTAAAAATAAAACTCACATCAAAACATCATCATTTATATAGAATGATTTTAATCTTCTAACCTTCTGTAAAATAAAATCCTTAATGTGAAAGCCCTGCAATCTCAGAACAGGAGCATCAGAGGATTCTTTCTTAGACAATACATTCTGACTTATTTACCCTCTTGCAATAAAAGGCTTAGATTGTCAATGCTAACTGAACACGGGATTATAAGTGATGGCAATACCACCTATGATCACAGGAAGTGATTAACAGATCTTCTGAAATACCTGCCTCCAGCACTATGACAGCACGTAGCACAGAGACACTACAGTCTCATATTTGTTGAATGTTACTTACAAGGACCAGACTTGTTAGTGGCAACATTATGTTTAATTCTACCTTATAATCTATAGATTCCTATGTAAAACTGTTATCATTCCTGTAATCAAGAAAGAAAAGAAGGAGGTATGTTAATATATCTATGATAATCTATATAATACAAAGCCAAATCCCGACCATCACACCCATATGTGTTTGCTGAACATTTCATTCTGCAAACATAGACTTTCCACTAGGTGTTAGAACATGGCTGCAGGGATTTGCTACTATTCAGTCACAAGATTATCGGTGAAGTTGGGCACTGATGTTGGGTGAGAAGACGCGGCTTGCAGTCAGACTTGCAATTCATCCCAAAGGTGGTCGATAGGGTTGAGGTCAGGGCTCTGTGCAGGCCGTCAGATTCTGCCATAACCTCAAACCAGTCTTTATGGACCTCACATTATACATGGCAGCATTGTCATTCCCAAACTGTTACCACAAAGTTGGAAGCACAGAGTTTTCTAGAATGTCATTGTATGCTGTAACATGAAGATTTGCCATTACCAGAACTAAGGGGCCTAGCCCAAACCATGAAACGAATTACTCATCCTGCGTCAAACTTCACAGTTGGCACTTTGCATTCAGGCAGGTAGCATCCTACTGGCATACGCCATACTCAGATCCTTTTATGAGACTGACATATAGTGATGTGTGATTCATGACTCCAAAGAAGGCATTTCCACTTCTCCTGAGTCCAATAGTGGCAGGCTTTGACACCACTCCTGCCAATGATCTTAAGTTTGTGTGTAGCTGCTTGGCATGGAAACCCATATCACGAAGCTCCCAATAAACAGTTCTTGTACAGATGTTGCTTCTAGGACAATTTTGAACTTAATAGAGAGTGTTGTGTTATGTGCTACATGCTTCAGAAGTCCCAGTATGAGAGGTTCTGTCGCTATCGCTTCTCGGCTGAGCGGTTGTTGATCCTCACCTCTTCGAGTTCATAAACAGCACTTACTTTTGACCGGGCAAGCTCTAACAGGTCAGAAGTTTGACCAACTGACTTGAAAATATGGCATCCCATGACAGTAAGTCACTGAGCTCTTCAGTATGACCCAATCCACTGCCAATGTTTGGATATTGATATTGCATGGTTATATACTTAACTAGCGACTTGCCCGTTAAAAAATGACGGCAATAAAATTGTAAGGCAGGTAATGCTGTTTGCCACAGAGAGTAAGTATTTTGGTGGTCTGAGATCGTTGTGCGCTCATTGCGAGGCTGGCACTGAGCGCCTTTGGCACTCATTGCGAGCCTCTGGGTTGGTGTATTTGTTGTTATGATAGACGCTTTTGCGCTTATTGTAAGGTCCGCAGTGATCTTGTTTTGGCGCTTATTGCAAGGCTCTCCCCTGTTGTAGTTTGTGTCCTATGAGCAGCGTTGGCGCTCCTTGTGGGTGGCGCGGTGAAGGTGTTTGTGGTTGTTTAAGCTAGTGTGGTGTTAATTGTTTTTTTGTTTTGTGGCTATTTAATGTTTTTTATGCTAATTAATTAATTAAATCATAAATGAGTATACTTTACCTCTTTGTAATTAATATATGCAGCAAGGAATGTGCTAAAGAGCTAACAATCTGTTTTGATGTTCCTGCAGCATACAATGTAGATTTGCAGGGTTATTGAGCTGAAGTGTCAGCAATGTGTGCAGTGTGTAGTGTAAATAGGCTGCATGCGCGAGGGGAAGCCGTTTGTGTAGCTGGGTACTTCCGCATTGTGTAAGTTAGTGTTGTAAAATGGCGGCAAATGTGTATGTGGTAGGCGGGTTTGTATGATGAAGCGTCCTTGCTAATGGTGTATGTTGTAGGTCATACTGGTTTTTGTAAAAGCCGTATTTGGTTTGTAGTATTTAGCTGCTTTAGGGGTTGTGTAGCCTCGTTTTCGGGTTTTGTCGGTGGCCATTTTTTCCTCTCACTAGGGGAATTTCGAGAGTGTCCCCCCTTGCTGTGGGTAAGGTTTTTATTTTATTTTTGTATGTATTTATTTTTTTAATGTTTGCCACTGTGCGCGGGTTGTTAAGGTCGTATTTTTGCTAGTCCGTAATGGATTTTTTTAAAAAAGTCAAGCGGGTCGTGATATTTTTGGTGTAAGTCGGTAATTTTTTCTTTTCTAAGTTCCGTGGCTTGTATTTTTTTGTGTAAGTCCGTAGTTAGTCATTGCGTGTTTGTTTTGTTTTTTTAAAGTCCCGCTTGTGTGGTCGTTTGTAACTGGTTGTGAGGCGCCGTGGAGCCTCCACCTCCGCAAATGCGGCTCCTCGCTTTGCGAGGATCCGCATTTGCGGCCTGCAATGAGCCTGTGGGAGCCTCCACCTCCGCAAATGCACAGGGGGTCGTAGGGATGAGCGCCTATGGCGCTCATCACCACCAGTGCAAGGAGGGCTTTGCAAGGGCCACAGTTGCGGCGGGTTTGCTATGCGAGCCCGCAAGCGTTAGCAACAACCCGTATTGCTGACAACTATATATGTGATTGTATACATGTTTTAGCAATGGATGTAGGTGAAATAGCAAAATCTACTAGTTAGAAGGGGTGTCCACATATATTATATGGTCAAAAGTATCTTCTAAACATGTCTTCCAATAATTACAACCTAGCTTCTATAATTATTGCTACAATTAATAAAGGCATCATTATAGAAGCTTATAATTATACAGTTAATACATGTCATTAAAGTAAACAAAATGTTCAAACAAATTATTGCATAAGAAGATATATTGTCAGAGTATATTTGCTGTCTCTGAACCTCATAATCACTCAAGAATTATTACAATATCTACTATCTGTAAGTTTCTAATAATAAGAAATATTTTGTGCCGTTTTGTATCCTGATTTTTTCTCTGACTTTAGGCAAAGGAGCCCTGCTGTGTTTTGAGGCTTGAGTGTGCAGTGCTGTGGTGGTAAGGTGGGGAGCTAAGCACATAGCAGTTCTTATTTGCATAGCCAAGGAACATGCAAATCATGTGCTGTGTGATGCGGCAGTGTTTGGAGTTTTAATTTAAGTGTAAGATGTATAACTCAGCTTCACCCTAGGTCTCTGGGTGAAGAATTGCTCTGTGATGTGTAGAGATGATATACTGTGCTGTGTGAGTCACATATTTTATCAGGGAGAGGCAGATATGCGCCCCTGACCTCACAACAGCTTGAAGAGAAACAGAAGATGCCTTGTATTATCCTCCCAAGTCATAGGTCAGCAGGGGGGATTCAGCATTCCTGGGAATCAGTCAGTCAGCTGTTGTCGCACACTTACTCATCCTGTCACTGCTAGACTCTCTCTCCTACACCACCCCTCCGCATCAAGCGTCTCCTGTCTCCCCGGCCTTCCAGTATAAATATACAAGTCTTAGAAATGATCCTGTTCTTCGCCTGGGATTTGGAGGAGTTGGGTTAAATTTATATCTACTCTACCTCATCCCTTCTGTGTGTCTCTACTACAATGCTTTGGCTATCTCTTCCCATGTGGCCTTGACTGCTCCGCTCACTCCAAGTCTTGGCAGTCTCTTTCACCTATAGCCCTAGATGTAATATGGGATGCCACAACTGCCTTATTGTTTGTACTGAACTGCACAGAGTAGAACAAACTACTCTTCATTATAAAAAATCAGATACCTTGGTTTGCAATGTCTACAATGTATGGATTTAATTTAATTTGTTTTCCTTTTCAATTATCCAGTGATTAGCAATGCCACTGAAAGGCGATACAAATGCCAAAGAGACACCAAACGGACAGATGCTCTATCTAACTGTGGAGGGTCTGAAGGTCTCCAGTAAAACAGAGCGTTCACTGTCGTCTTGGCCTACATGAAAACCACTACATTACAGAAGGGTCTGGTAAAGAAGACCTCCTCATCGAGACACTGACCTCCTCACCGAGACACTGACCTCCTCACCGAGACACTGACCTCCTCACCGAGACACTGACCTCCTCACCGAGACACTGACCTCCTCACGAGACACTGACCTCCTCACCGAGACACTGACCTCCTCACCGAGACACTGACCTCCTCACCGAGACACTTAGGTGAACTCTCAGATAATAACATCTCCAGTTCCATATTATCATGCAGTAGATTTTCTGCTATCCATGCTTTACATCTTAGTAAACCTGGCCCACTGCTGTGCTATTCATATCAGCAGCTTGTGTGTCCTGTATTGCTATAAAGACGCTTTTGTGTAACAGCAGTAAAACGACTGCACTTAGATTATTTTGTGCTATATATAGTTTAGGGGTATGTGTATGTCGTATCATCTCTTCTTAAAGCATGCTACAAGGAGAGGGACAATCTATTTCACATGCAAGGGTCACACAGCACATTTTTGCCTTTGTTATAAGTGGTATAATCGCAGCTGGTGAGTACTAAGGTGAATAAATGGGGATAAAAGGAACATAAAGAAAGAGGAATTGCTGTGTGTGGGGTGAGAATATAACATTTTCTATAAAACAAGAAAAGATTTTGATATGGAAGAACATACTGTAATCTCCCATGGTATAGAATAGGCTGTGGACATATATGCTCACAATATGATTTCATTTACAATAAATTAAACTATTCTGCTATATAATTTGTAGGGGAAAATTAGAAATCTTACTTGTAAAGTTGAACTTTTCATTGCTGGAAACCAATTTAGCTCATGGAGGTGTTTTTGAAAACTTCTTTACAGATCTTTATGACACTGGTTTTGCACCCCTGCATTAGTAAAAGGCAGCGTACCAAACTGACATCCACTCCAACAAGAACATATCAGCAGCTCAATACTCGCCCTCTGCTGATGGTTACAAGTAGTACAAGCCATGACGAAGGTTCTGCCATGTTATCTGGGAGCCCAGTTCCTTTCAGTATCAGCATGCATGGAGAAAATCATTCCTGTCCTCTCTGGCATGGATCTGGTTAAATGCAGCTTCTCCAGCCATCCATATATTTGCCAGCATTGAACCAGTATGAAAATGAGGCCTCGCATGAAGGAATTTACATTTGTCTGTTTACTTCGGTCACAATGCAGATGATTACATATCATTTTTCAAACACTGGATTTTAACTATTTAAACTCATGTTGTGTGCAGGGTTAGCACGGACGGACACGGAGAGACCAGCAAACTTGCAGAGAGTACCTGGGTGAGGTTGGATGGTTTACCATTCTACTGACAGATCAAACACTCAGTATATGTATGCACACTGGGATCCCTGGTTAGGATTCAATGTGTTTTCACCTCTGTTACCTGGTTTCAATTCCAGTCAGGGAACCAAGAGGTCACACCACCATGGAGCCATGCAGGGTTGGGCTTGGTCAGTACTTAGATAGGAGACCACCTAGGAATACAAGGAGCTATATGCTGTGGCCCACTGGAGAAGGGATAGCAAACCACGAGTATCTCTGCCATTAATACCAAGTGGATCAGCATGATGCATTATGGTCCATGAGGTCAAAGAGAGTCGGACATGACTGAACAATGCAAACACACACGTGTGTGTGTGTGTGTTTGTATATATATATATATATATATATATATATATATATATATATATATATATATATACACACACACACACACACCTACATATATAGCCATATGTATATGTCTATGTAGAGAGCAGTCACTGTTCCGATATTGCTTTTATACATTACGAAATGATTCTGGACACTTTGCTAAACTAAGATAAACATTGCAAATCATTGAGACACGGTCAGAAAATGTGTGGGGAAACATGACACATGGGGGATATGATGCAGGATAGAGAGACAGAGCTAAGGGCCTGGGAAGAGGGCCGGGGATAAGAAAAGGTATAGCAAAATAAACGAGAAATGGGAAAGTAGAGCCAGGGAATGGAACAAGAGAGACAGGTATGGATGGTGTAGGAGGATCAGAAGAAGTGGAGACACACAGATGTTAGGATGGTGATAGACAGCCAAGCAGAGAGTAGACAATGGCAGAAGATAAAACAAATAGAAAGACAAAATCATACAGAAAGGAAAGAGATGCCTTGGGCAAATGGCAGAGAAAAAGGAAATAGATCTGAGAATGAAGAGACAGCCTTGGCAAGAGGGTAGTGACAAATACAAGTAGGAAAAGGTAAGAAAGAGGATATTAAAGGAATGGAGAGACAACGCAAGAGAGCGATGGACCGCTATGTGAGTTGGATAGAAATGTAGAGAAAAAGGGCAAGAGTGGAGATAAAACAGTGGTACCACTATTCAAATATTGTGATTATTTACTATTATACCAAAAAAAGTATGTCAGATACAGTAAATGTATAGTATTTAAAAAAATCCAATGCCATGCATTTCAATGCAATTCTGATCAAATGGTATTCCATCTCCTGCAGTGCCTTGCAGACCATACACACACATGGGGAGGATTCGGGCCAGGAAGAGCTGACCGCAGACAGCATCACTGGGCTGGAACAGATGCCTGTCATTAGCACCCTGCCAAAACCCATCCTGGCTGCTCCCAAGCTGCAATCCAATAAAAGTGTTCCTTGTCTATTTATCATCCTCTGGGCTTTTAATCACCGGTGCAGATGGCTGCTACCTTACTGCTTGTGATAGGCACAGCAGTTCCTTAACCTCTTCAATGCCAAGCAGTCTGTAACATTATGATAAAGCACCCTGCACACGATCACAATAAGCACAGGCTGGCAAGAGGACCAGGTTCATTTATATAGATGTGTGTGCGTGAATTGCTGCTACTACAGTGAATAGTCAGTGAAATGACTCACAGTTCTCACCAGCTATTAAAGGGTTAACATAATTAATCTTACAGTACACAGAGAAGCAAATCTGCCCAGGGCCCCACTGCCACAGACCCCCCCCCCTTGTGGGGCCTGAACAGAGGGACAGCTGCCAGTGACAGCCTCACTTAACACTTTACATGCCAGTGAACTAAATGTCAACCTATCTCACTGTATGCTGCCACAAACCGAGAGGAGATATTAAATATGCCAATCTGTTTCATGTAACATGGGGTCCTACTGGGAAAAGTGTTCATAATAACATTACATTTCTGCATGGATTTAAATGTCAGGTTGAAGCTATACCTTCTACAGCATTCAAATGTAGTAAGAAACAGTCAATTCCTGATGCAGTATAAACATGGCTGCCTCCATGTACCAGCCTGGGCTGAGAGCGGGCTTAATAACCAGACATGTACCTCCCAAATGGGCTCGCCCAGCTGGATCTGAGCTCAGGGCCTGTCCCTGTATTTTATAAGATACTAGCGACATGCCCGTTAAAAATGATGAAGCCTGGCAATGCTATTGGCCACACATTGCAAGGCTCTCACCCCTCTAACTTGCGGGCCTTGCGATGAGCGCCTTTGGTTTACAGGCCTCGCCTAGCTGTTGTAAGGCCGGCCAAACACGCCAATTAAACACCAACCTCACTTACAGGCTCCCTGCCTCTCCCCCTGTGCTGTGTGTTAAGTTGTTAGCTAATTTTCTAATGAATTGGCTATTTTTTGGCAACCGTGAATGGCTTTCGAGATACAGGCTTGAAAAAAATGGCGCCCGTTAAACCCGTAATTTTTTTGAAGACTGTAACTCGTAAGCCGTTGGGAGCCTCTCCCAGTCTCCATTTCGGGCCTCCAATGAGCACCTTCGCTCATTGCAGCCCCGTCAAGTCAGTCACGTACGGGCCTCGCAATGACCAGCTTTGGCGCTCATTGCAGCCTTGTCAAGCCAGTCACGTACAGGCCTCATGATGAGCTCTTTTGGTGCTCAATGCAGCCCCGTCAAACCAGTCACGTACGGGCCTCGCACTGACCAGCTTTGGCGCTCATTGCAGCCTTGTCAAGCCAGTCACGTACAGGCCTCATGATGAGCTCTTTTGGTGCTCAATGCAGCCCCGTCAAGCTACTCACGTACGGGCCTCGCGCAAACCCCTACATTTTAACATTGCGTGACGACAACTCGCAATTACCACAACTATTATAGCTGAGTGTATTTGGTGTGGGGACAACTTGTAATTAGAGCACCACTGCTTCTTTTGGTTAAAGTGACACAAGAAAGGTGCCAGTTACTGCAGAAATGAAAAGTGGAAGTGTTAAATAATTGACCTTGAAAATCACGTTTTTTAAGTCTAAATTATCTATTAAGCACTTCCTTATCAAGGGCCATTAATAACCTCTCACAGTGGTAAGAGATAAAGAAGAACATGGGAATAGTGACTGAGAATGTAATTTTTTAAATCTTGGTCATTATACATGTTATCCCCACTGGACATGCTTATCTTCCTTATCATTAATAGATAAGCAGTAAAGAGGGGAGGTAATGTAACACCCAAGATCAGCTAGGTCTCACTTCCACTTACATTTTTACATAACAACCAACTATAATTATGTATATGTGTACTTTTACCTTTGCGGTGTAATGTTAAGTGCGATTATCTCTGGATCACTACCTTGTCTTGGTGAAGGGGCTTGTGTACCTCAATGAAGCTGTGAGCTATACCATGTAGGGTCACCTAAAATGGGCAGATCATAGCAGAGAGGTCAAACAAATCGTGGTCCACTGGAGAAAGAACTAGCGCCCACTGAAGTATCTTTGCCAAGAAAACCTTAAGGATAAGCACAACCTGAAACAAGAGATGCCTGGCGTGCTGAGCTCCATAGGGTCACGGAGGATCAGACTGGACCGAAAGATTAAACAATCATCTCTGGATACTTATTTTAAAATATACATAGACTCCTTGCTAAGTTATTACAAAGAGATTGCTATTAATATAAGAATATGCGAATACGGACATCACTAACATTTGTTCTTAGGTATTTGGTACTTGCTTTACTACTACTGGTGGTTTTTATATTTTAGTAAAGCAATAAAATCTAAGTTTTAAAGTTCACAATAAGGAAAAAATGGCTTGTAGCTACCTGGGTGTTGTTTTTCGTGCAAATGATTCTCTTATACTTCATATTTTGATATAATTTTTCAAACAAGCACATGGGGCTACATTGGACCTATACGATATGCAGAGATTATATGGGCTTTGCATATACATAACCATTGGCACTTGCTGATGTCATATTCCAGAACACACACTGTGGGTTTAAAGGCAGAAGGAAAACAAAATGAACGCAGTGCCCGTGAGCTCTCCCTGCGCCATCTGTCCCAACGTCTGAAGCGTCATTCTGTACCCTCTTCCTGCACCCGCTCGCTTCTCGCTCTCTGCTGCTCCTTGCTCTGGGATTCAGCTTCCAGGCACGAGACGAACCAACAACTTAGCACCTCCACAACCATCACCCTGACTACTTAACACCACACTGCCGCATTGTTTTTTTAATGTTATAAAAACTTCTCTTTAACACCATTTAGTGACATGATAAAGAGGTGACTGTGTGTGGGAATACATGTTTTTCTAATCCTAGATCTGCAATGTGATTATTGCAAAGGTGGGGCTGGTGCAAACCATTATAATCACCACAGTAATGAACGGAAACAAAAATCTCACAGCCGAGGTGACAAAGTCATGAAAACTGCGGTGGGGGCTCAGCTATACATTTTCAGGATCTCTACCTTGTTGTGGTGAGGGGCTTGTGAACCTCAATGAAGCTGTGAGCTATCCCAAGAAGGTCAGGTCATAGCAGAGTGGTCAGACAAATCGTGGTTTACTGGAGAAAGAACTGGTAACCCACCCAGTAACTATGCAGTGAAAACCCTATGGATGAGCACAACCAGAAAGATAGATGAACCTGCCGTGCTGCATCCACATGGTCACCAAGAGTAGGACACGACTGAAGGACAGAACAACAAATAACAGCGGTATTCAACCTTTTTGCAACAAGTACCAATGCCACACAGTAAAGTTTCCTCCAGCAATCTTCATATGGCCCCTCTATACTATAAAGCAGTGCTGCCAATTGGACCACGAGTCAGGGCTGGCTTCATGTGGCGCTGCATCCAATCAGGAAAGGGCTACATATGGCCCTTGGGCTACTCAATCCCCACCACAGCTGTATAAAAATATACATTATGCATTTATCATTAAAGCAAATACTGAGAAATGCGTTGCTGTCAGAAGAACTTTATAATCATATTTTAGAGTAATTACAGTTGTGATTGTCTCAATTGCTTATTAGTGGGCTGAGATGCTGTCAGACTCCTTGATACCAGGTGACAGCGGTGGGGAGATGTGAGCAAGACACGGCTTAGAGATCAGATGCAGGGAAAGGCTCAGGAGAGGTGACTGCAGGCCAGGAAAACCTGTCTGCGGGATTTGTTTTCCTGGTCGTGACCCCTGGATGAAAGATTTCTGCCTCCCAGTAACATGAACTGCAGAAGGCCTGTAACCATCTGTTAGATAGAGAGGTTATCCTGACAGGCGAACAACATTCACTACTGGACGTGTAGCACCACACACAGAGCTGGAAGACAAGATAGGTAATCAATAAGTGCACTTGGATCTGAATCAGCACGGAGGGACCTTTCTTCTAAACTTCCACTGCATTATTAAATTAACTATATTTGTTTCCTAAAATGTTCACATACTTAAATACGATATATGTTAAAGGGCCACTGTACAAAGAAAAATGTACAAAAAACAAACCAAAAAAAAACAACGAAAAAAAAGTAATAAAACCATTTTTCCCCATAAAAAAAAACAGATTTTGATGTCTCTGCCGGACTCTGGAGGAATCCAGGATATTTGGTATACATATTTATATAGTAAATAAATGGTACATTTGTGTTCACATTTGAACATCTAAAAAAAAGTTAAAAAAAACTTGTTTCCTGCTCAGAATTTCGAGATATACAGTTATTGCACTGGATTCTGTGAACCTGGGCAGGGACATGCAAATGTGCCCACAAAGGCTTTGCTCCTTAATCAAAATATCATTTCAAACATGGCTCCTTATAACCATATGCATGCTGTATTACACAACTTTAAGCAAAGCCCAGAATGGATTATGCACAAGCTATAAACTAGGCCCTGATTCCCAATGGGAGAGTCGACAGGCAATCTCTTCACTAAGGGCGTGATTAGCGACGACACAAGAATACCAGCAATAACACAAAATAAGTATATTGTTACACCTGTTCATAATAACTTGTTCATTAACATGACAAGGACACAACACGACCAAGTGTGGCCTAACATGTGTGCATCATACTTGCATGCATTAAAAAACTTTAATAATTTATTTAAGAATGCATAAACTTTCTGTGATTTACCACAGTTTAAAAGAACCAATGTAATTTAATAGTTTCAAATATTTGTGAAATTTGTAATGAACTTAAAAAATAGCAGCTATGAAGGCAATGGTCATAATAGAAGAGAAGGTCTTAATTTTACTAAAAACTGACTTGGTTGTTATCCTTCCTGTCCAGTGCATTAGTGGGAGGGTACACAATAGGGAAAGCAGGTTATTTATTTTGTTGTGTGACTGTCATGATGGGAGAAGGGTCATATGCTAAAAGTTAACTCTTCAGCGACACTACAAATCCCTGCCCCCAACACAGAAAAGAAAAACAAAATGCACATCCAATCAGAATTCAAGTGTGCAAGCCTAATTACTAGTTGTTATAGTAGTGTAATAGTATTTTCCATAATGCTGCACAAAGGGGGCACTAATAAATGAGAACAGTAGGAGACGTGTAAAATTCTATGTATACAATGTAGTGCAACTCCTTAATACTCAGCATTCTCTATACACATATTCTTTATGCATCTGCTTCTGTAAAATGGGAATTTCCTTATCTATCAGTTTGATCCACTCAGAGATGTGAAAGCAGACACTGCCAGTGCTTTACAATTGTCCTGTATCCAGCCCCAGACCTCTGTAACTCCCAAAGTAAAAGCCACTATTCAAGCGGTAGCCACTATTGGCTTTCTGCAGTCTCTAATGCGGTAGCCACCGCCAGCTTTCTGCAGTCTCTCAGGTGGTAGCCACCGTCCGCTTTCTGCAGTCTCTCAGGTGGTAGCCACCGTCCGCTTTCTGCAGTCTCTCAGGTGGTAGCCACCGTCCACTTTCTGCAGTCTCCCAGGTGGTAGCCACCGTCCGCTTTCTGCAGTCTCTCAGGTGGTAGCCACCGTCCGCTTTCTGCAGTCTCTCAGGTGGTAGCCACCGTCCGCTTTCTGCAGTCTCCCAGGTGGTAGCCACCGTCCGCTTTCTGCAGTCTCTCAGGTGGTAGCCACCGTCCGCTTTCTGCAGTCTCTCAGGTGGTAGCCACCGTCCGCTTTCTGCAGTCTCCCAGGTGGTAGCCACCGTCCGCTTTCTGCAGTCTCTCAGGTGGTAGCCACCGTCCGCTTTCTGCAGTCTCTCAGGTGGTAGCCACCGTCCGCTTTCTGCAGTCTCTCAGGTGGTAGCCACCGTCGGCTTTCTGTAGTCTCCCAGGTGGTAGCCACCGTCCGCTTTCTGCAGTCTCTCAGGTGGTAGCCACCGTCCGCTTTCTGCAGTCTCTCAGGTGGTAGCCACCGTCCGCTTTCTGTAGTCTCCCAGGTGGTAGCCACCGTCCGCTTTCTGCAGTCTCTCACGTGGTAGCCACCGTCCGCTTTCTGCAGTCTCTCAGGTGGTAGCCACCGTCCGCTTTCTGCAGTCTCTCAGGTGGTAGCCACCGTCCGCTTTCTGCAGTCTCTCAGGTGGTAGCCACCGTCCGCTTTCTGTAGTCTCCCAGGTGGTAGCCACCGTCCGCTTTCTGCAGTCTCCCAGGTGGTAGCCACCGTCCACTTTCTGCAGTCTCTCACGTGGTAGCCACCGTCCGCTTTCTGCAGTCTCCCAGGTGGTAGCCACCGTCCACTTTCTGCAGTCTCTCAGGTGGTAGCCACCGTCCGCTTTCTGCAGTCTCTCAGGTGGTAGCCACCGTCCGCTTTCTGCAGTCTCTCAGGTGGTAGCCACCGTCCGCTTTCTGCAGTCTCTCAGGTGGTAGCCACCGTCCGCTTTCTGCAGTCTCCCAGATGGTAGCCACCGTCCGCTTTCTGCGGTCTCCCAGGTGGTAGCCACCGTCCGCTTTCTGCAGTCTCCCAGATGGTAGCCACCGTCCGCTTTCTGCAGTCTCCCAGATGGTAGCCACCGTCCGCTTTCTGCGGTCTCCCAGGTGGTAGCCACCGTCCGCTTTCTGCAGTCTCTCAGGTGGTAGCCATCGTCCGCTTTCTGCAGTCTCTCAGGTGGTAGCCACCGTCCGCTTTCTGCAGTCTCTCAGGTGGTGGCAGTGAGCCGGTGGTGAGTATTTGCTCTTTGCATACTCTCACTGTGTGTAACTGGCTAAACCTCTGACCTCGGGTCAGATATTTCCCACCCACACTTATGGCAAAAATATAGTGTCACAATTCTGTGGGTACCTACAACACAAAACTGCCAAAATAATAAAATGTATCTGCTGCAGCGATGGCTTTCTGGATGTTATTTCTGAATCGTCTGAGCCAAATATTCGGTTTGGGGTTTAGGTACAGATTGTGACCTTAGTTTCTCCCTCTGGCATCAAATGGCTCCTGCAGGGGTGTCAGGCAAGGGAGCAGTGCCAGCTAATGATGATTTAATGACAGTGACTCACAGGAGGATGAGCTGCAGGCTCTGGGAGAGGGTCACGTTTTTCAGCGTTGCCTGAACACTGAGGCATTGTGTTGGCAGACAGCGGCAGGCACAGGCAGGAAAAGTGGCCTTTCAGGATCCATTTGTTCTGATGACATCTCCTGAAGAGGCCTCGCTCATCTCGGGAGCAGGTGCAGGGTGGGGGCTGCTAATTCTGGAGAGGTCAGAAAGGGCTTGAACCACATAACCTGCCTGGGTGCCGCAACTCAATTATTTGGTGTGTGTGTGAAATGTGTATTTGCTCCTTTGACAGATACCTCTCAGATCCTGCTGCTCGGAAATTAAGTGGATGTCTCAAATGGTGTCCTGTACATGCCAGAGAAACACATTTCATCTCAAATAAAGAGACAATGCATCAGACACATCTCCACTATACTAAGACATAGACCTCCCCTTCTGTAAGGACACAATGCATCAGACACACATCTCCACTGTACTAAGATATAAGCCTCCCCTTCTGTAAGGACACAATGCATCAGACACAACTCCACTACTAAGATATACAGTCAGGTCCATAAATATTGGGACATTAACATAATTCTAATCTTTTTTGCTCTATACACCACCACAATGGATTTGAAATGAAACAAACAAGATGTGCTTTAACTGCAGACTTTCAGCTTTAATTTGAGGGTATTTACATGATTTATAACAGAGAGCCGAGCTGCAGTGAGGACAGTGATTGATAGTAGTTTTTCCCTGAACTCAGGAACTAACCTGTTTAGGTGATTCCAGCATTCCATGCCTGCCCAGATGCATTTGGTAAGGGCTAACTCTGTTTTCTTTTGCTCACTACACGGCGCTGTTGCTGCGGGTCTGGTAGTGGGCAGTCAGTGACTCATGTAAACACAGACTTTATTTTATTGATATGTCAGTGAAAATGCATTTCCAAAAATTATTTTGACATGCTCTTAGAAGAACTTTACTGTGATGTGGTCCAAATTGTGCTGAAATAAATGGCCCTGTAAGAATATTTAAAATAAACAGCTTGATTTTAGGGATGAGATTCTTTTTAAGACATGTGGTTTTTCATCTTGCAAACCTCCCCTCATAAATACACATAATATCGGACACAACTCCATTGGATAAAGACACTAGCCTTTCCTCCTGTAAACATATCAGACACACACTTCCTCTCTAGACACTGAATCAGACACACACTTCCCATCTTATAAATATACAATATTCCTCTCTAGACATACTGTACCAGAAACATGCATGTCACAGAGACACACACAGACATGTACATATCATTAATATGTATCAAGCATATATTCCTGAGAGATACCTAGGACACATGCCATATCATGCTTCTTGCTGAAACATACCAGACACACGGCGCCTCTCTCTCAAGCATATACACTTTTTAATGAGACATATCACACCTCATTCTCCAATATATACACTCTTCCCTCTCTGTAAGACATATCATAAAATTAACCTTGTTCCTTATAATAATAATACCTCTATAACTCTGCTCTTGTGGAGTTGCTTGGTCTGAGATCTCATTCTGCTGAGCCCGGCCTGTTTTACTTTTGATTCCTCAAGTGAACATAAAATAGACTGGAGAGCTTAAGCATCTTCACTCATTAATCTTGATGAGTTTTCTGCTGAATATTCTTGCACAGGCTTTCAAACCGCTCACTAATGGTAATTAATCATTTGCCGAAACAGATGTCAGGGACAATGGCATACAGAAATCTGGGATTTTTATACAGTTGTCATCGGGGGCTTTGCACCTAGGAGCATGAAGATGAGCCCAGCTTGCACCTCCACTGGTCCATGTGTGTAATACAGGGGGGCAGCCTTGACCTCCATCCGTCTGTGATAACATCTGTTATATACCCCAACAATGACGCAAACACATCTGCAAACGATATCTCTGAAGTGCTTCTGGAAGTCTGATTAAAGGGTCACTGAAGTCCTAGACTGACTGCGCTCTTATAGATAACTACAGCTGATAACCGGCAAACTGTTATAGACACAAAGTTTTATTTATTACCAATTATAGTAATCAAAAGGGACATGGAAAACAATATTTTTATAATGCATTTAAAAGAGTTTATTTTAAAATGTACCAAAGTATCATATGAAAAAAAAAATGGTACATTATCAAATACCCTTTTCAGATGCAACCAAGAAAAAATATTTTCATTGTACCTGTAACTATTATGTGAAAGTATACGGTGATGGGGGTCGCCCATGTCTAATCTAGCAGTAGAGAGATATATAAAAATATTTAGCCCATTATAATGTGTAGTTCGTCAAAAGAGCACACTGTAAACCCTTAAAGGAGCACTGTAGTCCAAAACGTATATAATGGATTTAAAGGTCAAATTATAAACATTACAGAAAGTGGTTGTAGCGGAACCCATCACTGTTTTACCCTGTTTTATGATTATTCTTGGTTAAAATATGATCCTACAATATGTATGCTGGTTGATGCTCTGCAGAATATTAGCCAGACTTTTGCAGACCTAGGCTAATAGATAATCCTGTTACAGAGATTCAAGAGATAAGAAAGTTGTAAAGGATCCTTGCATTTTCCAAAGTGTTTTAATTCTCTGATAAGAACAAAGAGGTGTAATTGAATCAGTGTCTGATTGTATCAAAGTTGCCAGGGAGGTGTGACCCCCCCTATTGTTCTCTTTATGTGTATTGTGCGGCCATATATGGGCATGTGTATTGCCTGTGGGAAGAGATGGGTATATATATTTCTGTAAAAGGTAAATAAAGTCAGTATTCATTTGACTCCCAAATTGTGTGTCGTCCAATATGGGAGGTCGGGGATGGTGAAACTGTAGTGCCTCTTGGGTATTTTACCGTATACCAGCGGAGATTTTGGACTGCGTGTTCCAGCTCCGTTACATTTGTTGGCAAGTGGTGGAATTGTTCCCACGGTCAGAAGGACAGCTACAGGAGACACCATTCCGTGGAGTACAAATTGAGGGCAACGCTAGTATCCGTACAGCGCCCCTGGCTACAGCAGGATGGAACCGGCTAGTTTTCAGACAGCGTTCCATGATGAGGATGAGGAGGAGGCCGCAGACTACAGGGATGCAGACAGAAAGGAACTCATGGTTACAGTACCTCGTATTACCCCACAGAATGAGTTTGGAAGAGAACTCCAAAGCAGACTGGCCTTTTTCCCAGATACGCTTCCCATGAAAACCTTGGAATGGTTAATGACAGATGTCCACAAATCCATAATGGAAAAGCAGCGGGCACGGGAGCGGTCCATCTGGGGAGCTGCTAACCCACCTCCCACCATTAAACCCCCCCCAGCACTGCGTCCGGGTGGTGGGAACTACCAAACCCCTCCACGGTACATCAGGTGCCACACGTGTAACCAGCAGGGTCACATGCAGAGAGACTGTCTCAGAAACAGAAACCGCTCCACGTGGAATACTCCAACTAATTCCACCTCCCAGCGCCAGTGTGTACCCCAGGGAGCTGAAGGTGTCGTCCTTCCTCCCCAGCGGCAGTGTGTTCCCCAGGGAGCCGAAGGTGTCGTCCTTCCTCCCCAGCGGCAGTGTGTACCCCAGGGAGCTGAAGGTGTCGTCCTTCCTCCCCAGCGGCAGTGTGTTCCCTAGGGAGCCGAAGGTGTCGTCCTTCCTCCCCAGCGGCAGTGTGTACCCCAGGGGGCAGAAGGTGTCGTCCTTCCTCCCCAGCGGCAGTGTGAACCCCAGGGGGCAGAAGGTGTCGTCCTTTACCCCCAGCGGCAGTGTGAACCCCAGGGGGCAGAAGGTGTCGTCCTTCCCCCTCAGCGGCAGTGTGTACCCCAGGGGGCAGAATGTGTCGTCCTTTTCCCCCAGCGGCAGTGTGAACCCCAGGGGGCAGAAGGTGTCGTCCTTCCCCCTCAGCGGCAGTGTGTACCCCAGGGAGCTGAAGGTGTCGTCCTTCCTCCCCAGCGGCAGTGTGTACCCCAGGGAGCAGAAGGTGTCGTCCTTCCCCCTCAGCGGCAGTGTGAACCCCAGGGGGCAGAAGGTGTCGTCCTTCCCCCCCAGCGGCAGTGTGTACCTCAGGGAGCAGAAGGTGTCGACCTTCCTCCACAGTGGCAGTGGGTACCCCAGGGAGCCGAAGGCGTCGTCCTTCCTCCCCAGCGGCAGTGTGTACCCCAGGGAGCTGAAGGTGTCGTCCTTCCCCCTCAGCGGCAGTGTGAACCCCAGGGGGCAGAAGGTGTCGTCCTTTCCCCCCAGCGGCAGTGTGAACCCCAGGGGGCAGAAGGTGTCGTCCTTCCCCCTCAGCGGCAGTGTGTACCCCAGGGAGCTGAAGGTGTCGTCCTTCCTTCCCAGCGGCAGTGTGTACCCCAGGGAGCTGAAGGTGTCGGCCTTCCCCCCCAGCGTCAGTGTGTACCCCAGGGAGCAGAAGGGGCCGTCCTTCCTCCCCAGCGGCAGTGTGTACCCCAGGGAGCAGAAGGTGTCGACCTTCCTCCACAGCGGCAGTGGGTACCCCAGGGGGCCAAAGGTGTCGTCCTTCCCCCCCAGCGGCAGTGTGAAACACAGGGGGCAGAAGGTGTCATCCTTCCCCCCCAGCGACAGTTTACCCTAACCAGGGGAGACACCAATCTCCCAGACGGCGCAGATGGGACCGTGGTCTCTGCGCCCACAGCTTGTCCAGATCCCCAACTACCGTCACTGGGACAACCGGAGGAGGGGGTAAGTACAAACTCCCCTCCCAAGCTAACTTCTAATGTGGCCCCAGGGTTAACAGAGGAAATGTTAACCCCCACTGACCCCCAGGTTTCCCTGGCTACTGAGCCGGAATATGTCCCAAGTACCCCAGCAGAAGAGCTGACAGCGGGGCAGAGTGCAGTCGGCCTCTGCCCTCCCTTTGTCCCTGGTACAGAGCAGGAGGTCCTGCAGGTTATACCAGCAGAAGAGCTGGCATCAGGGCAGAGTGCCGCTGGCCTCTGCCCCTCAAGTCCCCTCAGCGTGTTGCCCCCTCACCACAGCAAAATATCCAGGTGCCTGGTTAGACTTCCCCCCAAAGGAGAGATGTGTGACGAAGTGCCCTTCGCCACCTTGGCTTGGAGAGGACTGTTTGCCAGCCTCCTGCCCTGCGACTATGGCCCTGGTACATATTGCCCTTTGGAACCAGTGTTCGGCCATACCAGAGTGTAAGTCACTCATTCTGGCCCTTTACATACAGGGGGGGCATTCTGTACTTGCCCTGTGTGAACCATGATACCCCAGATAACTGTGCCATGGAGCCCATTCATATAATGAAAGACTATGGGAAAGACTTTAGCTACATGGCAATTGAACTGTGTGAAGAGGATCTGAGCGCTATTCGGTGGTTTTGTGCGCGCAGATCCCAGCTATCTGGGGATATGGGAAATGTGAATTGCAGTAATGCTGATGGGTTGTCAAACTAGAGAATTGACCAACAAATACTTTTGTCCGGACATCCCCAGGCCGATCCGTTGGGATCAGACCGTGTATGCCGGCTTATGGTCACGGGGGAGGTGTGTAGCGGAACCCATCACTGTTTTACCCTGTTTTATGATTATTCTTGGTTAAAATATGATCCTACAATATGTATGCTGGTTGATGCTCTGCAGAATATTAGCCAGACTTTTGCAGACCTAGGCTAATAGATAATCCTGTTACAGAGATTCAAGAGATAAGAAAGTTGTAAAGGATCCTTGCATTTTCCAAAGTGTTTTAATTCTCTGATAAGAACAAAGAGGTGTAATTGAATCAGTGTCTGATTGTATCAAAGTTGCCAGGGAGGTGTGACCCCCCCTATTGTTCTCTTTATGTGTATTGTGCGGCCATATATGGGCATGTGTATTGCCTGTGGGAAGAGATGGGTATATATATTTCTGTAAAAGGTAAATAAAGTCAGTATTCATTTGACTCCCAAATTGTGTGTCGTCCAATATGGGAGGTCGGGGATGGTGAAACTGTAGTGCCTCTTGGGTATTTTACCGTATACCAGCGGAGATTTTGGACTGCGTGTTCCAGCTCCGTTACAGTGGTCTATAGTACAGGAATTGCACCGAAGTTATAGGATTGCTTTATCCTGTGTCCTGTGATATTGAGCCTTGTGAATGAGTGAGCTGCAAAAAAACTTGTGTTTTCATTCCCATTTAATTTAACATAGATCTGATAAGAAAACAATCATTAGGCTCCCTATGCATCATTGCTTACATTTTACAGATAATTTTCTTTAAAAATTATAATGTATTTGTCATGCAGTAAGACTGTTAGAATATACAAAACACATTCTTTTAAATGCCCGATATACAGCTGTAGCTGGGAATATGTCACAGTTTGTGAGGTACAAACAGCATTGGCACCTGAGTAAGACACAAGACGAACGGTATCTGACCTTTCCTGGCAGAGATTTAGAGGTTAAGGTTTAGGAGGTATGGTAGTGGCAGATGATGACCTTTACACTATCAAGAAATTGAAGAACAGTTGACTGCCACGGCTGACTGGCAGACAGAAAACAGGAAAGATTAACTGCATCCAATGTTACTCTACTTCCTCCCAGGTATCTAATCCAGTTAGGGACAGAAGCAAATGTCTCCATCCAGTAAAGTAAAATGGAATACTATTTAAAACAACATTTTATTTAATTTCATCTTTTTAACAACATATTAAGCATCATCAAGAAAAGGTCTTCAAAACAACTTGTTTATCAATGTGACACTTCAGTGATTCTCTTGAAGGCATTGGGTGACAGTGAAGGGGTTAAAAATAACAGATTTCGGTGTGGGTTGCACTTCCACCCCCTTGAATTCTTGACAAGGTCATAGGTCACTTGCAAAACCTGTTCTTAATGAGGTGTTAGGCGAGGCCCTGTATGTAAGGCTGCAGAGATTAGGATGTTTATAGCCGATGTCTAGATACACAGGACTGGTTATCTAAACAGGGCGTGGCCCCATATCCTCTATAATAGGTGTAAAGGTGCGCTGCCAGCTATGGTACAGGAGGTGTTTACTTAGGAGAGAGGTTTCTCAAACCATGGCTCTAGAACATGAAATAGTAATTGGTGCTGGCTCTACCATAATGTAAAGGACTGGAGTTTTGGATAAGCAAAAAAAATTATATATATAGCAGCTATGTAAGCTAAAAGCATTTGTAGATTAAATCCGAAATGTATGAGACTACACTAGGCTCTTCCACCTTGGACCGCTAGTCTGTAGCCTGGGGGAGGGTTATCCTAAAGGGAGTTGCCATGCTATATTGTCAAGTGGCTATTAACATTAGCAGTCTTTCTTTAGAACTGAATAGAGATGTTGTCTGAATCCACAGTTCGTCCTATACCTCTCAGGTGTTTAATCCTTTCAGGAACAAAAGCTAGTGCCTGTCCTGTTGGTAATATATGCTATCAATCTTTACCCTGATTAAAATAAGTATTTTAGTGCATATGGAAGCTCACAACTCTCTACACTGTCCTTTAGGACCTCCAGGTCATATACCTATAGACAATGTACAGATGGTACCGACCATTGTTATTACACACAGGCACCTCCCAGGCGCCTAAAAAAAGCCAAGTTGGCTCATATAAGATCTTCCTAGCTTCAAGTGTTAATATTTCTTTCAGCCACTGTGTGTGATATATATATATATATAAAAGCCATTGAAGGTTATCCATGTCAATGGCATGATCACTTCTCCTCCACTGCTAGCTAATTAGTGAAAGAGAGGGGGTTGGCTGGGCTAAAGTGCGGGGGCAGAGCTCAGTTAGTATGAATAAACATAGTGTGTATATATATATATATATATATATATATATATATATATATATATATATATATACACACTTACACACAATCTATTTACCAGCCTTAGGTTTTAAGCTGATTAATTATGTTATAATTACGCCCGGTTGTTAAGATGAAGTACCCATATAACTGTAGCAAATTAAGTGGGTTTCACTGACTGTATACAAACATAATATCAAGTAAATTAGAGAGAATAAATCTGGGGCTGTTACCTTACTAATTAAACCCTCTCCCCAAACACACGAGCAGCTATGTAAGCCATGACCATACGACTCTGGTTATGTACAGAATATTCCATCTTGTCTTTCTTTCAATTGTTCCAAACAGCTAGAACATCAGTGGTGTGTTTTTATCTACCCGTGGAAGGAGGGGTCTACTTTGTCTATGTGCAATCTCGATAAGTCTTGTAATGTTGGATCACTATAGATCATAACTGTATATAATAGGAAATAAATTAAACAATATATACGTATATGTATGTATCCAAATTAGGATTTTTAGTATACAGCTGTACGTTAGTATCAAAAACACAGCTAATGATCAGGAATGATTTTCTGTAAAGAAAAAAGGAAAGAACAAACATATTTTCATGATCTTTAAGGAAAAATACAACTTTCTGTTGGAGTGACACGGTCTCTTTATATTATTATATTTTAAATAAAAACATCTTTTAAAAAAGGGTGATATAAAAGTTGGGACTTCAGTTGCACGCGGACCATTTCAGGACAAGAAAATTAGTTAAGTATTGTTATAAATCAATAAAATTATTATTATTATTACTAGCTACATGCCTGTCAAAAATGACAGCATTAAAATTTAAAGCCTGGCAATGCTGTTTGCCACACAATGTGAGCACCTTCGGCGCTCATTGCGAGCCCTGCGCGGAGCGCCTTTGACGATCACTGCAAGTCTCTCCCCCCGCGTACTTTAAAGTCCTTGAGATGGCAACGCTGCTCATTGCCAGTTTTGGCAAACCGCAAATTTCCTTCTTTGCAATGATAACCTTCGGCGCTCATTTCGAGCCTCTCCCCCTGTGTTCTAAATGCTGTTTGCCACACAATGCGAGGCTCTACCCCCTCTGAGCACCTTCGGTGCTCATCGCGAGCCTCTCCATTTGTCTACTTTACGGGCCTTGGCTCTCATTGCAGGTGTCGTCCAACCCGCAACTTTGGTGCTTTGCACACATGGCAAACCCTGTGATAAGCGCCTTTGGTCCTCATTGCAAGCCTCTCCCCCCCTTGTAGTTTAGGGGCCTCGCGATGAGTGTTACTGGCTTGAGTTGAATGCTACTCGACAACATATGCCTCAAATTAACTTGCAACCTCACTCACAGGCTCCCTGGCTCCCCCCCTGTGCTGTGTGTGAGTGTGGAAGTTAATTTGAGGCATATTTTTATTTATTTTTTCTCTGGTTTTCCAGTTCCATAGTTCAGCCATTAAATTTGGAATTTAGTGCAGCCCCGCAACTGCAGACCTCAGTTTGCGAGGCCAGAAGTTGCATCTACGGGCTTCGGTCCTAAGTCATATGCAAATATTATTATTTCCTTTGGTCCTACTCTATTTGGAAGCTGCATCCCATCAGAAAATTGGGATGTGTGGCTGCGCCACAGCACCACCTGGTAGTGTAAAAAATGTACTGCAGTAAAGAACTATTCCATCCTCCGATCTAGCTCATAAGGCACGCCGACAGAAGAGGCCTTGAGCTATGAGTGGCATACCCGAGGCCCTGGGGGGCCGAGTACCCACACCGAACATAGCGATGGCCTTGCTGTCGACTCAGCGCCACGTCGGAGGATGGAATAGTTCTTTGTCTGCAGTACATTTTTTGCACCACCAGGTGGTGCTGTGGTGCAGCCGCACACCCCAGAGTTCTAACGGGATGTGGCTTCCTAATAGACTAGATCCTTTCCTTTATTTATAAGATACGTTTTTAGGTAGACAAAATGGACAAACAAGCTGGGTTGTCAATATAAATCTGTCTTTCAGTAAAAATTGTCTATATAATTTAATACTCAGACAAGAGAGTTGAAATACTAATAAAACATCCCAAAATATTAGAGTAGGCAACATTTTAAGAAAGAAAAGGAAAGAAGAAGAGGTCATGCTTTGAAGCAGGCAGCTAACAAGCTCAAATTAAACAGATGTCTGAAGGGGTAGTGGGTGTATAGCCTTGAATTTCAGAAGATAATGCCGAAGGGAATTAACATCTCATTCAAAAGACAGACAATTATAATAACAATCCAAGATGTCATATGAAGAAGGGGGCGGCAGAGGTGGAGATGGATAGATGAGGTAATTGAAGCAATGAACATGAGCTTGAGGGGGCTCAAAGGGGCACTGACTGACAGGTGTGCCTGGCATGCTGAGGTCCATAGGATCACAGAGAGTCTGAAATTGAACGACTAAACAACAAAGACTTCATACAAATGTTATTTTTTTAGACCTTCCTGGTATAATTACGAATACAAACATCATTACCAGTAGTCGTGTAATCAATAAGCACAAGCAGATGATGATGATCTAGCGGTGTCTATGGGCCCAGCCCGTACCCTCCCGAGCACACAGCTGCTCACAGTGCGGGCTCACTGGGGTTCCTATAAGACAATAATACAGACTCTGCAGAGCTTGTTATAATGCTATGTGTTTGGCAGTATCAATCGAAGAGCTTTATACTTTCATGTATCAGCTGTATTGATTGAGAAATCCTGCGCTTCCCTGGAGGCTCCGTATACGCGGTGTGTAGATTAGGTACATGGAAACCGATCATTTAATGTGGAGCTTGTGATCACAAACCTTCTGGGTCGCAGAGCGCCTGATCTGGAGGTTAGGAGTACACCTCCCCCTACATCCTATCATTGCTATGCCAGGAAAGGAAATCAGCAGCCAAAGTCTGTACATCCAAAAACCTGCTCCCCTCTGTAGAGCGATGTGATTATTTTGGAATTGCTTCCTGAAACCGATTGAACAATTCTGCCCATCGCACACCAGAAACTGAAATATTCATAGTGGGCAGATGGGGGCTGCTGTAAAGAGCCGATGGTTTAGTTTGGAATGGGAATGTGGGAAAGATGTCAGCATTTGGTGCCACTTTGTGAGCTCTCCTCACACCGTGACTTGGACACGCGGCTCCCATTAGAGGGGTTTACATTATAAGCCCTGATTTCCTTTCCTTACATAACTGGCTGATCAGGCGTGGAACGTAATGATGGATAAGAACCGACTGGCTCCTCTAGTGTCAGCTATTGTCCTATAGGCCGCCATCATGAATATATCTCTTGGATACAAATGCTAGTGTTTCTGAAAAACTATACTACTCTCTATCAAATCCATGTTTCAACACTAAAAATGTCTATTTCGATAGATAAAGGTCCCCAAATATGGTAAGGCTCTGGCCCTTGAAGACCTCAGATACACAACTCTGGTGTACACACTTCCATATCTGGTGCAAAGATAAGATCTAGATTGGAGTTGCTCGCTTTTATATGGACTCTGTCAGCAGAAGCCCAGGTATCCCAGCACTTTGTGTGACTGGCAGTTGTCAGAGCAGCTAAGATGAAACAAATATACATAGAGGACATGTAACAACGGGGGGGGGGGGGGGGGAGATGCACCTTCCACTCCAATAACATTCGCCTCACACATTCCTCTTCCACTGTCTTTGTTCTCTGACACTAACTCACTTATTTCCCTGATGGATCTGTTCAGCTCGCTGCCTTGTGTATTGTATAAATATTTTATTGCAGTGTTATACTGCCTTGTCTGTGGGTTTGATAGAGCCTGCCAAACAGGGAGGCACTAGGACAGATTCTCATAGCACACGTCCCTCCAATATATCCTGCTAATGATGAAAAGGCACCACAAGCAGGGATAGGGGAAGAGAGGAGAGCCTGGACTGCATATTGTTTCTGGTTTCATCTCAATTATTACACCCAACTCTCACTCCTAAATATAACCAGGTCTTATATTTACAGTATGCTCTTTTGAACATCTAGAATTTGATATAAGGAACCCCCAATTATACATTGACTTTCTGTATCTGTCTTGTCAAGTGAATTTGAATTTATTTGTTGTCTTTCAGTCGTTCAGTGGCATCCGACTCTCTGGGACTCTTTGGACCACAGCACGCCAGGCCTCTGCCCCTCTGAGCTCCATCAAGTTCAGGTTCATTGCTTCAGTGACCTCATCTATCCATCTCCTCCTCTGTTGCCCCCCTTCTTCTTGTGCATTTAATCTTTCCCAGCATCAGTCTTCTCTAGGGAATACTGCCACCTCATGATATGACCAAAATATTTGAGCTTTAACCTCATGATCATAGCTTCTACTGAACAGTTTGTCTTGATTTCCTGAAGTACAGATTTATTGGATCTTCTTGCAGTCCAAGAAACTCTAAGCGGTTCTCTCCAACACTACAATTCAATGGCGTCACTTCTATGGCTCTCAGCCCTCTTTATGGTCCAAATCTCACATCTGAATGTTACAACTGGGAATACCAGAGTTCTTAACCATGACAACCTTTGTTGATAGTAATATATCTTTACCTTTTACTAACTTGTCCAAGCTTGCTATAGCTTTCCTCCCCAGAAGCAAAAGTCTTTTAATTTCATGAATATAGTTGTTTAATCTTTGTGAATTTCTACTTCAAGTTGATCCCTGGTAAAAAAAACAGACTAGTTTGCCTTCTTCAGCAACTAATCATTGGCTATTCATATTGCCCTAAGTCCACCCAATCATGTTTTTGTCTTCCTTACGATTTAATTTAAATCCATTTATGTGGAGACAATTTCATGGTTCTACTACAAATCTTGGATCTATCCCTCTTCACCCTCACATTCTTCGGCAGCACTGACAGATGCAGTTACAGGAGCCATCCGGCAGAGGGTACTGTCAATTTACAGCGCCGTCATGTTTGATGGAAGGCAAAGAACTATTCTCTCCTCCGACGTGGCGCAACTCGACGGCGCTGAGCCGACAGCGAGGCCATTGCTATGTTCGGCGCGGGCACTTGGCCCCCCAGGGCCTCGGGCGCACCTCATACCTCAAGGCCTCTTTTGTCGGCGCGCCTTATATGAAAATCGGCAGCGCCACCTGTCGGTTGGCAGTGGGATTGCAGCGAGTAAATTTTGCGAAGGTGAAGAGGGAGAGGATCAAAATCGTTACTCACCTTGTAGTTATCAATCTTCAAAATATACCTAATTCTGGTGTGCTATTCTCCAAAAAACTTTAAAAGGATGCAGAAAGTTACAGTTAAAACACAGTTACAGTTTAAATGAGACGGTTTGCCGTTTATTGTTTTTAGCAAAAAGTAAACACAATTCCCCCCTTCTGGATCGCTACCTTGCTGTGGTGAAGGGTCTTGTGTACTTCAATGAAGCTGTGAGCTATACCATTTACGGTCACCCAAGATGGACAGGTCATGGCAGAGATGTCAGACACATCACAGTCCACTGGGGAAGGAACAGGCAACCAACTCCAGTATCTTAACCAAGAAAACGATATGGATAAGCACAACCAGAAACAAGATGTGACTGGAGTGCTTCAGTCCATAGCAGGAGTGTCCAAACTTGGTCCTGGACAGCCGGACCCAGGCCTGGATTGGAATATATCCTTTCTGTGCACAGTCAATCAGGATGACTGAAGAAGTGATTGACTCACCTATGCACAGCAGGGTTATCATCAAATCCAGGCCTGTGTGTGGCCCTCCAGGACCGAGTTTGGACACCCCTGGTCCATAGGGTGACAGAGTCTGACACGACTAAACAGCAACAAAAATATAATGCCAGAAGATTTAGTTGTAGTCATACGAATCCTCCCTCCTCATTTAGTCACCTACTGATCAAGCTTAATCAGAGCTCATAAATGTCTATTTTCTCATATACTTTCTACGTAGTAAGGTGCTTTACAACACTATATCCCCACCCTACCCCCATCGCAAGCTTGTAAGACATGACAAAGCTCCCAATATTCCCGACTCATATTAACATCACCATCTCCCCTTCACAACACATCACACTCATTAAACACACACTGGGCCTCATATCTCTTCTCCAAGGTGCTACTCCCATTACAACAGGGGGTATAAAGCAGTGTCCCTGCTCCCCTACTAGACAAGCACATAAATATAGTGGAGATATGATGCTCCATATGTATAAGGGGGGAGGGCCGGGTGATGATTTGTGTGAAAATGACAGCTGTGCACGCAGCACTTGAGAGATGAGGCTGCGCCCGTTCCGCTCGTGGAGAGACGGCGTGACACGGGACGGCAGCATCTGCTGGGTACAGGGGCACATGTGGAGGCGCAGTCCTTATTAATGTGCAGGAGCAGCGTTACACATTTGCAGAACTAATGAAGCAGGTGTGCGGGAACAGGCGGCTCATGATAATTATGTGGAGGCGGTTTGGTGATATTTGGAGCAGGATCCTAATGCTGGGAGGCAATGGGAGCAGAGGAGCTCACACATCACACTGAGCTATTAATGGGATCTCATAGCCCAGTGTGTAATGCACCAATTAATAGACCTATATTTCAGGGAAGTTTAAAAACTGAATTTACATGTGCATCCATAATATAATCTATTTATTATAACACTGCAATGTATTATACCCAAGTCACTTGTTTTAAAGGGACACTGTAATCCCATATTTTCAGGTCCCTATTTGAGAAAATAATAATCATTTAGCAAGGTAAAATCACATATTATATACAAGTAGTCTTGGACATCTCCATTGTGGCTTTGTAAATACTACTACCCTATCAACTATGCTGGAAGTCCTAAGGCTTCTTCCTGCTTGAAGGGCAGACAGAGTCAATTATCTGTGGTAGAAAAGTACAAATAATGATTCACTGAGTGTCAATGAGCAAATACTGGGTCTGCATGTATGTTCAGTCTTTCAGTCGTGTCTGACTCTTGGTGACCATATGGACCACAACACGCCAGGCACACCTGTCTGTGTTTCTGGTTGTGCTTTTCCATATGGATAAGAGGACCACAATTAGTCTGACCCCTCTGCTATGACCTGCTTATCTTGGGTGACCCTACATGGTATAGCTCACAGCTTCACGAAGGTACACAAGTCCCTTCACCAACACAAGGTAGCGATCCAGAATGGGAATATTGGATCTAGGCGACATAAAACTAAAAATACTCCTGGGAGTCAGTCTCCCATGAAGTGAGTATTTCTAGCAGGAAATGAGTTAAGAAAGCTATTGCCGTGCATTATATTGTGTTACATTGTAGCATGCTCTGAAAGGGTTAAAGGTGCTGGAAGGGAAGGGAGAATCTTGGCCCACTGTGGAATATTCCAAGATACTCCTATTATTCCCACGGAAGACAAACTCATCAGCCAGCACAGATATTTCTTCCAGACAGAAACACTGTACTCCCCTGGCCCTGTGTCTGCATCAGATTTTGAAGTATTGGCCTTAATGCGCGTTTGGCATCCCTCCCAGGGCCTGGCTGCGTGACACCGAGCTTCACCAGGCTCAACCGCACAAGGGATCAGTCATATTACACCTCCAGAGGGCATGTACGCTCCACTCGGCAGCATGTAACTGCCTGGATGCTAATAATGCATGAAAGGACCCTTTGTACAGAACAGTCTCCTGAATAGACAGGCGCTATCAGCTCTTTGTGAGAAGGAGGGAGCCGAGGAGAGAAGTGAGGAACTGTGCGAGAGGGGGGGTTGTGGTGATAATGCTATAAACCCCAAATCCATATTAATCTCTTATATTAAAGGACCACTGAAGTGTCAAATGTATAGTATGCTTTGGTGCATAACTAGGATTAATAATAGGTACATTTTTTACAAAATGTTATTAAATTAAATACAGTCTTTATTATATATGTTTAATAGCAATTGTCTTTATTCCCAACAAGATAACTGGGGGAAGGGACATTCAGTTCTATTGAAAGACTGCCACTATTGGATAGCACTTATCAATAGGACTGAATAGATAAGACAACCACCCCCTTTCAGAAGCTCACATATTCTTTCGAAGCAAATTACTAATTTTGGAATATCTCTTTGGGTCAATATTATCATTTGGATTAAAGGTACTTTTTCTCTCCTCTATATTAAACAATTTGATATTTTTACACTGCCAATGATAACATTAAGTTGCTATATTTCTGTTGAAAATGCCTGATACTCTTATTATAACCATTATTACTCGTTGGCTTTCCTTTTGCATGTCCTCTATCTTCCCTGCCCTGTGTATGGCTGCTTTTCTCCTACTTTCAACGTCCAGTAGCTCACAGTTATCTACTTTCTCTTCTTTTCTCTTCCTCCTCATATGCTACCTCTTTCTCCCTCCTTTCCTCTCTCCATTATTTCCCCAAGCTCTTCCTTTCTTACCCTCCTTGCTCCTCTTCTTACATTTCTCTTTCTATTATAATACACTTTCACCTCTCTTCTTTATCTTCCCTTAGCATTTTCTTCACTTCTACTCATCTCTTCCCCAAGCTATTTGCTCTAGCAGCGGTTCCCAAACTAATATACAGCATTAGAGATAAATCCAGCCGTGCAGTACTTACAATATGAATAAAATCTGAACAAACCATCTTCCACTATAAACAAGTTTCAAGTGTACAAAAAGGGAGCAATAATTGCTGCCAATACCATGAATGACTAAATGATGGCGGCGGATATCGCAAATGGTGACACAGCAAAGGCTCATATTTTTGGGCTCTTCCCTCTCCATCTTGGAAACTAGTGCGTGCTCGCTTAGCTATATTTTCCTCCTCTCATAGAAATAAAAACCTTTAGTCTTCTCCTCCCACTCATGGACCAAGATGGGGGGAGAGGGGATATATATTGTCACCTTTCTCTCTTCTCCTTCCTCACATTATCCGTTAGATTAAAGACTTGACACTTTTCAGGATGCTTTCTAAGCCCCTTGTTGAACCCACCTAGCTACCTTCAGCCCCCTAGTTTGTCTGACCCTACTCAGGGCCTGTACCCCTACAACAGGAATATTCTCATCTTAACCTGATTGTTTCAGCAGTGCTATCTTACGTGTACATTTCACAGGATGTCAACCAGGCAGCAGGAAGGCAGAAGAATACGGAAGCCGCCAGACAAACAAGGATTTCAAAGCCTGTCCCGCTAAGCTTGTCTGGGGTGGCGGCTCTCGTGGTGCGTTGAGGATGAGTCTCTCACTTTGCAGTCAGCCTGTTCCTGTGTCCACGCAAGAGGCAGCGACAGCTATTCCTAGCATTCTTCATCTTTTATTCATACAAATAATCTCAAAGCTATTGCTTCAGAAATGTCTTTAACCCATTAAGAGGAATACAAATGATTTGTGGTTTATCATTGATATGTTTGTAAATTACAGATCCCCAATACACTGATATGCCACTACTTATATATAACTAGAGGTAACTATTGTATCATTAGATTACAAGCTTTTCAGGATATAAATGGAATTGATGAGTGTTCATATTCCTTTGTGCTATAAATCTCACTAATCCTATAAAATAATGCTAAAGGGACATATTAGGAAACAAAACTATTGTAATGTTTAATACATTCCCTTTCAGTGCACAATAGAAGATTTAGTGCTTTGGAATCAGTATAATATTTGAAATATAAAAAAATATAAAACACATGGTAAATGTAGGGCTGAGAAGTCAATATGCATGATATCCAAATATAATCACTCAGTCGTTCTTAAAAATGTATCCTTATCTGCTGGTCCTCGGGAGAGTCTAACACTATAAACAGACCACTACCATTCATTATAGTTATTGGAGGTTAAAATCTACTCTTATCTGTACAAAAACTAGAGGAAAGTTTATTGTGTCACATGCTCAGTTTATAACTGCATTTTTACCAATATAATATTTTCTTTGTTGGTTAGAGAAAGTCCGTGTCTCCAGCATCTCATCTGGTTCCTACTGCAAGATCACGTTCCTCTGTGTAATAATTCCATGTATCTGTGATTCATTTGTACAGAGCAGCGGGGGGTTGCAGGACATTAGCGGCTGTCAGTGGGGATAGTGCACACAGCGGTAATTGAAGTGCTCAGATGTGCGTAGGGTCCTCGCTAACTAATTGCTATGTAATTGCTATGAGCTGTAGATAGTCCTCCTCAGACCTGCATTGTTCGTTTTAATAGATTGGGTGAATGGATTAAAGGGGCAGTGCTCTAAAAAGAGGCTGGTGCCAAATGCTGGACAAATTGTATTATTTCAGAGCTTTGTGCATATATATCAAAAACCCATGTGTCATTTCCTTGTGCTTCATCCCATTAATGAACTGCATATTCAGTGGGTGCTCTTTTTATTTGTGCATAATTAATCACCATCATCTCACGCTCACCCCTTATTAGTGGGAGTGCATGCCCAGGGGGCATACCTTCATTGCCCCCATTCTCTACCATTCCCCCACTCTCACTACATTAGTCTCTGCCACAGTCAAATATTCATTTTCTGACAACCCACTGGTTTAGAGAAGCATTCCACCTCCCTTTTTAAAGGTATATGGAAGTTTCCTGGATTATGAATGCATTTGATAGAGAATGAGTAGTGTATGCAAATATTTTTGCACAAAAAAGTCCCAAAATTAATATTAACAGACTTACTCTAAAGTTTGCTAAATTTCTTTAGTTCTCAGGCAGTTGCTTTTGAGAAGAAACGTCCCTGAAAACCCAAGCTAAATTAGCATAAATGTCATAGTTAGTTGTGGCCAATCTGAGGCAGGAAGAACAATGTATCTCCTTCCATCTCACTGGATAAGACAAAGCAGCTCAGTAGGCAGACATGATACTGACAGCTGATTGGCTAGGACACAACTCCGCACAGCTCAGTGGCTAGGATGCTCTACCCACATAGGTGTCTTGGGAGTGGAGCTCACACAAGAAATGTCAAATGTTCTTTGAATTAAAAATATACAGAATTCCTTAAAAAAGTAATTGATATGAGACGCCCAATCAGGCACATGATATCCGACAAACCTCCATATAGCTTTAACTCCACTAACCACAACTTTAAACAAGGCTATCTTTTCCAGTTTTCTCACATCACTCCCTTCATTAATGTCTATCCATCAAGCAGTCGGATCTTTCCCTCTTCACTGTCGCATTTTATCAGCAGCACTGACAGCTGTAGTTACTGGAGCCATCGGGCAGAGGGCGCTGTCAATTTTCGGGCACCGTCATGTTTGATGTAAGGCAAAGAACTATTCTCCCCTCGAGTGACGTAACTCGACGGTGCTGAGTCCCCAGGGCCTCGGGTGCGCCTCTCATAGCTCAAGGCTCATCTGTCGGCACGCCTTATATGAAAATCGTCAGCGCCATCTGACGGTTGGCGGTGGGATTGCAGCGAGTAGATTTTACGATGGTGAAGAGGGAAAGGACCAAGCAGTCATCTCATCTCATGTCTCTACCACCCCTACACCCTCTCCGATTGTATGTCCTTCTCTACAATAATCAAGCACGCTATGCCATAAATTTGCATATTAGAGCCGCACATTAAAAGCCACACATTAACATACTAAAATACAGATAAGCATGGTGTGGCACAGATAAGCATACCGGAGCTACACAGACAATATTGTTTATTTTAATAATGATGTACTTTAGAAAAAATGGTTATTGATAATAAGCAGTTTTCTAACCTCTAACAGTAAATCATCTTGCTGGGGTACCAGGATCACTATAACCATTTGGGGAAAAAAACATATTTTACAGTACATTTTCCTAACAGTGACCAGAATTAGCTTCCCTTTAATCATTGTCCTCCACCGATGTCCTCTCTGTGGGTATCCAACTGGACAAATTCGAAATACAGGGCTGACGCACATGTTTGTACATGCATTATATCTAATTATTTACATTATAAGTAGTCCTAAGCACTAACAAGGACAGGAAAACACATTATGGAAGCTGTATGAGCCAAGCGTGAACAAGCTGCCCCAATGGAGAGCCTGCAATTACCACCTGACAAGTGTCTCTCAGATCAATCAGTAGCAGCCGATTCTCTGGAAGATACAATAAGTGGTCTGGCCAAGAAAACTTTACCCCAGTCTCCTAACAATAGACAGATTATCACTTATATTTTGTATCTAAATATGAACACTTATCATATTTACAGTCTCTGTATATGACATTTCAAAGTACAGATATAGGTGCCACAGCGTTCAAGACATTAAACTGTATTTCAGGAAAAAGTTTGTGTTTTTCAGACATGTGACAAACTAACAACATCAGAATGTAAACTATGAAAGAAACACACTTTTAGAGAATTTTTAAAAAAAAAGATTTTCTTTACATATAGAATGTTTCCATCTTGTCTGACTTGAGTACTATCAATTTTTACTTAACTGTGGAGGAAGATTAGGGGGGACCGATAGGCCATTTGGAATATAATACCCAATGCAAACATCCACACATGCTCAGTAGCAGCCAGATTGCAGTAAAGGAATATGAAATTGTCATGGATTATAACATTTCTGCACAAACCTCATAAAACGCTCATAAAAAATCCCTCTAATTATTATGTTGACATCTGCAGGGGGTGTCTACACAGGCATCAGATCCCCCCCCCCCCCCCCCCTAGCAAATTTCCTTGCAGCTTCCTGTCTGTATGTCAGCAGAAATACATAGCACAGATCAGTGATACACTACATATCCCAGGCTGCTTTGCACCACAAATAGGAAACCCAGAGTAAATTCAAAATTTTCAGCTTACCCGACTGGACGATACAAATCATTTTAAATTTGATGCTAATTTAGCCTGGGTTTGGAGGGTGTTAACCCTGATTTCCAACTGTCAGAAATTACAAGAGATTTTGCTGACTTCAATGTAAGTGTTTAAATGTTTATTTTTTGATTATTTTTCCATGCAAAAAAATGTTTGCATACATACTAATTCTTCTCTATTAGATGCATTCCTAATCCAGCAAACTTATATATCCTTTTAATACATGCAAATTTTGTATATACACAATGTTGCATCACACAAAGGTTATTTCCCCTTCTGGATTGCTATCTTGTCACGTGAGGTCAACTGGCAACAAACTCCAGTGTTTTTACCAAGATAAGCACAACCAGATACATAACAATAGATGTTCCTGGTGTGCTGTGGTCCATAGCTTCACGGAATGTCGGACATGACTGAACAACAACAAATGGTTCCTCAATACCTACGGATTTCTAACCTTCCAATAACCACTGCTCAAACTGAATGCTGGTAACCTACAGCCAGGGACGAGCTCACATTGGCTCAGACACGGAGTGGATATTAATCAGTTCCTATCCCTCTTGCTTCTGTCCTCTGCCTGTATAATCACAGCTTTGTCTTACAATGCCTTCATGTTATTAAGCTGTGATCCCCACTAGGTTCCTGATTACACAGTCAAAGCTGCTGGTAAGGCACTGCATCAGTATTATATGCAAGATATTCAATATGAGCAGGGTAGGTAGGGATGGATACAACAGTGTACAGATTTGGCAGTGCATTTTTCTACCTGGCTGTGAAGGGGTTGCCTGATGTTCTTGCTCTGCTGCTCTGCCCTTTTCACCTCTCCACAGTGGGCAATAAGATAGACACCAAGAAGTCAAAATGCCACATGTTAAAATGCCACATCTACTAGTAAGTGGGTTTAAAGCCCCCTGAGGAACTCTCACGAGCTGCAGAGAGCAGACGTGATACAGGCGGCAACAGGGCACGATCAGCAGGTGTCCAAATGACTTATACTGTGACTAGAGGGACTCCTCCACCAAAGATTATGGAATGAGACATTAGCACGTCCTCTACAGCGGGATATTAAACAAAAAATATATAATACATAGCTAACAGAAGTGTGAGGGGCAATGTGATAGAAATCTTAAAATAGAATAGATATATGATTTTTTTAAAACCACATTGTACTATGTAGCATGTCGGTCTAGTGGTTAAAGGCGTTCCCTCATGACTACTACCCTTTTGTTTCACTCATACTTGATACTCTGTATGCTAAAACACAGATATGCAGCTATATAGGGCATATACATTGTCTGACTCCGATACAGTGCAGATGATTTTATTTAATATTAATTACCACCACGTGGTTCAAGTCTCACTAATAAATGAGGACAGAGGTAAAACACTCACACCCCATGACTTCTAATAATGATAACTCCATGCATTCAGCATTCATTTAAAATTGTAAAAAGGAAAACACTTTTTCCAACCCGCTTTAATAATACAGAGCACATACGTTGTCTACAGTGGCCCTTTAATATCTCTTTAATAACAACTTATCAACGAATACTATACGCCTCTCAGTTTATTACAGACCCTTGAAGTTTGGAATGAGTGGATTATGACAGCGTTACTTGAAAATAAGCCCCTTGCTGTCAAGGGATCATCACTTTCTCACTCGCTTCTATGGCACAGAAAGGGTTACAGGAAACAGGCTATCAATGTGTAGTAGCTGTAAGTGGGGGTCGTGGGCTAGGAGAGGGAGGAGAGAACCAATAAACATTCATATTGACAGCATTGATTCCACAAAGACAGCTTAATTGTCTCAGCCTTCAGGTTGGGGCATTATAACACAATTAAAGGCAACATTGAGGCCCCACAGGGCAACAAATTACAGCTTCTAACCTCAAAGCCCAGTCAATATCTACACTGCAATCAAGATAAATCTTCTTGTGAGGCTGGACGTGGGCTGGGGATGCAGATTTGTGCATGGCTGATTACAAGGATTATATTGCAATACAGAGGCTGTGACCCTTATATAGGTTTAGCATTGATTATAAGGTGCATAATTGCAGAACACTATTTAGTTATTATGGACTAAGATGCCCACAATTTTGGATGATTTGCTTGTATTGATATTACAAATGACTGAGCCGTCTTCGCAGGGCAGTGCAATTTAAAATCCTGGACTTAAAGAAATACACTTTGTAAATTACAAAAATAGTTTTTCTTGCATGAAATCAAAGGACTTTAAGTGTAGAAAACTATCAGCACAGAATAATGTGTTTGATGGACATCTCGTCTGACTTGTGAACGGAAAGAAACATCAAAGGAAATCACCAGCTACTGAGCCAATCTGTGTCTGATTTGTAGGCATTGCATTGAAAATAATGTTAATAAATCCCAACCTTGTGGATGTACAATATAGTCCTAAGTATGCCAACAAGAGAGAGAATACAACCATCTCATTTTACCAAACACTGTGGATAACCTATTTTAATACAAAATATTTCTGCACTACAAAACATGTATACAACTGACACACTCGCTTCAAGAGGAGACATTGTGTGTTTTTTGTAGATTTGTATTTATTATCGTGCACAGTAACTCGGGGTGGTCTCCGAGACCCTATCTGCCAGTCCTCAGGAGCCAGGGCATGTTAATCAGATCAAAAAGGTTCAGAGCCAGATCTCTAAGCAGTGAAACACAAACCACAAGGACCCCCCAACAGATCAGGATTTATGTTTTCAAGCAATGCAGAGGCACCATGGCCCGCAAAATACTAACTGCCTTACCTGTGTTCACACAATGTTAAACCTAAATCCCAGCCAGTCTAGGGTTCGATCGAATGTGCAGACGAGATACTCATTCTGTTTCTGATCTATGTTTAATCTGTGAGCATCTGCAACGATGGCACCTCTAATAGTAAATGCAGTCCTACTGATGCAATCTAAACAGTTATAAAATGTAATAAAAATATATAGTAAATTACAATGTGACCCCTGCAGAATTAGGATGGTTGCTTCCAGCCCCCCTCCCTCCTGATTATATTCCTTTCTCCAAATCAGTAGGCAAGACATCCACACTGAAGTGGTTCATATTTAATAACGCAATTTATATTCCACTCTCTCAACATAAACTATTGTAAAGGCACACTAATGTAAAAATACATCTGGCCTGTCAATACTTTATCTTCTGGATCGGCATGTAAATCCCTCTGCCTCCCTGACTTATGGCTGCACCGAAGCCTAATGAATAAAAAGGTGCAAATTATAGGCCCGCTTTAATGCTCATCATAAAATTAGATGATACAGGCTCGGGCGGCATTCTCTTACCCACAGCTCGGTGCTGGCAAGCTATAAATAAAGTGTACTTAATGTAACCCAGTACTGTGCAAAGCCAGGAAACGGTGTGTTATTGTGCGGATTTCACTGTATCCGCCACAGGTTCAATGGACTGATCCCTGATCCATCTTGTGAATTTATGTAAACTGTCTCCTCACAAAGTCATGGCCTCAGCACTGTAAATAGCCTCCGATCCTTCTAGTGTGGCTTTGCCTGCCAATAAAACTGTCACTGAGAAATGGGAATTGAGCAAGGCAGGAGGGGAGCAGGTTATTAGACAGTGGGGTGTCACGGAAAGGGGAGACCTCATATTCCCAGCATAATCTCCTCGGCACTCAACATGTTAACTCACCAACAAGCTCATTTCTTTTTTTTTGCTCTCCCTTTTATGTGAGCAGTTAAGCGAGGTGCTTAATAGGTGCTTAAATACGTTGTAAGGAGCAGCCCAAGGCTTTTATTAGGTTTGCAGATCTTGTGGGCGTTTGCAGCTGCAGTGAGCCGGGTTAGCCTTGGAATAGAGAAGATCAATAGGACTGTGGGATAAGGAGGGAGATGAAACCACTAGAGCAGGGAAGAAATCCATAAGGTTACACAAACATGACCCAATGACACCACATCAGCAGGTGATTACACACCAGACCAGGTCAGGTAATATCGTCCTGTAAAACCCATACACTCTCTGTGCGCGCTCACAATATTTTGTTTCCTATTAAACAGTCACCCATAGTTAAGACCATAAGAATGTTTTGGCACACACATTATATATATATATATATATATATATATATATATATATATATATATATATTCATTCCTTCTGAATCGCTCCCTTGCCGTGGTCAAGGGTCTTGTGTACCTCAAGCTATACCAAGTAGGATCACCCAAGATGGGCAGGTCATTGCAGATAAGTCAGACTAATTGAGGTCCACTGGAGAATGAACTGGCAACCCACTCCAGTATTTTCACAATATGTGCCTGTTGCGCGGCGGTCTATATGGTCACGGAGAGACACGTCTGAACAGCAAATAACAATAATAATATACAACTAGGCAGTGTTCACTACAACAATGACGGACCATACTGATATGAATGCCTTTAGCCCTAACACGGTTCATTATTAAAATGAAGAATGATGGCCATTGGACCCGGCAACAGATTTAATAGTGCTACTTATAGTGCTAAAGACCATGTTGGATAAGTTTAAGTAATTTCCCAATTGAGCCCCATTGACCTATCGCCTTACACAAACCTTATACCCTCCTGGAAGGGCAAAGATCTTTGATTACATGACATGAAAAAGTGAGTTGGAGAAGTGTATATACAGCATATTTACATATTAATTCCAATTTGTTTGTTGTACACTTTAGCAAGCAATTAACTAAAAGCAAAAAAAAAAATTACTTTTATCAAATGTTTTAATTACTTATTTGACTACTTAGAAACTGTGTAATCAACTCTTAATCCTAATGAAAACAAATGTCTTAATTAGACTTATCACTGCTGATTATATAAAGCACAATAAACATAATATCATTAATATATAATAACAAGATGTGTAAAAGATAATTTTCAAAAAAGAAAAAAGGAACCCTGAAGTAAAGAAAACTTGCAATTAAAAATTTAATGTTTAAGGTTTTTTTATTTGTACTAAATCTATTTTGTCCATTATCAAGCTTATGTATTCAACCATACATGTAGAAAGAAAATCGAACACAGTGGTCATTTAAGTGGTACTTCTCCAGGTTTCTTTAAGTCTCTTTATGTGGGGAATCTTACTCTATTTTAATTTCCATACATATAATAAAATACCATATTCTCACTTGTCTAATGATCCAGTTTTGTCCACAATTTATCACTTTGGCCAGGGGAGGATGGGCTGTCCAATGATGAGACTTCATATATGAAGTGGAGACTCCTCGGGGGACTGACCTATGACCTGGCTTTAACACTGCCATAGATTCACTAAGTCTCCAAATCCATGTCTATGAAGGCAAAGCAACAGATGCTTAAAAATTATTGCACACTTGGTTCAGTCTCAGGGGACCCTCCATTAACACTCAGTATTCAAGCACACTGTGACTGCAATAAGTATCACTGATGTTCTTAAGGTGTAACTTACGTGATTTTTCTGGTTGTTTAAAAGTGTGTTGTGATCATATATTTTTATTTTGAAGAATGACACATAAAAAACGCTTTATAGATTGGCAATCCGACCACATGATGCCCCGGCAGAAGAATTCTACAGTAGTTTATTTCTATGTAGCCAACAAGTTCTGTCCCATCGAATATGCAGAAAAGTAGAAATCAAACAATTTAGTGTGATTAACCAATGCTTCCTTCTATATCACCTGTCAATCACAAATTGCCCTACATGCCCCTATCAGCAAGCTTTTCTCCCCACGTGACTGGCACCCCAGGCAGTACCTGGAATGCCCAACACAAAGACTGGCCCTGTTGCATAATCGCTATAATAGTTGTGGACTAAGGCCGCAGGTCACGTTTGCGGTGTTGGTTTGCTAGGGTAGCAACAGCGAGCCTCGCAAAGCGAGGCGAGCAGTTGAGGCACGCAACTGTGAGGCCCGTAAGACTTAGGCTGCAATGAGCGCCAAAGGCTCTCATTGCAGGTGCTCATCGTGAGGCGCCCAGGAATTCTCATTGCAGCCTAAGTCCCATGGCTGAAGGCAGTAAAAAACAGCCAGAAGGAAGTAACACTTAACCGAAGGCAGTAACACTAATCGTGAGTCCCCTAAACTACATGGGGGGAGAGGCTCACGATGAGCACCAAAAGGTGTTCATGTGCGAGCCTTGCAATGAGAGCCTAAGGTGATCATTGCAAAGCAGGAAAGCTGAAGTACACGGGGGGAGAGGCTCGCAATGAGTGCCAAAGGCGCTCATTGCAAGCCACGTCATTAACGCAGAGGGTGCTCAGCCTGAAGCTCGCGATAAGCGTTGAAGGTGCTCAGAGGGGCAAAATCCTTACATTGTGTGGCAAATAGCATTGCCAGGTTTACAATTTTATTCCCGTCAATTGTGCAAAGATGTATGGGTTGATAGAGAATAGAGTTGCACCCATCAGCCTCGTTCTCTTTTTGTACAACACAATGGGATATGTTGGTGCTTTAGAAATAAAGAATATAAAACACAATACAGGCAATGGTTTAAGAGTTGATCGGAGCTGACAGGGAATTTGCCTTCCATAGTGCTGGTACTATTACTCCCAGTCAGTGCAGCAGGTGTGTGGGGCTCTAGGGTAATGTGGTGCAAAGCCTTGCTGCCCTATTCCCTCAGCCATCCCATCTATTTATACCATGAAAGCTCTGCGCACCCCCAATAATAGCAGGAGTGTCTGTGTCTAAGCAGTGCAGCTCCCGGTCTATAAATAATGCAGAGTCCTTATTTACTGACAGGTTGTAGAAGTACCAAGTAAAATAATGTGAAATCAGGGCTCATGAATAATGCATAGCAGCGGCTTGACTCCAGCTTCTCCGCCTAGCTCTGTGTCCTTTTCTCTTTATCTCTCTCACTACCCTTTGGTTTTAACCGAATACCACCTTGCAGGCCAGAAATCAGAGAGATTAACCCTGCCTGTGCTAAATCCACAGACCTTTCTAAGCCTTTTCTCTTGGGGATAGCTCCATGAATTGATCTGCAAACACACAGCCTGGAGAAAAAGACGAGATAAACTACTACAGTATAGAAAGATATACACAGAAACCTATTTGCTTTCTGCCATTTTTAATAATCTGTTAACCCAATAAATATCTAAAGCACAGCTAAAACCTCATTTCTATTTCCTGCAGTCTTGACCTCTTAGATTTTCTGTTTACCTCTGGCTTTCTTAATCTTTTGGTCTATTCATCAATCTATGTATGTCCATGACGTTCCATCTCAATCTGTCCATAACTCTTTGCACCTCCATCTAATTGTGCACTTCAGTCGGTCTTACTTTAAACATACATGTCTATCTGCCACTCACTTACATGTATTTGCAATCTTTGTATGTTCATGTGTGGCCATCGTTACTGGTTATCCATCTGTATGTGTCTCTCCACTTCTCTCTCTCCATACATCCATGATATGATCCCTCTCTCCTTGAGTGCATTATCACTACAGCACAGTGCCTAAAGAAATCTGCCAATCTGTAGGTGTCAGTCCTTCCCTGTCAGTGTGTCCATCTCTATGGTTATGTCTGCTTCTGTTTTCTATCTGACAATCCAGGCTGAGGTCATTTTTTTCCTGCCAATATCATGTGCAGTTTCCAGGCTTCCCTATTTATATAGCCACCAAACCACCTCAATGTGTTTGTTCATCCATAATGTGGTCCTTCTTCCCCTTTATGCACTATTTGCAGTCCCCAGGTCAGGCTACTTTCCCTCACAGTCGTCTGTCTATATGCCAAGTGTGACTGTGCATCCATGATATTGTCACCCTTTCCCTGTATGTATTATTTGAAGTTCCCCCGGTGGGTCTATCCATCTTTAAGTGTCTATACATGCTGTATATCTGTTCATCCATACTGTGGTTCTTCTTTCCCTTTATGCAATATTGGCAGTCCTCATGTCAGGGGTCAGCCTGTCTATAGGTGTCATGTTCTCCCTGTCCATTATTTGACGTTTCCTCTGTCTGTCTATCCATCTTTAGGTGTCTATATGCTCTTTGTTCATCCATAATGTGGTCCTTCTCAGGATAGTATTCCTCGGTCAGCCTGTCTATAGGTGTCATGTTCTCCCTGTCCATTATTTGACGTTTCCTCTGTCTGTCTATCCATCTTTAGGTGTCTATATGCTCTTTGTTCATCCATAATGTGGTCCTTCTCAGGGTACTATTCCTCAGTCATCCTGTTTATAGGTGTCATGTTCTCCCTGTCCATTATTTGACGTTTCCTCTGTCTGTCTATCCATCTTTAGGTGTCTATATGCTCTTTGTTCATCCATAATGTGGTCCTTCTCAGGATAGTATTCCTCGGTCAGCCTGTCTATAGGTGTCATGTTCTCCCTGTCCATTATTTGACGTTTCCTCTGTCTGTCTATCCATCTTTAGGTGTCTATATGCTCTTTGTTCATCCATAATGTGGTCCTTCTCAGGATAGTATTCCTCAGTCAGCCTGTCTATAGGTGTCATGTTCTCCCTGTCCATTATTTGACGTTTCCTCTGTCTGTCTATCCATCTTTAGGTGTCTATATGCTCTTTGTTCATCCATAATGTGGTCCTTCTCAGGATAGTATTCCTGTCTATATGTCAAGTGCCACGTTCTCCCTGTATGTATTATTTGAATGTCTTTCTGTCCATCCTTAGGTGTCTATATACTCTGTGTATGTCTGTTCATACTTGATACTGTCATGTATATGCAATTTGCAGTTCCCAGACCAGGCTACTTTTCCTCAGTTAGTCTGTCCATCCATATACAACACTGCGACCCCCCATGTTTGTCCATCACTAGGTGTGTGTCTGTTCATCCATTAGATCTCCCTGGATATACTTTACTATCTCCAGTTCCCAGGCTAGGCTTCTTCAGTAATAGACTCTCTCTAAACACAGCTGCCCGCCCAACCCCTCTCTATTTATATTCTATTTTTGACCCATTTCAAAAAGCACATAAATCACAAGAAAACCCAGCTTGCAATTGGAGGTCATTATATTTTCAGCTCTGACCCTCTGCGACAATAAGCTGCTCGATTAGTCAAATTCCTACACCCACTGCAGATCTGCTTCAGACTGTTACAAACATTTACTTCTGATGCCATTTGGGGATCTGCTCTCCTCCGAGGAATTAACTTAATTGAAGCTTTCAGCTCTGTATTGTATCGGTATCTCCACCTCCTCCTCCTCGCAAGCTGCTCCAGGGCTTTTGGTTGCATTAATTTTGCAAGAAACAGGTGTAGGATAAAGAATATGCGATGAACACAGCCAGAGAAAGGCAGGAAAAAGAGAGGAAGGGAGGGCGAGAGAGTGTCAGGGAAAGAAGAGGGACAGAGGCTGAGAAAGGCAAAAGGAAGAGATAATAAGGGGAATAATTAGGGAGAAACAAACAAAAGGCCTCATTACAGAGGGGATGAATTGTGAATGTAACGAGGAAAGATAAGAGAGGGAGAAAGAGGGAAAAGATGCGGAGTGAGAGAGGGAGAAAGAAGAAAGTATGAGAGGGAAGAAGAGGTAGAGAGAAAAGAGGGAGGATGAAGAGAAATAGTGTGATAGAAAAATGGCGGGAGAAATGTAGAGAGAAAAAAGACAGCAGCACAGAGAAAAAGAGAGGAGTGGGACAGAAATAGAAAGGTAATGAGGATGTGAGAAAGAGGGTTTAAATTAAAGTGATGGGGATTGTGAAAAAAACTATAAAAAAGGAGGACGTATGATGTGAGAGAATGAAAGAAAAGGGGAACGACAGAATGGGATGATAGATGAGGAATGACAAAATAGAGATAATGAGAAAATGTGCATGAGAATGAGAAAGAGAGAGGAATGATGTGTGATATAAGAATAAAAACTATGAACACGAAAACGAGAGAAAGGAATGAAAGTGAGAAACACTGAATGAAATGGGGAAGAAATGCAAAAGGGAGAGAACGAGAATGAGAAGGGAGGTATTACTAAAGAAAGAAATATCAGACAGACTATGAATAAGATAATGTAATATAGAGATAATGAAGTAAAAGGCATATAACTGGGGAGAGTAATGACAACAAAAGAAAGATAGTAATAAGGAGAATAAAAAAGGTAATACAAAGAGAATGAAAAAAGAAAGTGAAAAATATATGAATAATAATAAAAAATGAAAAAAGTTTGAGCATGCGGGTTGTTGCTAACGCTGCGGGCTCGCATAGCAAGCCCGCAGCCACGGGGGCCCTCGCGAGGCAAGGGCCGCAGTTGCTGGCAAGGAGCACCAACTGCGGACTTAAGGGCCGCAAATGCGGACCCTCGCAAAACGAAGGGCCACATTTCCTGGGGTGGAGGCTCCCACCTCGACCGCAAAATTTACGGACTTAGCATCCACAAATACGAGCCGTGGGACTTAGAAAAAAACCATAACGACCTCGCAAAAATACCACCTTAGCGCCCGAAACCTGCACAGATGAAAACATTAAAAACACAATAAATACACACAACAAACATATAAAAAGCTTACCCACAGCAAGGGGGGGCACCCAGGACCTCTGAAATTGAAGTTACACCAATTTAAGTAGAAATTCAAGAGTTTAGACACCCGAAAATCCCCTAAGTGAGAGAAAAGATGGCAGCCAACAAAAACGAAAACTAGGCTACAGGACCCTAAAGAAGCAAAACACCATGAAACACATACGGATTTTCCGAAAAAGCCGTACGAGGTTCAACAACAAGGACGCAAAATCAGCCACAGCCGCGTACCACACATTAGGCGCCATTTTACAACACTAACTTACACAATGCGGAAGTACACAGCTATCCTAACGGCTTCCCCTCGCGCACGCAGCCTATTTACACTACACACTGCACACATTGCTGACACTTACACATCAGCTCCACAACAGTGCAAACCTACATTGTATGCTGCGGCAACATCAAAACAGATTGTCAGCTCTTCAGCACGATGATTCCTGCATATATTACTTGAAACTAGGTAAAGTATATTCATTTATTAATTATTTCATTTCCATACAAAAAACCACCGCCAACGCTGCTCGTAGCACACAAACAACCAACAGCCTCGTAATGAGCGCCAAAGGCGCTCAGCGCGAGGCTCACAATGAGCGCACAAGGATCTCGGAACACCATCATTACTTGCCTTACAATCTTATTGCCGTCATTTTTTGACGGGCAAGTCGCTAGTAACAAATAAAAACATGAGAAAATGAAATACAATCCTTTAAAGATAATGACACTTGTGTACAAATATTCAGAATGAAGAGATGCGCCAGCGCGAATACTTGCCCATGAGGTCATCTTCCTACGCCCACATTATAAACAAGCTCGGACCTGTATATACAAGTAGCACAAGGATGCAAAACAAAATTACTAAAGCACAGCGCTTTCTTACTGGCAAATAGAAATGCCAGAACACACACTCACAGACAGCTGTTTTGACCTTTTGACGTTCATTGGTGTAATCACTTTGCAATCGCCCATAACTGATCTTGTGTACCTGGTTGTATGAATTGTACTATCCATCATCCCTGCTTTCTGGTAATAATTATGTAGTTCCATATTTACAATATATTGTCTCAAACAAATGAGAGTGAGCAAAATAGTTTTATAAAGTAAACAGAAATCAAATACAGCCTATACCTTATTAGATGCAAATATGCTGAAGAGGAAGCCACCATTTCTGTTCTGTTTATCCCATTCTATACATGCAAGGTGTCCCTAAATGCAAGAAGAATTCAGCAGTTTCAATTGAAGCATGCCAGTTCTGTAAATAAGACTTATGGAAAGCTAATCAATTCATAAGGGCCCTGCATTTGAGAAAAAGAAAAGTGCTATAAAGATGCTCAAAGAAGCTAAAATCTATCTCATAGAAGTGCTAATAAATGAAAGGATAAATATTTATTTTTTACACAGAAACATATATTTGAAGTCAGATAATCGAACAGCCCTATCTTCTCATGTATCTACCTAAAAACTTTTCCTATTTTCAGGTGTAGTTCTTCAAAAGCTCATCCTGTAAATATGGCGCTTCAGTCGTCCTGTGACCAGCGGCGTTCAGGGCTCCGCCAGAGAGTCCCGCGTATAATTAGGAATCTTGGCACGGACTCCAGGCATCCACTGAGGGACTACCCAGCTCAGGAAACACTGACATTGTGTAAGGTCAATTCTCTTTCCTCCCAAACAAGGCAGAGGGACGGAAGGATTAGAGTTTAAACAGCGCAGGGGGAAATGGGCAATCTCCTGGCAGGAGTCGGATGGACTGTATTTATACAAGGGTCGAGTTTGCTTAGACAAAATGGCTCCAGATGTGAGTGTTTCCCCACAAGAAAAGCTAGCGTCAGTGTAAATCTCAGCCTGGGAGCAGCTAGGGAGGTCTGGGAGCTGCCGAGCATGTGCTTTAACCACTGATCCACCAAAGAGAGCGTGTGGCTATTAACTGAATTAAAGCATTAGGAAAACACCTGTTGGATTTTCAGAGGTATCAGGATCCCATAAGAGAGGCGCTAAGGCGCTAACGCCACTCCACAGATCCAGAGTCAGATCTTGGAGTACCCACATCTCCAAAAGCATATTAATAGACAACTGAAAGGAGGGCAACTCAAATGGTGCATCGTCTAAAAGACAAAACTTAAAAGGGAAGATGTCATGTATTTAATCTGTATAGCTTAGAGGGGAGGAGTGATACGAGAAACATCTGTGAATACGTAAAAAGATTTACTAAAGTTCTAGAGGGCACCTTAAGGGACCACTGTGATTATATACTATAAATATTCTAGTTAAAAAATATATACAAAATGTTTCTAAAATGGACAATAAAATAAAACAGTCTTTGTCTGATTTATAATTTTGTTTTTTGGTAATCCAACCCTGAGGTGGGCTGAGACCTTGACAGAACAGGAAGTGTCTAGCTGCACATTGGAATGTGGCATTTACAATAGCCAAAGCTTTCAGTAATATTAATGGAATGCTCAATATTTTACAAGGACACACTCTCTTCTGACAAAGCCAGCTAACAAAAGAAAACGGACATCTGCAGTACATAAAAATGTGGTATACAAATCAAAAATGCAAAGGCTGTGTTTATATTTTTATTTTTTAAAATACATTTGCCCATTATCAAGTTTAGTTACTCAAAAATACAGAAACAAATTGACATCAGTGGTCCTTGAGTGGCTTATATGGGCAAATATGTTAGTCAGATACATATAAGAGAAGAATACTGAACATATTACCCACAAATTTCTATTTTATATGTAACGGCGAGTGTGTGTGACCAAGGATTAAACCGTGTGAGCACGTATATGCCACTGCTTACAACTAGCAATAGGGGTGTCACAAATGTGAGTGCACTCCGCAATATGCCGGCGCAATACAAATAGAAGTGAATAGTAAATAATAAAAGTGCTCAGTAAGAGTGTTACTTGGTGTATGTGAGAGTGGATGAACATTTGCAATGGGACTGGAGTATGAAGAGTCTCTGTATGGCCCCCACCTCCATGGAGAGCTTGGCTTCCCGGGCTGTACCTTGTAGTGATCAGCGGGTGATAGAAGCACTTTATGCTCGTATACAGCCAGATAAGTGTTGCTCAGCTGGTGAGAGAGGTTATTGTCTGCTGCAAGCGCTGGAAGATTGTGTATCATAGCAGGGCAAGCTCGTGCCCCCACAACAATGCCGGCCTTTGTGTCTTGATGTGCAGGAGCCGAGGCCGCTGAGCTCTCTGTGCGCCAACATAAAAGCAGGGCCTCAGCTATCACAATTAATCGCTAATTTTCCCTTAACACCCATCAAATTAAACCGGTGTCCGGGGCCTGCCAGAAGTGCCACTGCAAAGTATTAGACGTTAATGAGGTTTAATGGCTATGGCCTAGATTTTTAAGCACCTCAACGTTCATTTATGAACATTTAATTCACCAGGCTCTGGACTGTCTTCTTGCTTTCAATGTGATGCCTGTGACTTTCCATGTCGATAGATAGATAGATAGATAGATAGATAGATAGATAGATAGATAGATAGGATATAGATAGATAGATAGATAGATAGATAGGATATAGATAGATAGATAGATAGATAGATAGATAGGATATAGATAGATAGATAGATAGATAGATAGATAGATAGATAGGATATAGATAGATAGATAGATAGATAGATAGATAGATAGATAGATAGATAGGATATAGATAGATAGATAGATAGATAGATAGATAGATAGGATATAGATAGATAGATAGATAGATGGTAAATGTTTGGTCTATTTTGCATGTCCCTACCCAGAATTCTTAGTGGCAGTTAAGCTATGCTCACCAAGCAGTTCTGATGGAAAACAAGTGTCCTGGCCATCTTGGATATGTAGGTGAAGTAGAATGGCTGTATACAGTTATATCTCAAACACCTTTCTACCAACCACAGCATATTGAGTGTCTTTCAGTCAGAGATTATAATGAGGTCACATATAAGGGGAAGGGCCTATATCCAGAGTCACATTGGTAATATCCCACAGCTATCATGAATCTCTGGTGCCAAGTTAAATTGTCGGCCCTTCTCTGGTCAGGGATTTATGGACATGTTTAATATTCTACGTGCCACAAAGATACACAGCATGTATCCCTCTGTCTTTCATTATCTGTGATTTTTGCCTTGCTGGTTCCCACATTACAGACCGCTAGCTCGCTCCCCACATCTGGTTCCCATTACGTTCCCAGGAAGAGTTGAAGACCAAAAGGAACGCCACATCCAATTGGGGTGACAGTGAGCAGAGCAAACCTTCTGTACTTACCCAGCAAACACGGATTTTATCAGCCCAGATAAAACGGAGGAGAGGGGAAGCGGCAATTCAATAAGTGCAAACAAGGCAAATTTATGGGATAACTTAATTAATTGGCTTCAGCAGAAATTACATTAAAGCTTCAAGTCAGATTATGTCCATTCCCCGGATATCACTGTTAAAGGGAGCACAAAATGCACCCCTACTTCCAACAGCAAAAAACATGAGTAACTTTAAATTAGTGTCTCCGCTTTTTTACAGGAAATTTATTAGGATATAACCAGCCTCTTTTCCTCTTTCATTCCTCATCCTTTAAATATATAAATGAAACTATTTCATGTCACTTATTACATTGAGAGCAGAATATATGCTTATTAAAGAACCACCATATTGCTTTAACGCAGTACAGCAGTAACCGATTTCACCTGAAGGGCTACATATGCGGCCAAGTCCTTTCATGGGCCTAACAGCTTTTTAAAATCTGTTTATTTTACCATAGAAACATGAAAAATCACCTTAGAAAATAGGTAGAAGTGAACTAATTTATAAAGGAGTGATAGTTAATGATGAGAAGTATTGATTAGTACAACTGGATATCACTTACTTATTTTAGAAAAAGAGAAAATGGACTGCTGAATTGGGCGTGCGACTCCAGAGAACAGGCTGCGGCAACATGGTAAATATCTGACCGCCTCAAATTGTCCTGGGCCACCTGTTGCCCATCATAGATCTACAATGTGATGTGTCGAGCAAGATGAATAACTTTGCTCAATATACTTTGTTTAAAAAAAAAAATGCATTGTTTTGGGTGAGATCGTATTGTGAAATTGTATTTTTCTACCTTTTATCTCCTCCCCAGTACATTAGCTTCAGGAACCAATAATGGCACATTGTGATAAAAACAATGGAGGATCTATTAGGCTAGGCGTAAAGGACATTTTATCAAAATGCTTATATGCTATTACTAGTGAAAACTGTTAAAAGACAACTCCAATTAGCCAGTCATTTTATCATACACTGCCACCAATGATAAGGACCTGCAAAAAGGTGGGAAAAGCAGCATATTTAAAGTGAGAAGAAAAGTTGTTGTTTTCTGTGCCACTGCACATTGATTATATATTTATATATGTATGGCCCTGCTAGGTTCTTATCTAAACCTCATCTACAGACTCATAGGACATTATGTATGGTTCTTGTCGGTGTCCCATCCTAAACTCTAAACTGATATTTTGCCTTTTTGTGGTGTATCCTTTCAGCACTGCCTCTGACTTTATAAAGGGAAGTTATCTCTCCATAGCTTGTCATAATAATTTATTATGTTTGTCCAATAAAAAAGGTATCACTATATACTGCAATACTCTGATTATTCATATCTATCTATCCCTGAAGGCACCCATGGTGCTTTGGCTTTAAGAGTGAGAGGGGTGTTTACATTTCTGAAGAACAGGGCTTTCACGTTTATTGATACAAGTTGCTTACTTCTGGACATGTGGTGGAAGGGGCAGGTGTCAAATTAAATTAAATCCTCCGATCTAACAATTTGCTTTCTTTGATCACCATACCTCCAACTGATTAATAAGCAGTAATATTAATACATTAATAAACATACCCCTCATGCTCCAGCTACCATGAATTATCATGAATTGATAAAACAAAGACAAAATAATATATATATATTTTTTATACAGGGCTTATGAAGCAGCAACATTTTATTAGTTTGATACATACTTCACCTACAGTGGTAGAAAGAAACTGAGAAATTTCAGCAACTTAATAGAGAAATAAATATTTATCTACAGAACTTACAATAGGTGATCTATCCATGATCTATGTGACACAGGTGATCTATCCATTATCTATGTGACACAGGTGATCTATCCATGATCTATGTGACCCAGGTGATCTATCCATGATCTATGTAACACATGTGATCTATCCATGATCTATCCAAGATCTATGTGACACATGTGATCTATCCATGATCTATGTGACCCAGGTGATCTATCCATGATCTATGTGACCCAGGTGATCTATCCATGATCTATGTAACACATGTGATCTATCCATGATCTATCCAAGATCCATGTGACACATGTGATCTATCCATGATCTATGTGACCCAGGTGATCTATCCATGATCTATGTGACCCAGGTGATCTATCCATGATCTATGTGACCCAGGTGATCTATCCATGATCTATGTGACCCAGGTGATCTATCCATGATCTATGTGACCCAGGTGATCTATCCAAGATCTATGTGACCCAGGTGATCTATCCAAGATCTATGTGACCCAGGTGATCTATCCATGATCTATGTGACCCAGGTGATCTATCCATGATCTATGTGATCCAGGTGATCTATCCAAGATCTATGTGACCCATGTGATCTATCCATGATCTATGTGACCCAGGTGATCTATCCAAGATCTATGTGACCCAGGTGATCTATCCATGATGTATGTGACCCAGGTGATCTATCCATGATCTATCCAAGATCTATGTGACACATGTGATCTATCCATGATCTATGTGACCCAGGTGATCTATCCATGATCTATGTGACCCAGGTGATCTATCCAAGATCTATGTGACCCAGTTGATCTATCCATGATCTATGTGACCCAGGTGATCTATCCATGATCTATGTGACCCAGGTGATCTATCCATGATCTATGTGACCCATGTGATCTATCCAAGATCTATGTGACCCAGGTGATCTATCCATGATCTATGTGACACAGGTGATGTATCCAAGATCTATGTGACACATGTGATCTATCCATCATCTATGTGACCCAGGTGATCTATCCATGATCTATGTGACCCAGGCGATCTATCCATGATCTATGTGACCCATGTGATCTATCCATGATCTATGTGACCCAGGTGATCTATCCATCATCTATGTGACACATGTGATCTATCCATGATCTATGGGACACATGTGATCTATCCATGATCTATGTGACACAGGTGAGGCAGAATGAACCATCCATCTCTTGACAAGTGAATGGCATAGAGGACCATCTCACTCACTAAAGTGCTGCCATGTTCGTCAATCGCCTTATACACTTTAATGAGATCTTGCTCTACTTTAGAACTACTCCATTACCTCTGACCTACCCTGGCACCTAGATTTCATTACAAAGCTAAAATCGTTTATTGTACTTCATAAGTCGCCCAGCGTTCTGCTCGCCCTGGGATTTCAATTCCAAGTTGGATCTTTGCAAAGCTGGACCACTCTTATTTCTTCACAGTTTGGCTATTCTCTTGGACCTTTAGACTGATGAACCCTCTATAATGATGGTCTCTTAGACCAGGGTTGTGCAATTTATTTCAACTATCTCAATCACCAATTAAAATGGCTAAACACCGAATGTAACCAATAGATAATACAAAAAAAATAATGTAAAAACATTGAAGGAACAATAGAGAACTAGAAGTAAAAAAATGTGATTTGCAGGGCAAGACAGAATGATTGGGATGCTGGGCCCATGCAGAGATACACTTGGTATTGTATTAATTTATATATCACCATCAATGTGCACATCCCCTTACAGAGATAAGGTACATAACAATTACAATACAATATAAGAACATTTAACATAAAGACCACGCAGTCTCTGCCCAGAGAGCTTACATGCACTTATATGGGGAAAAAACAAGGCTGACACATAAAGGTAAGGATGCTATTCTAGAAGTGTGGAAGCATAAGGAAGCGGAGGTACAGGGTGATAGTTAGAGAGGTAGGATTAAGGGAAGTCTTCTTGAGGACAGGTGTGACCTTGCCATGTTTGGAGGGTGAGGGAATTGTGGTTGTTGAGAGGGAGAAGTTGAAATATGGATCAGTGTGGGTACCATATAACAGAGGTTTGCGTAAGACCTATACATAACTCAGCTACATCTCTGGACCTTTATACTGTTGGACTTTTACACAGTTACTTACATAGCGGGCACACATGTACAGCCTTTACATCTGTCCCCTTGGGGGCCTTACACTGTTGAGCTTTTTATAACATGTATGTTCAGGACACCAGGAAAAGACGTGTCGTAGAACTGCAATGAAGCACCCTAGGGTTTTCCATGGGACATATGTACGAAGATGTGACATATAAAGAAAGCTCCAGCATGTAATCCTTTAGAATAAATCACTCCAACCACAATTGTACTATGAAGAGGATGATTTCCAGTCTGTGTTCATTTCTAGTGGCAATCATCTTTGCAGTTTATGGAAATGTATTTTTAAATCAGGGCTCAACATATCTCTTAAGCTCAGGAGCTCCTAAAATTTCACTATTGGCTCCTATTTTTTATATATACAGATATATGTTATTTACTCTGTTTTCTGGCACCTGATTGGCCGACTCGTGAGTTTCAAACTCTTGCTCTAAACACATTTTATTGAACTGTTGTCAAACCCAAAGGGCAGCACGGCCATAAACAGCAAGGTAAGCACACTGCTGCCCTCAAGTGCTGGGTGAGAGAATGCAACCCCACAAGAATCCCCTCACATGTGAAAGATTAAAGGTCCTGTCTCTGGACCCACCCTGTAATCTGCCAAGGAGAGAATCACTTTCCAGCTGAATAACACGAGAGCCCTCTGGCACTGCAACAAAACCGTATGGCTCCAGAAACAGCAACCAATTGTCAGACAAGTTAAATGAACTCTCAGAGTCTTTTGGCTTTTGTTCTCTGTGTATCTGTAGGCTGTGCTGGCTGGCTGCATGACACAATGCTGGGTGCATCTGTCTGGGCTATTCATCTACCCACTATCACAGAAGGGGTTAAATACATTATCAAACAAATCACTGCAACTAGATTCAAGATAAAGCCAAAAGGAAAGAGACCGATGATATTTAAAAATCCTTTCAATATGCCGAGGGATTAAATAAAGTAAACGGCCTAGAAACAGAGGGATACTAGAATAAGAGGTTATAATTACAAATGAATGGTTGAGGATTCAGAAGCACTACTTTACAAAAAGGGTGAATGGAACAACCTCCCAGTAGAAGTGGTATGGATAAATAAAGTGAAGGAATTCAAGCATGCCTTGGACATACAGGAGATTTCTGAGATAAGTTTATTAAAGCTACAATATACCCAACAGAAGACATATATATATATATATATATATATATATATATATATATATATATATATATATATATACACATATACACACACATACATACATTACATAATAGTCACTACTTATACATTTCAATGATCTGAACTACATCCTCAGAGAGCCTGCTGCCCCATGGGCTTTGTGGGCCTAGGTATGATCACATTCCTGGTAGCAATATTAAAGTTCCTGGCTTTTTTTATTCTTAAATAGAGCATGTCACTGCAAAAAAGAAAGTGAATATCTGAAAAAACATTGAAAACTGTTTATACACTGCAATAGTTGTTCAATGCAGTAAGTAATTTGTGAGATATTCAGCACTGTTTGTAAAACGTATTATACTTGTATACATTTGCAACTTTCCATAGCTCTGGTGGGAAAATTGAACATTCTTAACCCTGTTTTTCCTGAGTTAGTTACACTATATCAAGTATGCTTAACCTGGTATATTTTAGTAAAACCCATCTAAAGCACAGCATTGTGTGAAATGTAGTTGTTTTCTTTCACTACAGTAAAACTGCCATATTCGCTCATGTTTTCACGAGTATACATGTATAACCATTACAAATTATATATGCAGAGAAAAAGCTTTCTGGTAACGTTGCATTAAGTAGACAGAATTGGCAGACTATGTGTACCCATTGGTCCTTATCTAATATAAAAAAATGTACATTCTTAAGAAAACCCAATAGGTGCGAACTACTCCATATAACTATAAAATGAATGACAATAGACAATGCACATTGATTTTAGAATTAATAGGATTTAGGCCATAGTGCCAAACAGTGTCTAACATAAGAAAATGTGGGCACAGTGGGCATGCCCCAGAAGATAAACCATGCATCAGTCTGTCAGTACTGTGACCTTTCCTGAGCACAAAGGGCTGAGTGAGGAGTTTCACCACTGATGTATGGGCTTCGTCAGCCCACAGTTGCAAATGGCTCCAGATCTTGATTTATAGGCAGATATAAAACCCAGACACCTTTTACTGCTCTGGCAAGTTGGCCCCACGAGTTATGACTTCACAGCTTGACCCCAGCCTATTGCATTATCACACATGGGCCCTGTCTGCAAGTCCACCATGTGATTCCTCCTCTCCCACTGTATCTGATATGTACATAATGCATTAGTACTGCTCCCCTCCAGCATCGCTGCTAGGATAACACAAACCTCACACATCCCTAACACACACCCATCCACAGCTCTGCCTACCACTATCTGGCTATGCAAGGTGCCCATTATGATTATGGAGTCAAGCCTAGAACAGACTTCAATACTAAAGAGAGAGATAATTACTCGCTTCAGTGGTTATCTCAAGTTAAGGATTACAGAATACATGTTTTTTGTATTGTGCATTTAAAAGAGGATATTACAACATGGCAAATAGAATATTTTGTTTTTTTCCAGAAATGTAATGATCTATAGTTTACATTGCAAGAAGATCCAGTCAATCAATATTACATGAAATAAAGCCAAATTGTTCACTGGCCATGATTCCCTAGAGAAGACTCTGATGCTGGGAAAGACTGAAGGTGCACAAAGAAGCTGATGCTAAAGGCGGAGATGGATAAATGAGGTCATTGAAGCCATGAACATGAGCTTGTGGATGAGAGATGGCCCTGGCATACAATCCATAGGATCACAGAGAATTGCACACGACTAAAAGACGAAGCAACAAAGTTTACAAAATGCACAGTAACAGGAGGTTATTAGATTTGTTTATCCCTACTCCTCCTACACTGACATTAACAGATTACATTAGGGAAGAAGCAAGCATTCATTCTAGTGCACCTTCTGCATTCACTCAAACCTAATGCACACCTTTTTCATAGAAAATCAGGTCCCAAATTTGGGGTGCAAATTAGATTCGATAGCGCACTAGATCAAGCCTGGCACACAGAGAGCCCCAGCACCGTGGCACACACAGCTTGGCACACAGAGAGCCCCAGCACAGTGGCACACACAGCTTGGCACACAGAGAGCCCCAGTACAGTGGCACACACAGCCTGGCACACAGAGAGCCCCAGCACAGTGGCACACACAGCCTGGCACACAGAGAGCCCCAGCACAGTGGCACACACAGCCTGGCACACAGAGAGCCCCAGCACAGTGGCACACACAGCCTGGCACACCGAGAGCCCCAGCACCGTGGCACACACAGCCTGGCACACAGAGAGCCCCAGCACCGTGGCACACACAGCCTGGCACACAGAGAGCCCCAGCACCGTGGCACACACAGCCTGGCACACAGAGAGCCCCAGCACAGTGGCGCACACACAGCTTGGCACACAGAGAGCCCCAGCACAGTGGCACACACAGCTTGGCACACAGAGAGCCCCAGTACAGTGGCACACACAGCCTGGCACACAGAGAGCCCCAGCACAGTGGCACACACAGCCTGGCACACAGAGAGCCCCAGTACAGTGGCACACACAGCCTGGCACACAGAGAGCCCCAGCACAGTGGCACACACAGCCTGGCACACAGAGAGCCCCAGCACAGTGGCACACACAGCCTGGCACACAGAGAGCCCCAGCACAGTGGCACACACAGCCTGGCACACAGAGAGCCCCAGCACAGTGGCACACTCAGCCTGGCACACAGAGAGCCCCAGCACCGTGGCACACACAGCCTGGCACACAGAGAGCCCCAGCACAGTGGCGCACACACAGCTTGGCACACAGAGAGCCCCAGCACAGTGGCGCACACACAGCTTGGCACACAGAGAGCCCCAGTACAGTGGCACACACAGCCTGACACACAGAGAGCCCAAGCACAGTGGCACACACAGCCTGGCACACAGAGAGCCCCAGCACAGTGGCACACACAGCCTGGCACACAGAGAGCCCCAGCACAGTGGCACACACAGCCTGGCACACAGAGAGCCCCAGCACAGTGGCACACACAGCCTGGCACACCGAGAGCCCCAGCACCGTGGCACACACAGCCTGGCACACAGAGAGCCCCAGCACAGTGGCGCACACACAGCTTGGCACACAAAGAGCCCCAGCACAGTGGCACACACAGCTTGGCACACAGAGAGCCCCAGCACAGTGGCACACACAGCTTGGCACACAGAGAGCCCCAGCACAGTGGCACACACAGCCTGGCACACAGAGAGCCCCAGCACAGTGGCACACACAGCCTGGCACACAGAGAGCCCCAGCACAGTGGCACACACAGCTTGGCACACAGAGAGCCCCAGCACAGTGGCACACACAGCTTGGCACACAGAGAGCCCCAGCACAGTGGCACACAGTGCCTGGCACACAGAGAGCCCCAGCACAGTGGCACACACAGCCTGGCACACAGAGAGCCCCAGCACAGTGGCACACTCAGCCTGGCACACAGAGAGCCCCAGCACCGTGGCACACACAGCCTGGCACACAGAGAGCCCCAGCACAGCTTGGCACACAGAGAGCCCCAGCACAGTGGCACACACAGCTTGGCACACAGAGAGCCCCAGCACAGTGGCACACACAGCCTGGCACACAGAGAGCCCCAGCACAGTGGCACACTCAGCCTGGCACACAGAGAGCCCCAGCACAGTGGCACACACAGCTTGGCACACAGAGAGCCCCAGCACAGTGGCACACACAGCTTGGCACACAGAGAGCCCCAGCACAGTGGCACACACAGCTTGGCACACAGAGAGCCCCAGCACAGTGGCACACAGTGCCTGGCACACAGAGAGCCCCAGCACAGTGGCACACACAGCTTGGCACACAGAGAGCCCCAGCACAGTGGCACACACAGCCTGGCACACCGAGAGCCCCAGCACAGTGGCACACACAGCTTGGCACACAGAGAGCCCCAGCACAGTGACACACACAGCCTGGCACACCGAGAGCCCCAGCACAGTGACACACACAGCCTGGCACACAGAGAGCCCCAGCACCATGGCACACACAGCTTGGCACACAGAGAGCCCCAGCACAGTGACACACACAGCCTGGCACACCGAGAGCCCCAGCACAGTGACACACACAGCCTGGCACACAGAGAGCCCCAGCACCGTGGTATAAGTGGTAACATACCATAAGTTTGTAACAAACTCACTGATCGGTACTTCTTGTACAAATGACAAATACACATTGCATTCACCAGCAAAACGTTTTTTTGATTCATGGGTTACAAATTTGGGGTGCACATTCGATTCGATGGCCATATACAACTTTGCAGAAATATTTTGCAAACCAACATAACTTATCTCATTACAGTGCCAAGCTGCTGTTTTGTTTCACAATTATTTGAGCACTGCTGTGCATTGAGGCAGTGGTGATATGGGACTATACTAATGCTCATCACAACGGTGCCAAGATGTACACTGGTGAAACTGGTCACAGCTTTTCCCCCCAATGACACTTTCCTAGTGCCACAAAATACTACAAGAATCTGAATTCAGAAGGGAACCAAGAAGAGGACTCACAGAACAAAACAACTTAAAATTAAAGGAGCATTAAAAACTGGCTATATATTGTACAGGCAGTTTTTCTGTACAGTAAATAATTTCTGAAATATTTAGAAGTTATTTTACAACTTCTGTATGCTAATGTGTGGCTCAGAGTGCTTCATAATGACGGGAGATAACATTGCAGGTGTCTATTCTGACCACTACAGAAACAGACAAGAAAACTGTAATCCTAATTGGCACATCAATGCAACTCACAAATATGCATGAGCTTCTCATTTGCATATGAATGCAACAACAACATGGAATTTCCCAGGATTTATTCATTTTAGAAAGAAAAAAGCATAACGACATAAAGCCAGTTCTTCACACTCTTTAAGAATAACCTAAAAACATGATTGTGACCCTTAGAAACAAAATGATCCACATTGTAAGCTTTCTACAGGTCTGCAAATGCCAAACATATGAATAGAGCTTCATAGCATGTGTGTAGGAACTATATAATATATAAAAATACACTGCAAAACCAGCATTCAGAAACAGCTGGAAGGTTATATTCCACATCCTGAATATTCCTCACCTCCAGGATCAGTAGGCAGAGACGGCCTCGCCCCTCTGCTTCACTCATCCACAGTGAAGTCTTGCTTTGCAGTTTCTAGGTATATAACAGATAGGATGTAACTGGGAAATCTGTTCTTCTCATGCTCAGATATCAAAAGGGGGGATTAATACCCAAAATCCAAGGACAGTCTTATAGGGTAACAGGGTCAGGGACGCAAGGAAAAGAGCCGGGCACAAGGAGTGGTTCATTCAGGTGAGGGCAGAGCTAGGAATCCCACAGGCCGGGAACGGGAAGGTACACGCCTGGGAATGTCAGACCGGGAGTTAACCCCTTCTAAGTCAAGGACGTTCAGAATATATTGCCCTTGTACTGCGTTCTAGAACATTTTTGGGCTCTGAAATGAAATGGGCAAACTGAATGAGATGGTGACTGATTGGTTAATTTAAAACACTGGACTTCAGAGTCTGTGTTCATGAGTTACAGAGGGCTGGTACTATATGTATGAATTGGTGTCAGGAAAACCAGAGCTTTTAAGCACTTCTTAACAAAATAAGGTATATAAAAGGGAAACTGGTTCATAAATATATTATATCCCTAGTGAAATCCATGAACCTTTCATGTCCCTTTAATGGAGGATAAAATCTCTATCTATACAATGTAAATCTCCAAAACTTTCACAAATGTTACGTTTTTCCCAAACTTCAGTGGCGCTTTAAGAAAACTTGAGGAAATTCTTTCAAATAAACAAATTATTTTTCCATAGAGGATTCTACAATAAGAATACAAAGATTTCCTTAACACCTCCTACCATGTTGTTTTCAGATATAAACAAATGGCGCGCAGAGGCGTTTTTAATCAGAAAGAGCAGTCAAATGTCACATTTTAGAAAAAAACATTAAGTCGTATAGGTATCAGCCACACGCCGCAGAAGGGGGAACGGGACAAGTACACAAAGTGAAAAATACTTAAATTTGGCACAGAAACAAAACTTTGATAGAATGGCCTATTGGTTTTCATATGCTGATCTGTCCACACTATCCACCTAAATATCTTTCTGTTAAAAGACCACTGTAGTTCAAGAAAAGTGACACTTGTTTGTGAGGTATGTAACATCACTGGCAGCTGTGTAAGTAAGCTATGAATTTGCAAAGACATTTTCTGAATAGAGGAATCCATCTTGTCTTTGTTGCACCACTACTTGAGAGCTGGGTCATGGGAAGCCCCTCACCTTGCCTCTTCCTGTTGTCTAGTGTTGGCAAGTAGTTACAGGTTGGGCTGATCCCTCTCACAAACACCTGCTAAGGTCACATCACCGAGGGCCAACTGTTCAAACTGGTTGTCTGTGGTAGGAAGCAAATAAAGGCTGCTGCCAGCAAGAATGTGCCTGCCCGCTGACATCCAGACGGGAGCAGGTGAGAGGCGGGCGGCTGCGCCCGGAGCACGTACAGGAAACCAGCTTTAATGAGATGAGCCACGGTGGGGTTAACCCTTTAGTTCAGTGTCAGGTGTTGATAGAGGCTTCCCTTGCATTTGCTGTGATCTTGGCTGTGTATCTTGTGCTTGATTTTTTTGTACTGCACTACAGAATATATTGGTGTTTAGTAATAAATAAATAATAATAATAATAGAGACACTATAAATCAGAAATAATAACTGACAAAATATGTTTAGCATGTTAAAAAAATTAAAACAATCATTGATTTGTGTCGTTGTGCAGTCTTTCAGTCGTGTCTGACTCTCGGTGGCCATATGGACCTGCACCCTTCAGGCACATTTTTCTGTGTTTCTAGTTGTGTTTATCCATATGGTTTTCTTGGCAAAGATAATGGAGTGGGTTGCCAGTTCCTTCTCCAGTGGACTTCGATTTGTCTAACCTCTCTACTATGACCTGCCCACAAGGTACAGCTCACTGTTTCATTGAAGTACACAAGCCCCTTCACCACGGCAAGGTAGCGATCCAGAAGGGGAAATTGTGGCCTACCGTATGTAATTATATGTGGTCTTTGTCATCACCAACGTTGTCGTATTAAAGCCTCCCTATGTGTTATGCCCAACTTTCATGCTTCAAGGACAGATGAGCAAAATAAATGTCAGTGGTTCCCAAACCCCTCCTTTGTTCACCTTTGTTTTGACCCAAATGATAGCCTGTCTGCTAGAACCTAAGGAGAGGCAACTAGTTCACAGAGTTTGACCTAAATCATCGCCTGTCTAATGGGAGAGGTTTGGGAACCACTGGCCTATGGTATAAATGTGTAAACATCTATTTACTAATCTCAATCACCACTTTCCCAACTTCCATGAAGTTGGACCAGGAACAATTTAGGGGTAATGTGATAAGTACTAAAGGGTAATAGAAAAAAAATGGAACAGCCTTCCAGTGAAAGTCGTAGGATCAAACACAGGTAAGGAATAAATCAGGTCTGGGATATGCATCACACCACCATGAGGCCTAATTAAATAAAAATGTTAGGTTTATAGGATGGACTATATGGGGCTTTTTGGTTCTTATTTACCGTCAACTACCGTATATTTCTGATTGAAACATATATTCACAAACAGGGAAAGTATTAGAAGACGACAATGGGGTTGGCTAGGACAGCATATGACTGCATAAATAGGTAATACATTTATTATCTAATAGAGACATCAACCACTTGTAACTATGGGTAAAAGAGAATACAAAACTCACAGAGATAGAAGGGGGACAAAGTGACAGCAAATTGCAGTAATATGTGATTACAATTCCAATGGAAGGGCGACAGTCCCTATAAAGAGGTCACAGAGGTCACACTAGGATTATACAACAATATAAAAGGTCACTCAGACAATAGACAAGGCGACTGCTTGGGGCAAGAGGGCAGAGCGCGGGAAGATGGTGACAATATATTATTCTCAAGCACATGGGTTCTGAAGACAACATTTGAACCCAAATACTGAGAGCCTAATGTTAAAATAACCCACTCGCTGTTATCAGTGACAAAACATAAAATAGGTCAATATAACAGGATACGGGCTGGAGAGATGATGGTCCAAGACATATATTCTACCAGTTACGATCCAATAGGTGCATGTAGTCTGCCACAGGGTTACAATGCATTGCAGGCCCTCCCCAGTGGTGAGAGGGTTAAACATTCCTACAGGGCACACTCATTAACTATTAATCCGCCTCCATCTGCCTGCATGAACACCCAGCAGAGCCATTAACCCTTCACACAGTGGCTGCTCTACAGCACCAGTGGTGAGGCACTTCAGGGATCTATCATGCTGCCAACGTTCTCCATCCATCACCCGCTGGGGAGCCAGAGGACAAGGGACATTAATCAGGCGCGGGGACCTACAGAGCCAGGAATGCAAAGCACAGCCTATTCCTTGTAACGCAGTCTGTTCCTCCATGTCCTGACTGTCTAACTCTTCCCTTCCCTATGGCCGTCTCTTTCTTCCTTCTCCATGCTTGTCTCTTTGGTCATTCTCCAATGTCCTCTCCTTGTGTCTCTCCTCCCTCTCAGTTTCTCTCCTACCTTCCCGGGTTTGCGGTCTTTCTCCCTCCTTTTCGTCTCTTTTGTCCTTCTCCCTGCCTGTCTCTAAAATGTTCTCTATTTGCCTGTCTCTCTCTACACCTTCTCTTCCCCTGGCTTTGCTATGTTTCACACTCCTTGTCCTGGCTATCTCTTTCATCCTTCTCCATGCCTGTCTCGCAGTCTCTTTCCTCCCATTTACTAGCTTTGCGGTCTTTCTCCCTCCTTGTTCTGGCTGTCTCTTTCCTTCCTTGAGTAGTTTGGAAGAGTCGTGTTGGTGACCCCTTTGCCCTGTGTGTGTCCATAGGGGTACAGATCATATACCTGTATATATACAGACTTCTAGATTCTCACATAGAGATTGTGCACCTATACAAACACACGTATGTAATGTATATATGTATTAACTCCCGATCAGCGGCATACAATAGACATAGCAATAAATTCCTTTAGAATTATCCGCGGTTCGTGCCATCTGCACGCACACTGGCTTCCTCCCAGCCTCGCTCACCCCAGTTTTTAGTGCACTTTTTATGTGCAAAATAAACTCTCCTTTTATTACAGCAATAAAGCAGCTTCTATGCAGGCGCTTATCTGCCTGATAAGGGACTCGTCTTACGCCATATGGAGGAGAGGTACAAAGCCTCAGGGGACTGCTCGGGTTGTAACAACCTCTGTGTGACACCCTATTGCTCCCGTTGTTAAAGGACCGCTGTAAATTGGGAAAAACCTAACATCTTTGTGAAGTATGTAACAAACTTACAGCCATAGCAGCTGCTTAAGCCAAGACCATTAAAGCATGATTAGAGCTATTTAAGTCATGAGCATAAAGTCATTTTTAGAGAAAACCTAATTCTAGCACAATCTGCTCCTATTATGAGCATTTCTAACATGGACTGCTAGTTTGCCTCAAACCTAATGGATGTTGTTTTCCTACTGGGAGGTAATTCTTTTGACTAGTGGCAATTCCAAGTGTTACTCGTTCAATAGAACTGAATGGAGATGCAATCTACATCCACATTTGACTCATTCCTCCCGGGTTTCTAATCCAACTCCAAAATGTCTGCTGCCATTAAAGCAAAACTGAATGCAATATTTAAATATTAATGGCTGTATTTATTCATTGTAATCTTTGTAAAGGAATTCTTCCTATTATTACCTGAGTTCTTCATAACATCATCTTATAAATAGTATATATCCTTTAAACTGGTTTCATTACTGACCTGGCAACATAAAGGGGCTTAACACAAAATATCAGAACTTATACCTCTATAAAAATAAGATTGATGAAAGAAAAAAATATAAAGCCATGTCTCCAAAACAGGCTGCATAACTGTGGGAGCGTACTCACTTCTATGCCCACAGGGATGGCACAGAGATGGTTTTACAGAGGCTTTTTATAATACAATACAATGTTATTAATCCACAATAAAATGATCAGTCAGACAACTAGTTAGCTGGCCACGGCTCCTGCAAAGTAGATACAACTACTGAGATGGTGTTGTGGGAGGTTGCACTAGTAAATCAGCAACGATGCACCTACCAACACATAAAGAACAAAAATAATGACATTTATTATATACATATATTTAAAGGGGACTTTTCATATGAATTAAATTATAGGTTACAAGTGGTGATGTGTTATAAGGTGAATTTATAAGAATAAACCTTGTGACATATATATATATATATATATATATATATATATATATATATATATATATATTAGTGGATATAAAAAGTCTACACACCCCTGTGAAAATGTCAGGTTTCTGTGCTGTAAAAAAATGAGGCAAAAATAAATCATTTCAGAACTTTTTCCACCTTTAATGTGACCTATAAACTGTAGAACTCAATTGAAAAAACTGAAATCTTTTAGGTGGAGGGAAGAAAAAAAAGAAAGAAAAATAATGTGGTTGCATAAGTCTGCACACCCTCTTATAACTGGGGATGTAGCTGTGTTCAGAATTAAGCAATCACATTCCAAATCATGTTAAATAGGAGTCAGCATACACCTGCCATCATTTAAAGTGCCTCTGATTAACCCCAAATAAAGTTCAGCTGCTCTAGTTGGTCTTTCCTGAAATTTACTTAGTCGCATCCCACAGCAAAAGCCATGGTCCACAGAGAGCTTCCAAAGCATCAGAGGGATCTCATTGTTAAAAGGTATCAGTCAGGAGAAGGGTACAAAAGAATTTCCAAGGCATTAGATATACCATGGAACACAGTGAAGACAGTCATCATCAAGTGGAGAAAATATGGCACAACAGTGACATTACCAAGAACTGGAGGCCTGGTCTGTGCTGGGCTATGAGAGGCTGCTGAGGTAAATTTCCCTCCCTCCCCAAATGCCCAGGGAAAGCAAAACACATGCTGAGCGCTGTTTGTGCCCCAACATGTCAGAAAGCAATAAACTCTCCTCCTGAGAAGCCTGTCATATCCTCACCTCCTTCACACCCCCACCAGAGACACAGCGGGAACACTGGCCTGCTGCCAAAGCCACTGTCTCCAGTGTAATTCTCTGCCCTGCAGTCATCTCTCTCAATAAAGATGAGGCCGCACACACACACACTGAGAGGAACAGAGCGTGAGCGCACACTGACAGAAACCACACACACAGGAACAGAGCGTGAGCACACACACTGACAGAAACCACACACACACACACACACACACACACAGAGGAACAGAGCGTGAGCGCACACACTGACATAAACCACACACACACACATACACTGAGAGGAATCGAGTGTGAGCGCACACACAGAAACTGCGCGCACATACACTCACACACACAATGAGAGTAACAGAGCGTGAGCGCACACACTGACAGAAACCACACACACACGGAGGAACAGAGGGAGTACAAACAAACACTCACAGGAACAGCACACATACACTGACAGAAACCACACACAGAGGAACAGAGAGCATGCACACACACATAGAGACATATATATATATATATATATATATATATATATATATATATATATACACACACACACACACTGACAGAAACCACACACAGAGGAAAATAGAGTGCGAACGCACACACACAGACATATAAACACCCATAGGAACAACACACACAGACAGAAACCACACACATACTGAGAGGAACAAAGCATGCATGCATACATACAGACACACACACACACACAGAAACCACACACACTAAGAGGAACAGAGTGCGAGCGCACACACAGACATATATACACACACACACACACACACACACGCGCACACACCAGAAGGAATGGCGCACACACATACACACATTGACAGAACCCGTGCACACGCACACACACTCTCACTCCAAAATTAAGTTTCTTTTTTACTCTTAAAGAGCATGCTAAACTGGCTATATGTTGTGTTAGCCATAAAGTACATAATTCCTGAGGAATCACATGTTCTTATCGCTGCATTTATTTGCAAATGATCAGCTCACACACATTAGTTAGCTGCTTATTAGGATGAGAGTCTGCTTGTAGTGGCCAAAATAAAGACCTCCAATGTTATCTAGCAAATAGACCCACTCCCACCTTTATCTAGCACTCTAAACTACACATTAGCATACAGAAGGAACAAAATCAACTCCAAATATTTCAGAAATGATTAGCTGTAGAGAAAAATCTCCTAATACAGCGTATAAACAGTTTTTAATGCTCTTTAAAATGAAATCAACTTCCTGAAGGGGTGACAGAGTCTCTTTAAAACGCACAGCTACAGGAACAACTACAACAAATGCAAAACTACAAACAGATAGAAGGCTTTCTTGACACAAAACCACACATGGACAAGTGATACACAGTGACAGAATCCTCCATAACATACACCTAACCATACAGAGACGTCTCCCCAACACACACAGACTGAAACCTTTGCAGCACACTGAGATTTTAGTTTGCCAATTAGCTGGTTGGTCCAGATTTATAATGGCTATCAAGCTTAATATATAAATTAATATATTATATTTACATATTTTATATGAAATAGCTAAACATTTGACAATTTATATATGACGTACCAAGTGTTTTATATTAATAATATTATATTTGTGAGGATATTCTACCTGACAGTCAGTGGGCCACATAAAACAGGTGACGGGCCTGTGGCACTGCTCTAGCTCACACACATAACAAAATAAATAAAATTACATCACACTAACTCAAAACAACACACTGACAGAAGCCTCTACATCACACATAAACAAACAGAAAACGTTACAGAAAGCACATACATATATAGATATCAACAAATAAACAGAACAAAAATCACAAATACAGAACCATATGTGCAGAATAGCACAAGCAAACGTAGCAAATATAGGAACAAATCAATACATAAACTAGATAACAACCAATCCTGGGGAACAGCTCCTGGATCAAACAAAGAAAAAATATAATAAAAAAATAGATGATTAGGATGATTGCGTGAGTATTATAAGGCAAGCATGATTTCTACCTTGTTTGTTATGCATTAAAGTCACGTGTGTGTGTGTGTGTGTGTGTGTGTGTGTGTGTGTGTGTGTGTGTGTATATATATATATATATATATATATATATATATATATATATATATACCCACTCACACACATGTAAAATCAAAAGGACAGTAGACACACAAAAATGACAATTACACAAGGATATCAAAGTACAACTTGTACCACACAGGTACAATAAGTCCCATCTCCATTGTAATCCAAATACTCTCGCTCATACCCTTTGTGAGGCTGTAATAGAGATATTCATTTCACAGAAGAAGACTAAATGTGGGTTTGGGTCTAGAAAGTAACTGTGCTATAGGTCTCATCACTAACACTGCTATAAATAGATATATTATTACTTGATGTGGTCAAAAGCTCAAGTGGGTGAGAGGTTATAATTGAGGCCTTGAGTACACCATGGCTTGCTCAGTAGCTAGTCAGTCTTCCACTGTCACGTTATATTTATATCTAGTGTGAGCAGATCCATGTGCAAAGCAACATTGACCCCCACCCACCCACACACATATCATCAAAGGCTTCATGGGGGGCCATACTGAGTGGTCAGCCAGAAGTTTGATGGCTCTGATAGAAGGAATGAGGTGAAATGTAGGAAGTGGGTCTGAAATGCAAGTGAGGATATTCTAGCACCATATTAGAAGATAAATTAGATAAGGAATAAGGGACTACACTAGGAGTAAGAAATATCCAAACGCCCAGCTAGAAGTAAGGAAACGTTAAATGATAGTCAAGTGTGTCACAAGAATGGGACTTTCAATTACAAACTAGGAAACTAAGGCTAAGATAGGTCAAATATTACCAAGTCCTGCTCTAGGAAAATAAGCTGATTTGTTGTTAGTAATTAAAGCAATCACTAAAGATGGGATGTTAAACTGGGACAGAGATATTGTGATGAAACTAAGGCATTTTCAGTTAAGACTTCAGTTAAGCTTTTTTCAGAAGTGGACTAAGGCCTTTGCAGTTAAGTCTAAAAACAAATCTTTAAAAAGAGCTAAGAGAAATTAAAAACTGTATTAAACTATGGGAAAGTCTAAAGGCAAGAGATTTGATGTGCAACTAGGACTACAGCTAAGGACAAGAGATGGGATGTTCAGCTAAGACTACAGCTAAGGACAAGAGATGGGATGTGCAACTAGGACTACAGCTAAGGACAAGAGATGGGATGTGCAACTAGGACTACAGCTAAGGACAAGAGATGGGATGTTCAGCTAAGACTACAGCTAAGGACAAGAGATGGGATGTTCAACTAGGACTACAGCTAAGGACAAGAGATGGGATGTGCAACTAGGACTACAGCTAAGGACAAGAGATGGGATGTGCAACTAGGACTACAGCTAAGGACAAGAGATGGGATGTGCAACTAGGACTACAGCTAAGGACAAGAGATGGGATGTTCAGCTAAGACTACAGCTAAGGACAAGAGATGGGATGTGCAACTAGGACTACAGCTAAGGACAAGAGATGGGATGTTCAGCTAAGACTACAGCTAAGGACAAGAGATGGGATGTGCAACTAGGACTACAGCTAAGGACAAGAGATGGGATGTGCAACTAGGACTACAGCTAAGGACAAGAGATGGGATGTGCAACTAGGACTACAGCTAAGGACAAGAGATGGGATGTGCAACTAGGACTACAGCTAAGGACAAGAGATGGGATGTTCAACTAGGACTACAGCTAAGGACAAGAGATGGGATGTTCAGCTAAGACTACAGCTAAGGACAAGAGATGGGATGTTCAGCTAAGACTACAGCTAAGGACAAGAGATGTGATGTTCAACTAGGACTACAGCTAAGGACAAGAGATGGGATGTGCAACTAGGACTACAGCTAAGGACAAGAGATGGGATGTGCAACTAGGACTACAGCTAAGGACAAGAGATGGGATGTTCAGCTAAGACTACAGCTAAGGACAAGAGATGGGATGTGCAACTAGGACTACAGCTAAGGACAAGAGATGGGATGTTCAACTAGGACTACAGCTAAGGACAAGAGATGGGATGTTCAGCTAAGACTACAGCTAAGGACAAGAGATGGGATGTTCAACTAGGACTACAGCTAAGGACAAGAGATGGGATGTGCAACTAGGACTACAGCTAAGGACAAGAGATGGGATGTGCAACTAGGACTACAGCTAAGGACAAGAGATGGGATGTGCAGCTAAGACTACAGCTAAGGACAAGAGATGGGATGTGCAACTAGGACTACAGCTAAGGACAAGAGATGGGATGTTCAACTAGGACTACAGCTAAGGACAAGAGATGGGATGTTCAGCTAAGACTACAGCTAAGGACAAGAGATGGGATGTTCAACTAGGACTACAGCTAAGGACAAGAGATGGGATGTGCAACTAGGACTACAGCTAAGGACAAGAGATGGGATGTGCAACTAGGACTACAGCTAAGGACAAGAGATGGCATGTGCAACTAGGACTACAGCTAAGGACAAGAGATGGGATGTGCAACTAGGACTACAGCTAAGGACAAGAGATGGGATGTTCAGCTAAGACTACAGCTAAGGACAAGAGATGGGATGTGCAACTAGGACTACAGCTAAGGACAAGAGATGGGATGTTCAGCTAAGACTACAGCTAAGGACAAGAGATGGGATGTGCAACTAGGACTACAGCTAAGGACAAGAGATGGGATGTTCAACTAGGACTACAGCTAAGGACAAGAGATGGGATGTTCAGCTAAGACTACAGCTAAGGACAAGAGATGGGATGTGCAACTAGGACTACAGCTAAGGACAAGAGATGGGATGTGCAACTAGGACTACAGCTAAGGACAAGAGATGGGATGTGCAACTAGGACTACAGCTAAGGACAAGAGATGGGATGTGCAACTAGGACTACAGCTAAGGACAAGAGATGGGATGTTCAGCTAAGACTACAGCTAAGGACAAGAGATGGGATGTGCAACTAGGACTACAGCTAAGGACAAGAGATGGGATGTTCAACTAGGACTACAGCTAAGGACAAGAGATGGGATGTTCAGCTAAGACTACAGCTAAGGACAAGAGATGGGATGTGCAACTAGGACTACAGCTAAGGACAAGAGATGGGATGTTCAGCTAGGACTACAGCTAAGGACAAGAGATGGGATGTTCAGCTAAGACTACAGCTAAGGACAAGAGATGGGATGTTCAGCTAGGACTACAGCTAAGGACAAGAGATGGGATGTTCAGCTAAGACTACAGCTAAGGACAAGAGATGGGATGTTCAACTAGGACTACAGCTAAGGACAAGAGATGGGATGTGCAACTAGGACTAAAGCTAAGGACAAGAGATGGGATGTGCAACTAGGACTAAGGTTCAGCACTGAGACATGACATGATCAACTAGGACTACAGCTAAGGACAAGAGATGGGATGTTCAGCTAAGACTACAGCTAAGGACAAGAGATGGGATGTGCAACTAGGACTACAGCTAAGGACAAGAGATGGGATGTGCAACTAGGACTACAGCTAAGGACAAGAGATGGGATGTTCAGCTAAGACTACAGCTAAGGACAAGAGATGGGATGTGCAACTAGGACTAAGGTTCAGCACTAAGATATGACATGATCAACTAGGACTGAAGATTGGGATATACAACTAGGAATTACAGATACAGACATAAGAGATGAGCTGTTCAACTGGAACTACAACTAAGGACAAGAGAAAGGATATTCAACTAAGACTAAGGTTCAGTACTGAGACATGACATGATCAACTATGACTGAAGAATGGGATATACAACTAGGAATAACAGATACTGAAACGAGAGATTCAGTATCTGTTCAGCAAGAACTACAACCAAGGAGAAGAGATGGGATGTTCAACTAAGACTAAGGATCAGCACTAAGACACGAGATGATGAACTATGACTGAAGATTGGGATGTACAGCTAGGAAAAACAGATAATGAGATAAGAGATGGGCTGTTCAACTAAGACTACAACTAAGGATGAGACATGGGATGTTCAACTAAGGTTCACCTCAAGACATGAGATGTACAACAAGAAATAGCAGATACTGAGATAGAACTAAAACAAGAGATGTCAAGTTAGTACTATGGGTCATGTGTTCAGCTAGGTGTAAATTACATATAATTTTAGTACCCTACACTACTGGCGTTTCTCAGACTGTGCTAGTATCAGTGCTTTGCAAGGAACACGTATAGTAAATCACCTAGATCATTTATTACAAAGGTAGGGCAATGAGAGAAGGAAGAAAATTTAAGAAATGTCTCAATATATTTATTGTAAAGTTTTACCTTTAGTTTTAAGTTTACAAACAAACTCATTTTTGGATTGCAGTGTAAGTATATTGTGATGGCCATCTTTCTTTTCCCATTATCAAAGGCTTTCCTGAGAGCATATTGCCTTTCTAGGAGTAAATGTGTACGACAGAATGTTTTTTTTCCTGTGGACAGGATCAGCTCTTTGATCTATTCTGCTGCATCCTCTACTCATCTCACAAGCAAAGCCTGGGAAGAGGCATTGCCAGTGCTCTGCACATTACTGAAAGAGAAAGGCAAAAATTGAGTTTGTCAAGGATCAAAAGCAGTAATAATGAAACTGTACATTAGATGAATGTGGGGCCATATGAAGATGTTACCTAATTATATCCATCATTATATATTTAAATACCATTTCTATGTTTGTGTCCCTTTAATAGGATGGAGGGAGCTGTTAACAAAGGTGTGAAGAGCAGTGAGAGAGACAGAACAGATGTGGAGGTGAAGAGGATCTAATTATACTGAGGCAGAGAGATGAAAGAGAGCTAGTGATACAGAAAGATCAGAGGAATATCTAGCGACTAATGAAGGGAGACTATTGTGATATAGCAGGACACAGATTAGAGGCAGCTACTGATAGAGAGAGATGAAGGTGTGTGATACAGAGGTGCATGGAGCACAGAGACCCGCAGAAAAACACAACCATGGAAGTCAAATAAAAGGAGGGTAAACAAACATTAGCTCAGCAACGTCCATGTATAGTAACTCTATCCGTCACAGGCTCCTCCAAAGAGACATCACCAACTAACTGTAATGACCAAAATGTCTTTGTGCATCCTGGTATGTAGGAAATTAAAAAACGAAACTAGTGGCATCTCAGGGCTGGACAATCTGACCCGAGCAGAGGTCACTTTTAGATTTAGATTTTAGACCTTACATATATCTATATTCAAACTTCAGATTACAACAGAACAAGAAAGATAGAGGAATAAAGGTATCTGCGGCCCAGCGCCATTTGTTTATCTAAAACAGGGGTGTCAAACTCGGTCCTGGAGGGCCACATCCAGGCCTGGATTTGTGGATATCCTTGCTACAAGCAGGTGAGACTATTGCTTCTGCAGTCATCCTGACTGACTCACCTGTACACAGAAAGGAAATCCTCAAATCCAGGCCTGGATGTGGCCCTCCAGGACCGAGTTTGACACCCCTGATCTAAAACATTACAAATATAAAATAAGTGATCTATAGAGTGGAAATCAAACAACAAGGTGCCTTGGAAAGTTATATGATGGCAGGAGGCATTAGAATATATTGGATACTCACAAAGTTTTAGTTTATTACCCTCCTTTTGAATTTGTTTTTTAAGCAGATCTGTAGCTTTTTGAACAGGTAGCACTAGTCAAGCAAAAATCAACTAAAGTCTTTACTGTTGATATGTTTTTGGGTTGCTTTAGGATTTAAACTTAAAACATTTATATTTAATAAAACATAAAAATAAAGTATAAGACACTCTTTTAAATGCATGGTTAACACACAGGACTGGACCCTCCCAGAATGTTGACAAGGAAGCTGAACGTCAACAGATACAATTTATATATATATATATATATATATATATATATATATATATATATATATATATATATATATATATATATATATAGACAGAAAGCAATGACAATATACCTTTATCAAGGTGTGTAAAATCAAAAGACTGTAAGCTCTACAAGACTCAAGACATGAAGCAGTCATTCTGGTGACATAGGACCACAGAAGTTAAGGATGGGGTTGATAACAGAAATGGGACTCCCATGCAAACTCTATGGTCTCCCTCCCCTGGATCCTCCCACTCCCTCGCTGTTGGCTCAGCAGAGACTCACCTAAGTGGTTTGGTACCCACACTCTGCCCCTCCCCTCCATGGAGATGCAGGGTGGTACTTTTCGGGGTGCTGTCACAGTCGGTTCTGTCCTATCTAAGTCCAACTCCACATGTTCAGCTCTAGCAGAGCCCACACAGGCACATACACACAGACAGCTTGCAGTCTGTTAGGATCACCTCCCCTTTTCTCCCTTCTGGGTCTCCCCCCTTCTCCCAAGACCGGATTCCGACTCGGAGCCACTTCCTGACCGCCTGTCTGCCTGGCGCTGAGCCTGACTCACAGCAACGGCTAATTTATTGACTGAAAATTAGGGCCATTTTTCTCTCTTGACCAAGAGAGTAGGGGAATAAATGAAAGCAGACAGCCAGCCCGCTCTTGTCACTGGGGCAAAATGTACTGGTGGCCCTTCCTGACCCATGCCAGCTACCCCACTTGCCCTACTTAGCCCATACATTACCATAAAGCAAAGAAAAAAGCTGTTGAATCTGCTGTTTATATTAACCCCTTGCTGTAGTGAGCATTCACAATATATATTTTGGACTCTCATTTTCAAATCAAAAGCTGTCAAAAGGAGTATTTTTGACTTTAAAGAGAAGGTTCCACTTATCAAATGCTAAAATAACGGTCAAAAAAAATAAATATCACTATATACTGCAAAATCTTATTTTTCATTACTTCGAGCTAGACAGTCTGTATCTAGACGTCTGAAAGGAAGCCCTTCATAAAGATACATTATATTTCGGAAATTTCAAATCCTGTATGTATGTATGTCCCCTTCTGGATCGCTACCTTGTCATGGTGAAGGGGCTTGTGTACTTCAATGAAGCTTTGAGCTATACCATGTAGGGTCACCCAAGATAAGCAGGTTCATAGCAGAGAGGTCAGACAAATTGCAGTAAACTGGGGAAGGAACAAGCAACCCATTCCAGTAACTTTGCAGAGAAAACCTTATGGATAAGCACAACCAGAGGCATAATGACAGATGTGACTGGCATTCGGCTGCCCATAGGGTCAGAGAGAGTTGCAGAGAGTCGGGCACGACCAAACAACAACAACTAATATTATTATATATATATATATATATATATATATATATATACACACACACACACACATATACACATAAATATAACCTACTACAGCAACAGTATTGGTTCTCTACCAGGCTCATGAAGACTATAACAGGAGGAAAGAAGTAGGGAGGAGAATGAAGACGGTCTGGACAAGGAGAAGAGAGTCAGCCAGTGAAAAGCGGTGAAAAATAGATGTTGGATGCAATCACTCTTGTGATCAACTACTCTCAAGTTTTCATTTCCTTCCAGATCCTTTCAACCGCTGAAGATAAGTTGAACCAAACAAGAGGATGATTGATGCTCACTGCAAGCAGCAGTGGCAGTGGGCATCCTCTAGATGTCGCTGCCAAAATGTTGCTACCGATATCATAGGGTTAGGATAAGGGTAAAGGTTTAAGCTTGGAAATTGAATATGATCTCAGCAGCGCTTGCAAACTGTGCACAATTTCGGCAGCTCCTTGATGCAACTGCCACTGCTGGTGCCCACAATAGGAATGATCCTTGTACTTTAGGCCAATGAGTCAGCACCTCTAACAAAACACCTAGGATGTACTAAAGCACACACAATTTGATCCTATCCTGTTATGCTGGTGCAGCACAAGGCAGCAGAAGTGGCGGTGAGCATCCGATATTCCGGTGCCATATCATAGAGTCAAGGCTTAGGTAAACGGTTGGGGTGAGGGTTAGGGTTGGGGTTAGGGTTAGTTCAAGGGTTAGGCTAACATTATATGCTTAGAACTTCTCTCACATATCGGCAGAGCCATCTAGCGGTTGGCTGCACTGCAGACCTGTCCCAACAACATAACAGGATATGTCCCACAGTTTATCTGTAATGTGCCAACATATTCCATAGTGCTATACAGGGGTTAAGTACAAGGCAAAAACAATTTTAACACTGTACAAGAAAGGAGGGCCAAATCTTGGAACTTAAAATCAGACAGGCATAGTGCTTTCCTTAGTTTGCAATTATAAAAACATTTTAAAGGAATAATTAAGTGATCATGGTACAGCACCTACCCCTCTCTCTAAGTCTCCTAATATGAGGTTATTAATTAAGTCTCACGGTTGGGGTGATAAAGAAAAGTAGCATGTTCAGTTGTAAATGTATATAATGGTGTGATGGACCATGCAGGAGGATTTAGTATGGGTAAGAACTGGCCAATCATTTTCCACCTTTGCTGGTCACCATTTCCCTGCCAGACAATGTACTAATTAGGTATGTACCCGTTTAATTAGAGAGCTATATAAGGCAGCTTGCTGATGCTCATACATACCAATATAGTCCCAGGCAGGGATGTGTTAGGCCTCTGTGTACTGTATAAACATGCCAAAAGAAAAGCTATTTGTTTTTGTTTTGTTGTGTTGTATTTATTACATTGTATAACGGACAAGGAAAGTCAATTCTCAACTGAGATTAAAGAACGATTTGAAAATCCATGCCTGAAGAAATTCCTTTATTAGAAATAACAGACGCGTTCCTCTGTTACAAATGGACACAGCCGTCGACAATCAAACATATGTGTGATTATTTTCATGTAACCAACTGGGTATGCTCTTCTTTATTACCCTCACTGTGACAGTTTTATGAGGGAGAGATTTTGATCTCTATTATATCAGTTGTAAAAGATAAAAGTAAATCTGAAAATCATTTCCTGTTAAAAATAAAAATGTAAATAAAAAAGTAAGTAAGGGTGTACTAAACAATTAATCTCTGAGATGCATGGGGTTAATGAAGTAATAGGAGCTGCTAACCCTGGGCTCAGCCTCCCCCTCACACAGGTGACGTGAGTAACACACACAAGCACACCTCTTATCAGCTCCCGGCTCACGCTAAGCATCAGCCCAGGGAAAGAAGAGCAGCTGGCAGGCGGCCATGGGCTGAGACGCGGCAACAGGGAATGCCAGAAACCTCCAAGGCAGAGCAACTCCACTACCACCTCAATCCTCGAGCCCTTGTAGGGCACATCAGTTACAGCTTCCATAGTAGTGAATGGCCTCTATCCACCTAGCAGCAAAAGTGTCACACAGGTCTAGGCTACCCGAGACACATTGTCTGGCAGCAAAGAAGTTAACGTGATAAAGTCATGGTCCCAGCATTTGCTGAAAGAATATACACACACGTGTGTGTGTATATATATAATATATATAGTTGAATAATCAGAGTATTGCAGTGAATAGGGATACCTTTTTTTATTGGACAAACGCATTCATAATAAAGCGACGAGCTTTCGAGAGATAATGCCTCTCTTTATCAAGTCAAAAAGCAATACTGATACAAGTATGAACTAAAAACAGAATGGAAAAACAAGAATTTTTTCCCCCCCATCTCTTTCTATCCAAAAGCAAGTTTGTCACGAACTAAACAGTACTGTAAATAAAATATGCTGTGTCCTTATATAGAGCCCTATTCAATTGGCCAAATCACAATTGAATGAGGCCCATAGGATTTGAGCACAGGACACCTTCCCCTTTCCTCCAATAGACTTTAGAGAGGCAGATTGCATGTGTACTTACAAGCCTTGTTTGACCTGTTCTTCAACTGTCCCCTCATGTCTTAAAAAGGAAGTAAGGGTATCATGTCCGTTTCCATGCAGTCCGCTACTATTCCGATTTTCTCTGAGAATATGTCTATGCTTACAATTTATACAGCTGCTAATGTTGTTAAGTTGGTGCATAATTCAAAAATATGTGAAGTTTTCGCTCTTTAAAACTTGATCTACCAAGGTACAGATTGGTCCTTTCCTGTTATGGTTACGGCACCAGTCCGCCACTGCAGTGCGTTATTCCAGTGCCACATCATAGAGTCATGGCTTAGGTAAACTGTTAGGGTGAGGGTTAGGCTACCATTCTAAGCTTAGAATTTCTCTAACAGATCGGCAGTGCTGCAAAATAACGGCAGCGCCATCTAGCGGTTTTTCGCTACACTGCAACGGCGGACCTGTGCCGTAACTATAACAGGATACATCCCAGATGCTTACGCCGATTATTGGCAAGAGCTATCTAAATAACTCTGGATAGAATATGATATGAATGCAACATAGTAGAGCCACAAAATGTTTATTATCATTAAGCAACACTTGAATCAGGCATTAGCACGTCTGAATATACCCGTAAATATCCTTGTTAAATAATATATAATTACATTTGCTTTAAACTTAGGTCCCAGTCTATGTATTAATGCATTTTTAAAAAATAAATAAATTTTATTTAATACTTTTTTAAAAACCCAGATGATTGTTGGGACACCAGTTTGAAGCTCCGGAGCCCTTGCAATACACCATGATGTAACAGTTAATGCACGGCGCCACCTACTTGCAGTCACTGGATCTACACGTTCCACATCCACACTGCTCTCCTGACAATGGGCCAATGGGGGATCTTTCACAGTTTTGGAGTTTTTCTCAGATTCTGCCACCAGGGAGGCGCTGACGCAGGGGCCGGGAGCGCTGCTAACATGGACAGAATCACGAGAGGGAAGGGCTACCTGTGAAAAAGAAGGGTAAATAACAGTTTTATAAAGGAACGTTTTTAAGATTTATTAAATACTAAATATTATGTGGTAGGCTTAGTTCATGTTTTATGCTGAATATGAAACACACAGATATATATATTTATTTTTTTTACACTGTATCTGTGACTAGCAAATACTGGATCCAAGAAGAAGGAATATTCAGAGGGGGAATCATAACCCCTTCCATGCATTATCAATCTTTTAGAAAATAAAGTATTCTTCGACACATTTTGAGTATATATTCATAGAAAAAGGAGACTCAAAAGTATAGGCAAAAAAAAATAAAAAATCAGAAGGGATATATATATATATATATATATATATATATATATATATATATCTTAAATATACAAAGCACAGAAGTTATACTTAAACAGTGATGTACTTATGCTGTGATTTCATAAAGACACATTTGACCTTCATGTTTCAGTCCTAACACTAGATAAATGTAACCTTACACGAAAATACACACATTTTCATTTTGTCATTATTTACCAAATAAAAGTATCAGCCGCCATTCAGTAGCAGTTCAGTTTATTGGAGCAACCAATAAATGTTAGTAGGCGCATCCTTCATATTTGGGAATTAATATTAGTAACCATGGGAGTCCATAGAGACTCATTTGGGGTCAATAGTGGGGCCAGTGCATTTTTAGGGTGTGGCAGAGTGGGTGAAGAGCACTAGTTGGTGATAGAGTGGGGGGATTGAGGTTGGTTGCAGTTAGAGCTAGTGTATAGCATGTTCATGTCATTTAGTGGGTTGCTTTGATATGGAGACTCTTGTGTTTCATGCTTGTAGTCTCTTATGTATACACTTTAGGCAGGTTATATGAGCCAGTTAGAGATCACTTGTAATGCTCAATACCTCAGTGCATCAGTCATTAAAAAATATGTGTATTTTTTTTCTTAGAGCTAATGTAATAGTTCTGAAAATGTGCTTGTAAAATCACCCGCCATACTAAAGAGGCCTAGAATAATGTAATCAAGGTCTAAGACTTGTGACAAATGTAGCCATGCAGTGAAGCGTTCATCTCCCCCCTACTTCAAACTATAACACCTCAATATTAATCATACATTAATAAAGCATGTATATATTAGTTTTGTCAGTGTCTCGATTAAAGATTGCAAATATTTGTTGAAGCAAGTATCCAAACATGGCTGCAAACCCTGCAAGCATGTAGCGTCATGCACAGGACTGCAGGTGGCCCTGGGAGAGCAGTGAATGGGTGCAGTGTGTGCGGATCCTCTCTATAAAGAGCAGACAGCTGGCCCGCGTGTCGCAAAGTGTTTGTTAATATCCCTGTGAAATCTGACCCAAATTGCACATTACAGCGAGCTGCTGGCAGAGAATCACATTAACCCCCACAACGATGCACAGCAATGAACCCCGAGTGAGCACCATGATTTGTAATGTCATTACAATCCTTTGGGCGCACATGGGTTAATAAATAAAAGGAGGAGAAAGCAGCAGGAGATCTTAGAGCTTTAGAAATTCACTGGCTGTTCTCCTGTGCTGAGCTAGGTCCTCCATGAAGTATTATCCATGCAGAACAAAGCTTTACACATCCTTCCACTATCAACAGCAACAGGCCTGTCACGTCTCATTCAAGATGTCAAGTGCCATAAAAAAGCAGCAAGTGAATGATCCATTAGTGGCATGTAAAGGTCCATACACACTTAGTCTTTGGATGTTCCTGTATGGCAGTGATTACAAGCCCTCTACATATCCTTCAGATGGTAATACCTCCCTTGACTGAGGGAGAGTCCATTTAAAGGCCATTTTTTTTCGGTGGCACATGGCATTGGTGTCATAAATTGCCATGGAAACCATCAGAGCCACATTACAGGATCGGTCACGATTACTTTCATTACTAAGAAATAACATGATTTGTGGGGTGCTGCCTCTTTAAGCAAAAACAGAATTCTCAAAACGCAGGTCTTGTTATCATCACCTTCTGATTTATATTGTTTGTGTAGTAAATACTTTATCTTCTTAATACTTTTGTGTAAAAACGTCATCTATTCCACTGTGTGAGGGAAGACATGAACGTGTTTCTCAGCGCGCCCTCTAGTACGTGGGGCACCACACTGGGTACAGCTTACACAACATTTTATTTCATAGACCCGCACCTATGCCAGCGCCAGGCAACTTCATCCTACATGGCCCACCAAAGCTCCAGGATCTCAAAACCTCTTTCAATGAGCACAAGTGAACAATTCAAATAAATGTGACTGAGCAACTTAAGTATGTTAGATCAGATTAAACCTGTTTACACAAGCAGAGACATCCAGAAATCATTGACTACTGGCACCCTCATAATGGCAATTGCCCACCACCGACTTAGGATGACAGAAATATCTGCATTCATACTGCTTCAGGAAGGGTAAAGTAATCTACTTATGGCATCTGGAAATATCCCGTATTCTTAGGTATGATTTGATGCACCTGTCTTTATTCAAGGGGATATTTTGGATATACCAGCAGAGACATGTTCATATATCTTCACATTTCAGAATATTAGAAGAAGGAAAACAGAGGTAGGTTCCTGGTATGTAAATGGGACTAGTTTTGGTAGAATATTAAAATCTCATACCGTATTTATCGGCATATAACACGCACCGGCGTATAACACGCACCTCATTTTAAGAAGGAAATTTCAGGGAAAAAAAAAAATTCAAAAAAAGAACTTTGAAGCAAAATCCTCAACCTCAACTTCCCTCCTCATCCTCCCTCCTCAACCCCCCCTCCTCAACTTCAACCTCCCTCCTCAACCTCAACCCCCCCATCTCAACCTCAACCCCCCCTCCTCAACCTCCCTCCTCATTCTAACCCCCCCTTCTCAACCTAAACCCCCCTAAATACCTCCCCCTCACTTACTTGCTTCTGCTCCAGCCTCCGCTCCTTGACCCGGTGCGCATGTGACGTCACATGCGCGCCACGTCATTAGCATATACCGGGTGCCACCCGGTATATGCTAATGACGAGGCGCGCAGGTGACGTCACATGCACGCCGGGTCAAGGAGCAGAGGGGAGGCCGGAGCAGAAGCAGGTAAGTGAGGGGGAGGTATTTAGGGGGGTTTAGGTTGAGGAGGGGGGGGGGGTTTAGAATGCGGAGGGAGGTTGAGGATGAGGAGGGGGGAGGGAATATCGGCGCATAACACGCACCTTTCATTTGCTCCCTATTTTCAGGGAGAAAAAGTGCGTGTTATACGCCAATAAATACGGTATATAATTGTCAGTGTGTGTAACATTTGCGATGTTGGTCACGCTTTTGCGTCCCTCGCACAACGAGGCGAGCAGTTAGGCCCACGGCGGGGGTATCACCCCCACTACCTGGTTCCTGTCAGTGCAGTGTTCGCGATGAGCATCATAGGCGCTCATTGCAATGCCCCCAGAACTCGCATCACCCCCTCCCGGCCTCACCAGGGCTAAAATCAAACAACCCAGTACCTGGATGCGACCCAGAGCTCCTGCTGCTCTCTCCCCTGAAGCACGTTTTCTCGCTGTGTCCAACCAGCATATGCTAATGGCGTGACATCACAAGCGCGTCACATCATTAGCATATGCCGGTCGGACACAGCCGGAAGAAGCACGCACGACTTAACCCCAGCTGCACAGGGGAGGGAGAGATTGGGGGGGGGGGGGAGACATGGGCGGGGGAAAAGGAGACCCAAGGGAGGGAGATGATGGGGGGAAGGAGACACAAGGTAGGGAGAGGAGGGGAAAAAAGGAGACACAAGCGAAGGAGAGGAGGTGGAAAAGGAGACCCAAGGGAGGGAGAGAAGGAGGGAAATGAGACCCAAGGGAGGGAGAGAGAGGAGGGGGCAATGAGACCCAAGGGAGAGAGAGGCGGCGAAAATGAGAAACAAGGAAGAGAGAGGAGGGGGGAAATAAGACACAAGGGAGAGAGAGGAGGAAGGAAATGATACAAGGGAGGGAGGGGGAAATGATACAAGGGAGGGAGGGGGAAATGATACAAGGGAGGGAGGGGGGAATGAGACACAAGGGAGGGAGAGGGGGATGTGACACAAGGGAGGGAGAGGGGGGGAAAGGAGACACAAGGGAGGGATATGAGGGGAAAAGGAGACACAAGGGAGGGAGAGGAGGGGAAAAAAGGAGACACAAGCGAAGGAGAGGAGGTGGAAAAGGAGACCCAAAGGAGGGTGAGGAGGAGGGAAATGAGACCCAAGGGAGGGAGAGAGAGAGGAGGGGGCAATGAGACCCAAGGGAGAGAGAGGCGGCGAAAATGAGACACAAGGAAGAGAGAGGAGGGGGGAAATGAGATACAAGGGAGGGAGGGGGGAATGAGACACAAGGGAGTGAGAGGGGGGGAAAGGAGACACAAAGGAGGGAGATGAGGGGAAAAGGAGACACAAGGGAGGGAGAGGAGGGGGGAATAGGAGACATAAGCGAAGGAGAGGAGGTGGAAAAGGAGACCAAAAGGAGGGTGAGGAGGAGGAAAATGAGACAAAAGAGAGAGAGAGAGAGGAGGGGGCAATGAGACCCACGGGGGAGAGAGGCGGCAGAAATGAGACACAAGGCAGAGAGAGGGGAAATGAGACACAAGGGAGAGAGAGGGGAAATGAGACACAAGGGAGAGAGAGAGGAGGGGGAAATAAGACACAAGGAAGGGAGAGGAGGAAGGAAATGAGATACAAGGGAGGGAGGGGGAGAATGAGACACAAGGGAGGGGGAGAATGAGACACAAGGGAGGGAGGGGGGAGAATGAGACACAAGGGAGGGAGGGGGAATGAAACACAAGGGAGGGAGAGAGGGAATGAAACACAAGGGAGGGAGAGGGGGGATGAAACACAAGGGAGGGAGAGGGGGGATGAGACACAAGGGAGGGAGAGGGGGATGAGACACAAGAGAGGGAGGGGGGTAAATTAGACAAGGGAGGGAGAGGGTGGGGAAATGAGACACAAGGAATGGAGAGGGGGGAAAGAGACACAAGGGAGGGAGAGGTGGGAGGAGACACAAGGGAGGGAGATGAGGGGGGAAAGGAGTCACAAGGGAGGGAGATGAGGGGGAAAGGAGACACAAGGGAGCGAGAGGGGGGAAAGAAGACACACGGGAGGGAGAGGAGGGGAAATGAAACACAAGAGAGGAAGTAGACAGGGGGAGAAACTCGCAATGAGCGCCAAAAGCACTCATTGCGAGCCTTGTGATGAGCGCCGAACGCGGTCAGCGCAGGGCTTTTGATGATCACCGAAGGTGCTCACATTGGGTGGCAAACAGCATTGCCAGGCTTAAAATGTTATTCTCGTCATTGTTGACGGGCAAGTAGCTAGTGCTCTATTATAACGAAAGGAAGCATCATCCTCTCTAACATCAAACACCATTTACTTTCTAAATCGTTATTACTAAAGGAATGCTGAAAGAAACTAGATATATTATGGAGTGATTTGTAAAGTATAATATAAAGGGATATGAAAGGTTCCCTGTTTTTAATATTAAAAATAGACTACCTAAGAGTGTGTTTGCATATCTGAACCTCATTTTATTAACAAGCGCTTAAAATCTAACACATCAACTCAGTAATGTTGGTTTATTGAAGATGTTGGCTGAAAAGGAAGATAAATAAAACAATCATTATACAGATATGGAAGGTTACTGTTTTTAAAATTAAAATAAACTGTTTGTTTGCATCACTATATTAACAAATGCTAAAAGCTCTGTTTTTACAAAACCTTACAAACAGTCCCCACAAAAGTCTGCCCACAGCAGCTCATGCACAAAGTGGATAGTGGCTCATGCACTAGCCAATCATCGACTGTTTCTCAACAGCATGTTTTGAAATGCTGCTTAGAGAGAATCTGTGATTGGTTAGTACATCTAGTACTACAGAGACACTGTGCACAAAAGTTTCTGGTGGCAGTTGTTTGTTGGGACTGTTTGGAAGGTTTCCATGAGTAAATATTATTATTATTATTATTATTATTATTATTATTATCATTGTTTATTTGTAATGGGCCAACATATAAGTTAATTTCCAGGCAAAGGCATATTCAATATCAACACATTGCAAAGAGGGTGGGCACTGTCTAAACTAAGAATCCAGTGTCCATAGAGATTTACCCAAAGCTCCATGCAGGATTAAAAACTTGCAGACTTACAATTTAAATACAGAGCTTTTAAGCACTTGCTAAAAAAATGATGGGATATATCCCATTTTAAATATGCCACCAGCGACAGCTGCAGTGGCGGCAAGTGGACATTTTGCAGCTATGACAATGTTTCAGACAAGTTGTAACCTTAGAAGGTTACCCGAACTGTTAAGCTAACCCTAACAGTTTACCTAACCCTAACTCTATTGTACGGGAACTGAAATTCGGCAGCGCCATCTAGCGGTTGGTTGCCGCCACTGCTGCTGCCACTGCTAGGGAATTTGAAAAGTGAAAGGACCAAATGATGTTTAGGCAGCTTATTTTAAAAACAGGGACCCTTTCCATGTCCCTTTAATCACGGTTTGTTTATCTTCCACTCAGCTGACATCTTGTATAAACCTGCATGTATAAGCTCCACTGAACCTTTTAAAATCTCATCAATATTTTTCTCATGCACATGGCAACACTCATCATTAACAAATACAGAGCCTGTTTAATAATGCTTCAGCCTTTTGCCTGCCTGCCTCTGCCCATCCAAACATATCCAAGAAAGTGGAAAGCTCATGAATACGCAGATCTTTCCATGAGACGTGTCTCACTTTTCAGTTTCCTGGATAGCTAATCTGCATTATCTCTAATGTAAAAATTAGATCGCTTTTAGGGTTCTTTAGATTTTTGAGATAGGCTTGTTGGGGGTGATACAAATGTACCTCTTACTAATGAAATTATCTAGAAGTTTTCACTGCACTCTATTCCCGGCATACCAAAGATTAGAGCGTGATTAATTCAGGAAGCTAAGTGCACGTACACAAATGTCCTCCCCTAAATCTCATGTGGTACTGTATCTGTCAGGAAATCATTCCCAGTTACACAAATGAGGAATAATTGATTTAAAGAAGCCATCTGTTTATATACAGAGAGCATCAGCTCAATTAAGTAGGATCTGTCCTTCTTGATAAGAGCTTGCCTCCTCATGCCTCTCTGTGAGGGACATGTCAGCCTGGAAGGCGTCCTCAAAGAATCACAAAAAATTAAAGCCAAACTGAGTGATTGTGGTGTTAGAACATGTTAACTGGAGCCCAGGGGCTGCTTAGACTCTGACTGAAGAGGAAAGGAGGAAGTGGTGGCCTTCCTAAGGACAGGGAGGGATATAGTTATCACATGGGTTATGATTAGGAGATAATATACTCAGCATCACAGTATTCAGCATGCTCTATTTTCTAAAGAGAAAAAAAGCTGCCATCAGAGCCATTCACAACCCATAGCAGCCTATGTCATAGCTTAGTACATAACCCTTCCCATTGCAGCCTGTCATAGCTTAGTACATAACCCTTCCCATTGCAGCCTATGTCATAGCTTAGTACATAACCCTTCCCATAGCAGCCTATGTCATAGCTTAGTACATAACCCTTCCCATAGCAGCCTATGTCATAGCTTAGTACATAACCCTTCCCATAGCAGCCTATGTCATAGCTTAGTACATAACCCTTCCCATTGCAGCCTATGTCATAGCTTAGTACATAACCCTTCCCATTGCAGCCTGTCATAGCTTAGTACATAACCCTTCCCATTGCAGCCTATGTCATAGCTTAGTACATAACCCTTCCCATAGCAGCCTATGTCATAGCTTAGTACATAACCCTTCCCATTGCAGCCTGTCATAGCTTAGTACATAACCCTTCCCTATGTCATAGCTTAGTACATAACCCTTCCCATAGCAGCCTATGTCATAGCTTAGTACATAACCCTTCCCATAGCAGCCTATGTCACAGCGTAGTACATAACCCTTCTCATTGCAGCCTATGTCATAGCTTAGTACATAACCCTTCCCATTGCAGCCTGTCATAGCTTAGTACATAACCCTTCCCTATGTCATAGCTTAGTACATAACCCTTCCCATAGCAGCCTATGTCATAGCTTAGTACATAACCCTTCCCTATGTCACAGCTTAGTACATAACCCTTCCCATTGCAGCCTATGTCATAGCTTAGTACATAACCCTTCCCATTGCAGCCTATGTCATAGCTTAGTACATAACCCTTCCCATTGCAGCCTATGTCACAGCTTAGTAGATAACCCTTCCCATTGCAGCCTATGTCACAGCTTAGTACATAACCCTTCCCATTGCAGCCTATGTCACAGCTTAGTACATAACCCTTCCCATTGCAGCCTATGTCACAGCTTAGTACATAACCCTTCCCTATGTCATAGCTTAGTACATAACCCTTCCCATTGCAGCCTATGTCATAGCTTAGTACATAACCCTTCCCTATGTCATAGCGTAGTACATAACCCTTCCCATAGAAGCCTATGTCATAGCTTAGTACATAACCCTTCCCATTGCAGCCTATGTCATAGCTTAGTACATAACCCTTCCCATAGCAGCCTATGTCATAGCTTAGTACATAACCCTTCCCATTGCAGCCTGTCATAGCTTAGTACATAACCCTTCCCTATGTCACAGCGTAGTACATAACCCTTCTCATTGCAGCCTATGTCATAGCTTAGTACATAACCCTTCCCATTGCAGCCTGTCATAGCTTAGTACATAACCCTTCCCTATGTCATAGCTTAGTACATAACCCTTCCCATAGCAGCCTATGTCATAGCTTAGTACATAACCCTTCCCTATGTCACAGCTTAGTACATAACCCTTCCCATTGCAGCCTATGTCATAGCTTAGTACATAACCCTTCCCATTGCAGCCTATGTCATAGCTTAGTACATAACCCTTCCCATTGCAGCCTATGTCACAGCTTAGTAGATAACCCTTCCCATTGCAGCCTATGTCACAGCTTAGTACATAACCCTTCCCATTGCAGCCTATGTCACAGCTTAGTACATAACCCTTCCCATTGCAGCCTATGTCACAGCTTAGTACATAACCCTTCCCTATGTCATAGCTTAGTACATAACCCTTCCCATTGCAGCCTATGTCATAGCTTAGTACATAACCCTTCCCTATGTCATAGCGTAGTACATAACCCTTCCCATAGAAGCCTATGTCATAGCTTAGTACATAACCCTTCCCATTGCAGCCTATGTCATAGCTTAGTACATAACCCTTCCCATAGCAGCCTATGTCATAGCTTAGTACATAACCCTTCCCATTGCAGCCTATGTCATAGCTTAGTACATAACCCTTCCCATAGCAGCCTATGTCATAGCTTAGTACATAACCCTTCCCTATGTCACAGCTTAGTACATAACCCTTCCCATTGCAGCCTATGTCATAGCTTAGTACATAACCCTTCCCTATGTCACAGCTTAGTACATAACCCTTCCCATAGCAGCCTATGTCATAGCTTGGTACATAACCCTTCCCATTGCAGCCTATGTCATAGCTTAGTACATAACCCTTCCCATTGCAGCCTATGTCATAGCGTAGTACATAACCCTTCCCATTGCAGCCTATGTCATAGCGTAGTACATAACCCTTCCCATTGCAGCCTATGTCATAGCTTAGTACATAACCCTTCCCATTGCAGCCTATGTCATAGCGTAGTACATAACCCTTCCCATTGCAGCCTATGTCATAGCTTAGTACCTAACCCTTCCCATAGCGGCCTATGTCATAGCTTAGTACATAACCCTTCCCATTGCAGCCTATGTCATAGCTTAGTACATAACCCTTCCCATTGCAGCCTATGTCACAGCTTAGTACATAACCCTTCCCTATGTCATAGCTTAGTACATAACCCTTCCCATTGCAGCCTATGTCATAGCTTAGTACATAACCCTTCCCATAGAAGCCTATGTCATAGCTTAGTACATAACCCTTCCCATTGCAGCCTATGTCATAGCTTAGTACCTAACCCTTCCCATAGCGGCCTATGTCATAGCTTAGTACATAACCCTTCCCATTGCAGCCTATGTCATAGCTTAGTACATAACCCTTCCCAATGCAGCCTATGTCACAGCTTAGTACATAACCCTTCCCTATGTCATAGCTTAGTACATAACCCTTCCCATTGCAGCCTATGTCATAGCTTAGTACATAACCCTTCCCATAGAAGCCTATGTCATAGCTTAGTACATAACCCTTCCCATTGCAGCCTATGTCATAGCTTAGTACATAACCCTTCCCATAGCGGCCTATGTCATAGCTTAGTACATAACCCTTCCCATTGCAGCCTATGTCACAGCTTAGTACATAACCCTTCCCTATGTCATAGCTTAGTACATAACCCTTCCCATTGCAGCCTATGTCATAGCTTAGTACATAACCCTTCCCATAGAAGCCTATGTCATAGCTTAGTACATAACCCTTCCCATTGCAGCCTATGTCATAGCGTAGTACATAACCCTTCCCATAGCAGCCTATGTCATAGCTTAGTACATAACCCTTCCCATTGCAGCCTATGTCATAGCTTAGTACATAACCCTTCCCATAGAAGCCTATGTCATAGCTTAGTACATAACCCTTCCCATTGCAGCCTATGTCATAGCTTAGTACATAACCCTTCCCATAGCGGCCTATGTCATAGCTTAGTACATAACCCTTCCCATTGCAGCCTATGTCACAGCTTAGTACATAACCCTTCCCTATGTCATAGCTTAGTACATAACCCTTCCCATTGCAGCCTATGTCATAGCTTAGTACATAACCCTTCCCATAGAAGCCTATGTCATAGCTTAGTACATAACCCTTCCCATTGCAGCCTATGTCATAGCGTAGTACATAACCCTTCCCATAGCAGCCTATGTCATAGCTTAGTACATAACCCTTCCCATTGCAGCCTATGTCACAGCTTAGTACATAACCCTTCCCATTGCAGCCTATGTCACAGCTTAGTACATAACCCTTCCCATTGCAGCCTATGTATAGCTTAGTAAATAACCCAAGCATGCTATTTTACTGTAGTAAGGCCACCACTACTAGCACATTATTCCATATATACACCAAACCTACAAAACATACCCAAAACCTGTCCTTTCCTAGTTCAGGACACAAAAAATCTTAATTCACATACTTAGCATAATGTACTCCTGGAGTTCCACAGCTCCTTCCTCAAGCTCCTTCCTCACTTTTTTTTTTTGCGTTGTTTCAGACCCTCCGTGACCTCATGGAATGATCCATTTGGTATTCATAGCAGAAATAATGAGGTGGGTTGCCAGTTACTTCTCCAGTGGGTCACAGCATACAGCTCCTGGTATTCCTAGGTGGCTTCCTATGCAAGAACTGACTAAGCCAAGCCTTGCTTGGCTTCAGGGTGGTGTGACCTCTTGGTTCCCTGAGTGGAATTGATCCCAGGTCGCACAGGTGAAAGCACTGAATCTGAACCACTAGACAACCAGGGAACCTTATTCTGCCTACGCCATCTTACATTCTCCTGCTAGGCTTATCCTTCACAAAAGTATTTCCTCACCTATTGCTGGGTATTTTCCAGAACTCAAGTTCAAAATCTTGATCTTCACCTACAAAATCCTCAACAATGAGATGCTCTAAAATCATTACTGTGGTGGAATATCTGTCATTTATTTAAAAATAATAGCATTCTATATATATAGATATATATATATATATATATATATATATATATATATATATATATATATATAATTTTATCAGAAAATATTGGAAGACAATTTGCATTCTTCTGCACGAAGGCTGCGCATGGGACGCTCTTGGAGTTTTCAGCATGACAATGCCCCGATGCGCAAAACCAAGTTGACCAGTGGTTACAGCAGAAAAAGTTAAAGGTTTTGTAGTGACCATCACAGTCTCCTGACCTTAATATCGTCGAGCCACTCTGGGGAGATGTCATGCAAGACGACCAAAGACTTTGCATGACCTGGAGGCATTTTGCCAAGACAAATGGGCAGCTATACCACCTGCAAGAATTAGGGGCCTCGTAGACAACTATTACAAAAGACTGCACGCTGTCATCGATGCTAAAGGTGGGCAATACACAATATAAAGAACTTAAAGGTATGCAAACTTTTGAAGCGAGGTGAGCGTATAGCACTTAGGCGATGAGCGCCAAAGGTGCTCATTGCCTGTGAGCCTCGCATAGCGAGGCGAGCCGTTAATGCACTACAACGCACTACAACTATCACTACAAACATGATGAGGCAATGAAACATGCGGGACGAAGCAACAAAACACTTACTAAACACGGGATCGCATTGGCGTGCAAATGGTTGACAAAAAAAAATTACAAGACGCAGGACTTAGAAAAAAAATACGAGACGCAAAAAAATACGAGATTAACGGACAAACTGTGAAAACAAAAAAACACTAAAAACACACTAAATACACCAAAAAAAAATTACAAAAACATCACACACAGCACGGGGCAACAGCCAGGACGTCTGGGAGTGAGGTGGAAAGCGAGTTTAAGCTGATTTAGACGACTTTCGCCACTCGAAAATCGCCTAAGCGATTAAAAAAATGGTCAGCAAAAAAAAAAAAATGAAAACAAGGCTACACGACCCCGGACCGCGCAAAACACTGCCAAACGCGTAGCACTTTACACATCAAGCAACAAACTAGAAAATACACTATTACAAAAGCCGCAAAAATGCTCACGAGACGCGTACCACATTAATAACATTACGACTATACAATGCCGCTTTACACAATAAACCAACGGCTTTACCTCGCGCACGCAGCCTATTGAGATGCACACTTGGAACATTCATTACACTTTATAAGCCAGGCACTAACACGCACAATGTATATTCTATGCTGTCGGAAACTAACAGATTGTTAGCTCTTCAGCCTATTGCTGGCTGCATATATTAATTATAAATACTTAAAGTATATTAATTTATTCAAGAAATAATTCATTATTACTTAACTACATATACATAAATATATATATATATATATATATATATCTTTATCATGACTGATGACGGTGCTCAGAGGACCCAAAGTACACGACGGAAGAGGAACGCGATGAGCGCTGAAGGTCCTCAGAGTACAAAACAGTTTACATTGTGTGTCAAACAGCATTCCCATGGCTTACATTTTTTTTGCCCCGTCAAATCTGACTGGCAAGTTGCTAGTATACACACACATTATATATATATATATATATATATTTATATATATATATATATATATATATATATATATATATATATATATATATATATATATATATAAAATTTACACACACATACATATATGTATACACATATACACACTGCCTCACCAGTATGTATTTACAGTACTCCCTGTATTTAGTACTTGGAGTTGCTTTATGAATAAATGATAATAATAATACCCTTTCATCAAAACTCTTCTAAGTCTAGATGTTTGGATGTAATCTATTTTCCTGTATTTCTTACTTGGAAATGTGATGAACTCCTGATATTTGTCACTCCTCAAAACTACTGCTTCACTTCATTTTGAAGCCAAAATTCTTTGGGTTTTAAACCATCATGTCCTTAACACCAAAGGAGCAACAGCTTGGGTAGAAAAAACAACTAATCCTCCTGATATGATCTATGAAGATACTGCATTAGTTTACAGCAGTGGTTGTAAATCTTTTTGACCTTTTACCTTCCAATGCCCATGGGAACCACCTTTGAGATCCAGACCATTTTTTACGTGATTATATTACATGTGGTTCATTACATTTTGATATAGTTTTGCACTGATTTGAATGGAGTACATTTTACCTACAAGTAAGTTCTTGTGCCATTCTGGATCGCTACCTTGTTGTGGCGAAGGGGCTTGTGCATTTCAATAGCGGTGAGCTATACCATGTACGGTCACTCAAGATGGGCAGGTCATAGCAGAGTATTCAGACAAATCGTGGTCCACTTGAGAAAGAACGGTCAACCCACTCCAGTATCTTTGCCATGAAAACCTTACGGAAGAGCACAACTAGACACAAGATGTGCTGGGCTTAATATGCTCCTGGAGGAGCAGCAGGTAATGTCTCAGGGACAGGAACTGGTTCTAAGACTGGTCTAGGGTGTACTTTATCCAAATCGGAGCTTCTAGATGCAAGTTCAAATTACTAACCAGGACAGAAAATCCACTGAAAAGCAATGAGCTGCTGGCATCTGCAGACTTCCTTAATAAGATAAAACTTACAATCTTTTGTTGGAGTGACATAATTATATTTTATTAAACATTTAAATGAATCTGTGTCCTCTACAAGTTAGAGTATGACAATAATAAAAAAAAACTTATAAGTACTCTGCCCTTACCTCACTAATTATCTTCAACACTGTGAGGAGTGGGTACCTGACACACCCTAGTGGTTATGCCAGACCCTGGTAGCTTTACCCATTCTCCCTACCAAGTGACATCCAGCTTGTGCAAGGCATTGTGCCAAGTCAAAACAATGCAGCTTTTACTTCTAAGCTATTACAGCAGTTTCCTCATTGAGTATTAAGCTCTTGATTTTTCCATTAAGTAGATAAATTATCAGCTTTCCCAAACCACAACTTATGGTGATTACTGTAACTGCAGTGTACTTAACTCCCAAAAAAGCTGTCCAAAAATACATGACAAACAACACTGAGTATTAGTGAAAGTTGGTCGGTCTGGCGTATATACATACAGTGGATATAAAAAGTCTACACACCCCTGTTAAAATGTCAGTTTTTTGTGCTGTAAAATAATGAGACAAAGATAAATCATTTCAGAACCTTTTCCACCTTGAATGTGACCTATAAACTGTACAACTCAATTGAAAAACAAACTGAAATATTTTAGGGAAAAAAATAATAATAAAAAAAAAATAATGTGGTTGCATAAGTCTGCACACCCTCTTATAACTGGGGATGTATTAGCTGTGTTCAGAATTAACCAATCACATTCCAAATTGTGTTAAATAGGAGTCAGCATACACCTGCCATCATTTAAAGTGCCTCTGATTAACCCCAAATAAAGTTCAGCTGCTCTAGTTGGTCTTTCCTGAAATGCTCTTCCCTCCCCTGTCTCTGCCCTGTGTCTCTTCCTCCCTCTCCCCTCCCCTCTGTCACTTCCCCCCTCCCTCTTCTCCCCCTCCCATCTCTCTTCCCCCCTCCCTTGTCTCTTCCCTCCTCTTCTGTATCTCTTTTCCCCCATGGCTCTTCCCCACCACCTCTCCCCTCCCGTGTCTCTCCCCTCTCCCCTGTGTCTTCCTCCCTCTCTCCCCTGTGTCTTCCTCCCCCTCTCCCCTGTGTCTTCCTCCCCCTCTCCCCTGTGTCTTACTCCCCCTCTCCCCTGTGTCTTACTCCCCCTCTCCCCTGTGTCTTACTCCCCCTCTCCCCTGTGTCTTACTCCCCCTCTCCCCTGTGTCTTACTCCCCCTCTCCCCTGTGTCTTACTCCCCCTCTCCCCTGTGTCTTACTCCCCCTCTCCCCTGTGTCTTACTCTCCCTCTTCCCTCCCCTGTGTCTTACTCCCCCTCTCCCTACCCCTGTGTCTTACTCCCCCTCTCCCTACCCCTGTGTCTTACTCCCCCTCTCCCCTCCCCTCTGTCTTACTCCCCCTCTCCCCTCCCCTCTGTCTTACTCCCCCCTCCCCTGTGTCTTACTCCCCCTTTCCCCTGTGTCTTACTCCCCCTCTCCCCTCCACTGTGTCTTACTCCCCCTCTCCCTTCCCCTGTGTCTTACTTCCCCCTTTCCCCATGTGTCTTACTTCCCCCTTTCCCCATGTGTCTTACTTCCCCCTTTCCCCATGTGTCTAACTTCCCCCTTTCCCCATGTGTCTAACTTCCCCCTTTCCCCATGTGTCTTACTTCCCCCTTTCCCCATGTGTCTCCCTACCCCCTCTCCCCATGTGTCTTCCTACCCCCTCTCCCCATGTGTCTTCCTACCCCCTCTCCCCATGTGTCTTCCTACCCCCTCTCCCCATGTGTCTTCCTACCCCCTCTCCCCATGTGTCTTCCTACCCCCTCTCCCCATGTGTCTTCCTACCCCCTCTCCCCATGTGTCTTCCTCCCTTCCTCCCCCGTCTCCCCTGTGTCTTCCTCCCCCGTGTCTTCCTCCCACCCTCCTCCTCTGCAGATCGCGGCTATGGCCTTGAGCTGCGCATGCGCGCAGCTCTCCACTGACTTAGGATGTAGTGGTAAGTGTGTACACTCCCATGGAGCAGTACACACTTACCAGAATTAATACAGTTGAGATCTTTCCCTTATCCAAATAGGTGTCACATTGTTTTGCTGTGGCGCAGCTGTGCACAATTACGACTTTAACATCCGAACCAACAAACTGACAAGACCCCCCCAAAAAAAACAAATATGCCTCAAATTAACTTACACACAGCACAGGGGGAAAGCCAGGGAGCCTGTGAGTAAGGTTGCAAGTTAATTTGAGGCATATTTGCAGTTTTTTGATAATCGAAAATCGCCTGAGCAATAAAAAAAATGGCGTCTGAAAAAACGTAAACAGGATAAAAACAAGGCCGAAGGCAATAAAAAAGAGCCCGAAGCCAGTAACACTTAATCCAAGACAGTAACATTTAACCCAAGGCGGTAACACTCATTGCAAGGCCCCTAAACTACACGGGGGGAGAGGCTCGTGGTGAGCACCAAAAGGTGCTCAAGAGCGAGGCCTGTAAAGTACACAGGGGGAGAGGCACTCATTGCGAGCCACTCGATGAGTGCAGGGCTCACAATGAGCATCGAAGGTGCTCAGAGCGCCCATAGCCTAGCATTGTGTGGCAAACAGCATTGCCAGGCTTACAATTTTACTCCCGTCATTTTTGACGGGCAATTTCCTAGTCAGTACTAAACATCAGTATAAACATTCATATTTTCTGTAACAAAAATGTGCATTAAGGTAAACCTTTTATCAATACTCCTTGTAAAGTATGTAACAATCTAGCAACATTAGCATATTGTTGTCTTAATCAAAGATTCCTCCCAGGTATTTGAAACAAATGCAAAATGTCTGACACAATTCAATTGAAATTAATTATAATAGTTAAAAATAAAGACTGTTTGTTTTTTAACTTTTTAAAAATATTAAATTTTTAGGTGCATATTATAAATATGTAATTTCAGTAATCCAAAATTGCTCCACACTGCATTCTCAGTATAACCCCTTCCCTTACAGAAGCCGCAGTATTCCAACAATTCCAGCAGAAAATATCTAAGGTGGGTATCAAGGCCTTGGAAAGAGAGAGGCCTGTCACAGCAATGTGATAGCTTCAAAGCAGCCCCCCTCTCCTCCATCCTCCCATGCAAGAGATGAAGTGACAGACAATAACACGCGTGTAATTACGCCTGTAGCTACCCTGCTGCAACAGGCCATTAGAATCTGCCTCTCTCAAAGTGAAATACATTGGGAACAGCTGGGACTTCACAGCAAGGATGGAGAGGTGAGATGGCTTTCACAACACATCCTGAGGCCAAGGGAAAGAGGGGGCTCCCCATCCTCTGCCGTCACTGATCATTCCAGACATAGAGACTCCACTTTCAGATGCAACGCCATCAATTTGTACTGGTTGCAAGAAAATAAATAAAATAATTATAATAACAAAAAAAAACTGCATAATGAATGTTAACATTACAGAACATTTTGTGACCCCAACCAGCGCACCAAATATACCAATTTATCCAACACACACTATAAACCAACATAATAGAACGGATGCAGCTGCTTTGTATTCCAGTTTCAACTACTATGTAATAATCATACTAAGGCGATTTGGCCAATTGAATAGGGCTCTAAATAAGCACATAACATATTTTTTAAATACATTTTTAGTTAGTGAAAACCTTGTTTTTGGATACATGTTTACTAACTAAAAACTTCTTTAAAAAAATATGTTATGTGCTTATTTAGACCCCTATTCAATTGGCCAAATTGCAATTGAGACAGCTTTACAAATAAGCAGCCTTATTAAATTGCGATTTGGCCAATTGAAAAGGGCTCTCTATAAGCACACAGCATATTTTTTTTACAGAAGTTGTTAGTTAGTGAAGACCTTGCTTTTGAATAGAAGATCACTAACTAAAAACTACTGTAAAAAAATATGCTGTGTGCTTATATAGAGCCCTATTCAATTGGCCGAATCGCAATTTAATAAGGCTGAAGATGTGCAAGAAAAAATAAATTACAATTCCACATTGTTTTAGGTTTGTATTCAAAGCGTACCCGTTCAGACAACAAATATGCCTCTATATTGTTTTAGGAGCAAATATAGAGGTATTTTTAAGCCAGGGGGTCACCCAGAAGGCCACATTTTGAGGATATCCTCCTCTAATTACAGGTGACCAATAATTAGCACAGCTGCACTCTGCAGGGAAATCCTAAAATCATGGCCTGTTGGTGGTCCCTAAAAACAGAGTTTGGAACAACTATTTAACGCATCAAGACATATTGGGCTTCACTCACTATCCTCATAGTGAAGGATACAGATAATTTGTTCTACCACCTGCCTGATTGTAATGGGGCAAGCGCTTTCTCCACTCTCCTCCAATGTCTAACGTCTCTGCCGCCATGCTTGTGGATGATGATAGTTGCAGTAACTCATACTGCCTGTCTTTCCACCTGTTACTCTCTCAAGAGCTCCCTTACTACTTGAGACTCCTCTTCACTCACTCTCTAGTATTTATGCCAATAGTCTTGCTTTTTTGCTTAACCCTCAGGTATCAATCACCTCAACACTTTCTACAATAAACCAAATCTCTGCTGCAGGTACTTAGACAATGGAGAATGATGATTAGCCATTTGCCTATCAAAGGTCTCTTAAGTATAGCAAAAAAGCCTGGTCTTAACATCGGTTAAGAACCAAAATGGCTCATCTGGTCTGCCCATTCAATCTACCTACAAATTTGGCCACAGGAAAGTTGTATGCTTACCCCTGGCATGCTTACACTCATTAACTTGGAATTTTTAGCCCCTTTCACGGTGGCCCACAAGGCCCTTCCAGCCAGAGATTTGCAAAGATCAACATAACCTTACAGTCCAGTAATTAACCCATTCTGGTCATAGAGAGAGATGCAGATTATGGATGCACCCCTTCTTTGACAGGGTCACGCATCAATTAACTTTTTTGGATCTATCTTGTTATGGTGTCGGGTAGGTCCGCTGCTGCAGTGCAGCCTCCACCAGCTAGATGGCGCTGCCATTATGTGAGAGAATTTCTCAGCTTATAATGTTAGCCTAACCCTTGAACTAACCCTAACCGTTTACATAAGCCTTGACTCTATGATACGGCACCGAAATATGGGCAGCGCCATCTAGTGGATGCTCACCGCCACTGCTGCTGCCTTGTGCTGCCCTACCATAAGAGGATAGGACACAAACACAAAGAGGAGAAATTAAACAATTTTTGCATGAAAATAGCTAACTTTTTTTTCTATAGCAAGATTTACATATTTGATTCCACACGTGCACAAGTATCATTTTTCTTCTTCTAGATCCGTGCCAATTATCCATACAATAAAAGAGATTAATATATTAAAACATAAAATGACCGTGCACTTTCCTATGCAAGATGCAAACAGGTGCATCATGGGCACACTGCTGCATTCAAAGGGAATTCTCCATCACCCTGGGTCACCTTGCCCTGTCCTGTGGGGAGCCAGTCTCACGGGCAGCTAGTTATTCCTGGCTCTCTGTGCACTGACACTGAATCCCCGGGGAGGCTCTTAACAAGGAGAAATGAGCTAGATTGATTCAGGGATGCAGCACAGGCACAAGATGCATCTCCTGAGCACAGAGCAGCCTCCTCGGGGGGAGCAGGGCCCAGAGAGATATGAGGCATACAAATAATGAACAATGAGGTTGCGTCAGGTGCCGTCCTACAGGCTGAGCAATATAAGGTTACACAACAGATTAATCACACTACAAGGTGATGTGAGAGGCACAAGGGTCTTGGCACCTCGGCTTACTCATGTCACTAAGATTCCTTATTATAATAAAGATGGGGCAAGCGTCTCTCACCTTCACCTTGTTCATATTGTTTTTTTCTCATAACTAAACTTGATAATGGGAAAGCAAAATAAATAAAATACAGACTTTAAATCATGCACTTTTATATATAATATATAGAATTATTCCATACTACAGAGCTCCATTTCCTTTACTGAGCTGGAACATGTGCACTTATAAACTAACTAGAGTAATTACCCACCATAAATAAATGACTGTCAGCCTCCTACCCTTCCTCAGCACCGGCTGTGGTGTGGGGCGCTGGCTCTGACCGCTCGCAGCAGCGCAGGGAGTGACAGACACTGCTCCTTATATTATAAGATGATCTAAACACACTGCCAGTTGAAGATGCCATTTTTTGGTGTGCAAATAGAAACTTTGTGTACATGCACACCTTAGGAAGTTAATAATCAGAAATCAAAAAATGCTAACCACCCATATTGTATTTACACTTGTAAATAAAGGAATAGTTTGTTTCTAAATCCATCAGCAGGGTGTTGTCAGCTTCTAGTATCAGAGTTTACTACCCTTTGTGTGAGCTGTGGACAGATGATTTCAGCACAGTTGCTCTCCATATGCCAACCGGAGCGGCGCAGGTCAGCCAAAGGGCGCTCAGCGTCTGCTGATTCTGCTCTTGACTGTGAGGCCTAATACAACATGGAGGTCACACTGGCAGATAACCCTTGACATTGAACCTAACAGCTAACCTCATGTTCTTATTCCTGGGAAACCACACATTGTAAATTCATTTATACATGATAAAGAGATCGAGTTTTCATGTTACAAAAGTCATTCCCTAGACGTATCTCAACATTTATTGAAGGACAGTTTTTTTTTGATAAATCTGACAAAATTCTCAATTTAAGATATAATGGAAATTTACAAAAAAAAAAAAAAAACAGAATTGTATAGTTTATAGTAATGTGTTTATTAGCAGATTAATCTTGTTGCGGGCCTATCTGGTTTTGTAACATTTTCCATCACATCGTAGATTTAAAATGGCCACCAAATATCGCCATGGAAACCTAAGACGATAAACTGCAATTGTACTACTATGTAATTTCAAGAAATCTAAGAAGATCTGCTAGCAAGCACATAAACACATGAAATTATGGGATTATCTCTTAATGCATTATATAGGTAGAAAGGGTAAGAGGGCCCCGCTGTAGAAGATCTTTTACATTGTATTCGTTTTCAATATTTGTAAATGTATTGTTTTATTGACCATAGAAAGCACATGGATACATATATATAATATTTTGCTTTCTTTCTGAATATGTAAAAACTGTATGATGAATAGTCTATGCAGAAGCAGCATTCAATTAATAAAGGGAGGTTCTGGTTTTTAAATGACCATGCAGATATATATATATCGTATAATATCTACTATAAATAATTACATCTGTGTTTACATTTGAATGTCTAAAACAAGTTAAAAAAAACCTGTTTCCAGCTCAGAATTCCAAGAGGTACAGTTATTATACTGCATCCTGGTAAGCTGAGCAGGGACATGCAAATGTGCCCACAAATGCCTTGCTCTTCAATCCATAAACCATTTCAAACATGGCTTCCTTTAAGCTTATGCTCCCCTCTTTCTCCCCATCTCAATCTCTCTCTCTCCTCATTACCCTTTACATCCAATTATACTGCCATGGAATCTACCATATTGGTTTCTGCTGATGAAGTTTCTGAAGTGGGAGGAGGCTTGAATGCAAAGAAGGTTTCTATCTGTAAAGCAAAACGGTGGTAGCTCCAACTGCCTGTTTATATAGAAACAATGCAAATCTCATTAGGACACACACCTGAGAAAGTAGAAGGCAAGATTAGGGAGTTTAAGAAAATGGAACCCTGCAGTAAAAACTAATTGCATATAAAAGTTGAAAATGCAAAGACTGTGTTTATTTTTTTTCTTTCTGAAAACATTTTGCCCATTCCTAGGTTTATCTAGTGCTCCTGTAAATGCAACATTTATTACACGATCTGTCTTTACTTACTAGCAGATATCTTGATGCTTAGAGTCTTGTTTGCTGCAGGCTTCTAACTTCAATCCTCCAAGATGTACCGACAGCTCAGATGAAAAGCATTAGAATCACGTAGGGATAAACCCATACAAGATTTTGCTTGACATTTGCCAAGTTCACATCCTTTAGAATTAAAGGATTTGAAAATTGTGTTGTTTACAATAAAGGATAACAATGCAAAAAATGATTGCAGCAACGTGCAGCTTTCAGGGCCCCTGGCAGTGTAATATAATTATAGGGTTTCATCACCACACAGCTGTCATTCTCTTAAGATATTGAATAGAACAAGAATGTGCATCAAAAGGGACACTGATCTCCTAAATGTTCTATTGTGCCATTAACGGTACATGTTTATATATCATTTTATTTATTTATTTACTTTACCTTTAATTTAGGGGGTTACAAGAAAAAAATAGTAGTCTGATGTCTAGAAATCTTATGTTTTATCCTATAACAAAAAGCAACATTTCCAGTCCCATCAACATGCTCCAGGTTTCACTTATTCATTTCTACAATGGTATATAACCAATCAGGAATTTTATAAAGATACAGAGAACAATGGTAGTGTAAAAGATGTCAGCCTTATCTATTGTAAAAAAGCAAAGGAAACGACTCAGCAACTGCAAAGATAATATGTAAAATGATTAGACTTCAAATTACTACTCCAGACGAGGACCCCTTGCTCACTGTGTCTTGGGGAGTTCAGCTGCACCTCACTGACGAGGCCCATAAAAGCCGAAACGCGTCTGGCGTTTGCTGTTTCTCCTGTTCAGGGTAGAATTGCCTGGTATTTCGGGGCTGGGTCACTCTTTTGAGTGAGACCAGACTGATATACTACAGGATATTTCTCCATGTGAAGGGCACAAGTGGCTAAAAGAGGCTGCTCTCAGAGTGGGTTATGGCCATATAACTAACCTATTAAGGTTGGTTCATTCTCCGATTGAGCAACTTTATTTTGTTTTTTGTTAAATTACTAATTTTCTATGAAAAAAAGAAGACCTTGTGTAATACTTAAAATGTGATATGTTAAAAATATTAGTGTATTACACACTGCAAATATTCTGTATATTATCTGCCATGTGCACTGGCTGAGAAAACCATAATAACTACAGTTTTTCATGCTTTAAAATTCTGTGTTCAAAAAACACTTAAAGTAAAATCACAATCGCAGCACTATCAGGCCGTCTATCCGACAAATTCTGATTTGTGGGGGTCCGAGGAAGTTTGTCATAGGGGGAACTAAAGGACCGTTGTGTTAATTTTCTTTGAATGGGTAAATAATAATAACCAGCCTTTAATGTTCCCACTTTTGCATGCAATACATTCATCACTAAAGGATTCCATTGTCACTTCTGGACTGGTTCTTGCAGCTTTTATCTCAGTGGGGTGTGTCCTTGTAATTTGATGTGCTTTCCATATAACCAAAAGGATTGCCTGTTTAATTTGCTGCATTTCAGTTTTCCATATAGAAGTTTCCGGTGCAGGCAAATTCTCCGCTTAACGCAAGAAACCGATCAGTGGCAGCTTCTGACTACAGTTGTCCTTTAACGGTTTCTCCTTGGAGTTTCATAACTCAGTGACAGATAATAATTAGTGTCTCCAAGAAGAAAGTCAGAACATCGTTACGCGAGTTCCTTGTCCTTATAACCCAATAACGATTCTTTGGGACTATGTCACCCTAAAATCAAGTTGTTTTTTGTTTTAAGCTATTCTTAAAGAGCAAGAAGAACTGGCTATAGGTTGTTGTCATATTATGTCATTATTCTAAAGCAAGTCAATCCTGGGAAATTCTATGCGGTTGTTACTGCATTTATATGCAAATGAGAAGCTCATAAATAGTAAATAGCCACTTTGATGTGCTAATTAGGATTTAAGTCTGCATGTCTGTTTCTGTAGTGGCCAAATTAAAGACTCTGAATGTTATCAGGCAGTTAGACCACTCTCTCAGCCTTATCACACTAGGAGCCGCACATTAGCATACTGAGCAGCATGTTAGCATACATCAATTCGAAAATGTTCATAAATGATTTACTGTAGAGAAAAGCTGCTAATACTATGTACACCCAGTTTTTAATGCCCTTTAAAATAAAATCAACTTCCAGTTGGGGTGACGGTCTCCGTATTGCCTGGTACCCAGTGCAGAGAATGGGTTAATGTCTTTTAACAGCTTGTGTTTTTTCTAACATGACAGTGTAATCTGTTTCCAGTGGGTTGTAAGGTACACAGTGAAAAACAAAATGAGACACATACAGAACTAGAGGAGTGACAAGGCTTTGCTAAGTGTTTATGGTGGAAATGAAAAAGAGGTGTCCTCCTGCTCGCTGCATTGTTCCAAGATGCCTCTCCCCTCCGGCTCACCCTGGGGAAGCAGAAATAGGTTTAGTGCCTTTCCCTCCCCGCCAATTAAATGCTGAGCGGGAAGTTTCAGGAGCCGCTCGTTAGGATGTGGAGCTTTGAGCAAGCGTTTACCTCCAGAGTGCGGCGCACAATGCAGAAAAGAGCTGGCGTGCTGCGCTAACAGCTCTCCCCCGCCCTCAGCCCCCTCGTGCTAACGCACGCCTTCCCTCCTCGCCTGAGCACTAACGTCAAAGAGATTAAATAACAGCTCGTATACGAGTTCAGGGCAGAGAGAAAATCTGGTGAGATTGTCTGAAGGAGACGCATAACACGTGTGGGGGAGGTTAGCGGACAAAGAGCTGGTCTTTTGGGTGGTTGGCGAATTAAAAACCATTATGACGCAAAACGTTATATATTATTGTGCTTGTTAGTTTTATTTAGAAGATAATTTTAGATGAAACGCCATGATACGCCTACAGGGCCCTGGTTACATAGGATACTCCTAGATTTACCGAACCCGTTGACACTCAACAAATAAAATACAATAATATTATTAATAAAAATGCCTGGGAAAGACAGACATATTACAGACAGGGAAAAAGGAAGCAAATGGGTCCAGAGGAGTCTACAGAAAATCTAAAAAGCTGTCAGACAGAGTGGATTCTTATCGCAATGATTCTCTAGATTGATGGGTGCATGATGACATTATGATGACAATTAAATGGGGCCCTTCAGATTAGTGACTGGCTGCAACAAAGCATTACCTCTCACATTTGTCCTGGGGCGGAGGTTTATGACACTAATATGATCACTCAGAAGCGTGGGGCCTGTCGCACTGACCTAAGGCTGTAATTTGCTGGGCGTCTGACACAGTGTCTCCACAGGGAGACGGTTTGGCACTGGGCTGTGACTGTATCCCAACCAAACTGCTTTAGTCGGGCACTACTGCGGTGCACAATACTATATTTACTCCACCTCAATGGAGAAAGCAAACCTGGGCACAATAAAGGGTATCAATGGTTTCCACCCTCAAATGTCTCAGTTATACCTCTGTCTCCTTTATTCCTCTCGTAGATCTCCTTCAGCTTATCATTCTGCTATCCACTATTCCATTAATCAAGCCTACTAAAAAAAATCAAACCGTAATTAAAAAGACTTTAGCTTGACATTCATCTCAACTACATGTTTGCCTTTTGAATAAGGCTGAAATGGCTCATGGAAGGACAAACATCACCCATCATTTTAATTATTATTATTATTATTATTATTATTATCTTTTATTTGTAACGCGCCAACTTATTCCGTAGCGCAATACAGGTGATAAAAAGCAAGGAAAAATACAGAATTAACAACCTTCCAAAAATGGAGGACCCTGTTTTGAGATTCGAATCTTTGCAGAAAGTGCTTTTTTCCCAAACTCCAAAAAAGGTCAGTGAATAGGGTAGCAGACCAAAGACATCCATTTCCATCTATTTCCCCTCAAACTCCTCTGTTGTTCCTTTCCTTTCCCCTTTATCTTCTCTTTTATTCATCTATTACTTTCAATATTCCTAAACCATAAATCTGATTTCTATATTTTTTCTCTTTCCCATTCTTCCATATATTTCCTTTTATCCATTCCCTGTTATCATCCATCTTCCCTACCGGCCTATCTTAGTGGAGCAGTTATATCCAGCCATGAAGTTGGCCACATAGGAAGTAAAGGCAGTATGGTATACACAACTGTCAGTGCGGTCAATGTTGATGACATCAGTGGTTCCTACACCGTATTTCTCTCCTCTCATCTGATTTTAGCTTTTAAAACACTAAGTCAATGAAATATGAAACCCTTTCTGAGTAGCACCCAGTGCTCATAGGACCACCTTTGAGATCCAGAACATTTTGTACAGTGTGATAGAACACGTGAATCACTACATTTCCATTTATTTTTACATGAATTTGAGTAGAGTATAATAGATAATCAATAATGCAATTATGGCCCAATGATAGTGGCACATACTCTCCTCATCCCTTGTAAGATCTCAGGACTGGCTGTTGGGAGATGCTGTTATAAACCCTTTCACGTTCACACCAATCTGTATCTTTCTACACCAATGTTCCCCAACTATGTTAAAGTCTTCTAGCATTGTTCCTTTACTCTTATCACTCCACAATCATTAACTCTCTCCACCTGTTTTTTGTCCCTCCCAATCCAGTCTCCGGTTTCACACTCCCTCTGGCGGCAGATAGGATTTATAATCTATCAAAAGCAGAAACGTGATGTACCCTCTCCGTCCTGCCTGCTGTACCCTCTCCCTCCTGCCTGCTGTACCCTCTCCCTCCCGCCTGCTGTACCCTCTCGCTCCCGCCTGCTGTACCCTCTCGCTCCCGCCTGCTGTACCCTCTCCGTCCCGCCTGCTGTACCCTCTCCGTCCCGCCTGCTGTACCCTCTCCGTCCCGCCTGCTGTACCCTCTCCGTCCCGCCTGCTGTACCCTCTCCGTCCCGCCTGCTGTACCCTCTCCCTCCCGCCTGCTGTACCCTCTCCCTCCCGCCTGCTGTACCCTCTCCGTCCCGCCTGCTGTACCCTCTCCGTCCCGCCTGCTGTACTCTCTCCCTCCTGCCTGCTGTACTCTCTCCCTCCTGCCTGCTGTACCCTCTCGCTCCTGCCTGCTGTACCCTCTCGCTCCTGCCTGCTATACCCTCTCCGTCCGGTCTATTGTACTCTCTCCCTCCTGTCTATTGTACTCTCTCCCTCCTGTCTATTGTACTCTCTCCCTCCTGTCTATTGTACTCTCTCCCTCCTGTCTATTGTACTCTCTCCCTCCTGTCTATTGTACTCTCTCCCTCCTGTCTGCTGTACCCTCTCGCTCCTGCCTGCTGTGCCCTCTCCCTCCTGCCTGCTGTACCCTCTCCCTCCTGCCTGCTGTACCCTCTCCCTCCTGCCTGCTGTACCCTCTCCCTCCTGCCTGCTGTACCCTCTCCCTCCTGCCTGCTGTACCCTCTCGCTCCTGCCTACTGTACTGTACCCTCTCCGTCCGGCCTACTGTACCCTCTCCGTCCGGCCTACTGTACCCTCTCCGTCCGGCCTACTGTACCCTCTCCGTCCGGCCTACTGTACCCTCTCCGTCCGGCCTACTGTACCCTCTCCGTCCGGCCTACTGTACCCTCTCCGTCCGGCCTACTGTACCCTCTCCGTCCGGCCTACTGTACCCTCTCCGTCCGGCCTACTGTACCCTCTCCGTCCGGCCTACTGTACCCTCTCCGTCCGGCCTACTGTACCCTCTCCGTCCGGCCTACTGTACCCTCTCCGTCCGGCCTACTGTACCCTCTCCGTCCGGCCTACTGTACCCTCTCCGTCCGGCCTACTGTACCCTCTCCGTCCGGCCTACTGTACCCTCTCCGTCCGGCCTACTGTACCCTCTCCGTCCGGCCTACTGTACCCTCTCCGTCCGGCCTACTGTACCCTCTCGCTCCTTCCTCCTGTGCCCCCTCGCTCCTGCCTGCTGTACCCTCTCGGTCCCGCCTGCTGTACCCTCTCCAGCCTGCCTGCTGTACTCTCTCCCTCCTGCCTGCTGTACCCTCTCGGTCCCGCCTGCTGTACCCTCTCCAGCCTGCCTGCTGTACTCTCTCCCTCCTGCCTGCTGTACTCTTTCCCTCCTGCCTGCTGTACTCTTTCCCTCCTGCCTGCTGTACCCTCTCCCTCCTGCCTGCTGTACCCTCTCCAGCCTGCCTGCTGTACCCTCTCCAGCCTGCCTGCTGTACCCTCTCCAGCCTGCCTGCTGTACCCTCTCCAGCCTGCCTGCTGTACCCTCTCCAGCCTGCCTGCTGTACCCTCTCGCTCCTGCCTACTGTACCCTCTCCAGCCTGCCTACTGTACCCTCTCCAGCCTGCCTACTGTACCCTCTCCAGCCTGCCTACTGTACCCTCTCCAGCCTGCCTACTGTACCCTCTCCAGCCTGCCTACTGTACCCTCTCCAGCCTGCCTACTGTACCCTCTCCAGCCTGCCTACTGTACCCTCTCCATCCTGCCTACAGTCTCCTACATTGCATTTACCCTTCACGTCAAAATAAAATGCTAGATAACCTGCATTTCTATGCTCTATTTCCATTAGTAATACTTTCAGTGGTATCAAGCATAATTTACATTAAAGACATGATACACATCCTGCACATTATTAAAAGATTCTGCAGCCTGAAAAACTTAAATACTTTACTTAATTGCTATCATGCATTGTGATATATAGTTCCAGCTTGTCCATTGATAACCTTTTGGGCAAATCCAGTATACATTTTCAGGACATCTTGACTGAGTACAGATGGATAAATCAGTTTTCAACTGTTCTGGTTCATATATCTGTGCTGACATGGGGGTATCCTGAAAATGTTGACTGGTCCCTGTTATTGAGGACAAATGATGGGTAGTTAAAATATACCTTATAGTTTAAGGATTTTAGATATTTTTGTTCATTTTATATATTTTGATTGCTTCTGTTGCAATCTCACTGGATGATACTGGCAGTGGTATGTGGTAGGCTGTGCAACCTTTAAAATCAGAGCCCACACAACTACACCGCATTTCAATGCTGCTGCGGTAAATAAAATGTAATTGTCCACAACCTCTACAGACAACACACAAAAAAATGACATAACAAATCCCAGGGAGTCATGGCCCCTAAAATGTTACTTCTGACTGTAAAGTATTTGGCAAGTCTACATATATCTATATGCATACTGCGTTTCCTGGCTCTTAAGAAAAGTTTGACTGGCTCCTTAGAAGTCTGTCCAACTCCTGAGTTTGGCATACATTTGTTAACTCCTGTACTACAACATACCTGTATCTAACAGCTACACAGAAGAAAACACATTATACTTGACTATAAGACAATAAATAGTATTATTTAGGTATCTTTACAGACAAGGCATGTTTTGAAAATGACCATCATATAGCAGTTTCCTTCTAATTGTTCAATGCTTTTTAATGCATACTAAACTAGCATTAGCCTGACGGAGCTGGAGAGGTAAACCTGTAATTTACATTGGCCCCATGTTCTCTCCTGCCAATATGAATTCTTGTGTCTGTGCCGTCTGGTTTAGCCGCCACTGACCACAGCTCTTGTTGTTCCAGCCATGAAGGTTAGTGACATTACTCCTAGCAGGTCACTCATTCCAGCTGGCATGTGTAGGACGAAGGACCGACTCAGCCAACAGAAACCTGTCATTAGCTGCCAGATTGAGTCACAACATCTCTCTGGCTTGAGCCTCAGAGATACCACAAGATTCTCAGCTGAGCTTTGATGCCGCCATGTCTGTGATACCAAGACGCAATGAGGGGGCACAGGGGAGCGAGCACTATTATTAAGTGAGACTGAGCTCAGATGGTTTTCAAAATAGCAACAGCTCATTCATGTATGTGTGCATGTATAAATATCTTTACAATTCTATGTCTGTAGAGTGTTGATCTGCCAGTTCTCCCCTACTGCGTGCTGGGCATGCACTCATTACATAGCAATGCATGGAGGAGATTTGGCATATACAGTTTCTACCCGATGGGCAACACGAGTGGCTGCCCAGGGCGGCAGGCTTTCAAGGGGCACCATCACTGAAGTACAATTTTGCACAGAACTTGCTGCTTTGGTCAAAACAGGTTGCCCAATCCTGTAGTAACCATCCATGAGTTGGAATAGATAATATCTTTATTTCTCTCTTTGGTATTCCATAGTCTTTTGTTTCTGTTTTCTTTCTATTACTGCAAATTAGTTCTAGAAATAAATATGTGGTCCTGTTAAGAAGGCACAGAAGAAAATATAATGAAAATACGCCTGTTCTACCTTTACAGCTTATTCTATATGTTATCTATATATAGAGTAGTGTAGAACTGCTATCTTATGATTATAGTAACTGTACGAAGACTTCTAAAACTAAAACTGGACTTAAAGTACCACTGTAGTTCGGTAAAAATGTAACACGCTTGGGAAGCATGTAACAAAATAACTACATTAGCAAGTATGCAAAACAGAGACATAAAAGTATTTCAGAAAAAAATGATAGTCTGTCTGTAACTTGAGGGGTAGGTTTGCCTATAGAGCCTTATTCTGCCATTGGCTATTATTGCCAAGGAGCGATTTGAAGAGAACTTTTTGAATACAGAATCTTATTTGCGCCCATTGTTCCTCTCACTACTCCAAGGTTTCTAATAATTTTAGAAACAAAGACAAAATGTCCATTATCATAAAAGCAAAACAATAGTTAAAATGAAAGACAGTAGTTATTTATACTGTGTAAACACGTTTTGTCTATTAAGCCTATAAGCCGCCTGCCGGTATGATTAGGTCAGTATTTAGACTGGTAAAGCAGTACATTCTAAATACTGATAATCACACCCCCTTTAGACACCATTACCCCTCCTTTTCCTCTTATCCTCCTCACTTTCCCCCCTCTTCCCTTATCCTCCTTTCCTTGTCCCCCATTCCCCCTTATCCTCCTCATCCTCCCCCCTTATCCTCCTCATCCTCCACTCTCCTCATCCTCCCCCCTTATCCTCCTCATCCTCCACTCTCCTCATCCTCCCCCCTTATCCTCCTCATCCTCCACTCTCCTCATCCTCCCCCCTTATCCTCCTCATCCTCCACTCTCATCATCCTCCCCCCTTATCCTCCTCATCCTCCACTCTCCTCATCCTCCCCCCTTATCCTCCTCATCCTCCCCCCTTATCCTCCTCATCCTCCACTCTCCTCATCCTCCCCCCTTATCCTCCTCATCCTCCACTCTCCTCATCCTCCTCCCTTATCCTCCTCCCTTATCCTCCTCCTCCCCCTTATCCATGGCTTATCCAAGCATGGCTCGGGGGTACCGCTTTAAAATGTGAAAATTAATCCACAACCACGCTCGGGATTACGGCTTGGAGGGTTAAGGCAAGTTCTTAAAAAGTGTAAACTATTACACTGCAGCGGTCTTTTAACAACAATGAAATTATAGATAATATTTCAAAGCAACCAAAGAAGGTGTTCCATTTTTTACAACTTATATGGAAAACAATCTTTAAGGCATGGCTTGGAAGCCAAATCAGCTTGAGCTATCTCTGGGCATATATGCTCTGCATTAAATTCAAGAACAAATATAAAAATGCCACCAAACACTGGGAGCTGAAAAGGCTAAAAGATGAGCCTCTCCTGTGCATACTGTTTTAGCGAGATTGATGTACAGTGCCTTGCAAAAGTATTACCTATTTTATTATATAGTATTGACTATGGGGGGGGGGGGGGGGGGGATAGTTATGCACATTGACTTTTTCTGTAATTTTGTCCTATTTGTGGTTTGCTTTGTAATAATAAAAAAAACATCTACAAAGTTGTGGGCATGTTCTGTAAAATAAATGATGCAAATCCTCAAACAATCCATGTTGCTTCCAGGTTGTGAGGCAACAAAACACGAAAATGCCAAGGGGGGGGATATTTTTGCAAGGCACTGTATTATGTTAAATAGCACTTCCCTTAAATCACCACTGAAGTGCAACGTGAAAAGTACACTCCTATGAAGAACTTGATAATATGCTAAATGTTTTGAGAAAGTCAAAAAAAATAAAAATACATATATATATATATATATATATATATATATATATATATATATATATATATATATATATATATATATATATATACACACATACAGACAATGTTTACTTTATATCTATTGCATTGAACCTGGCAGAGAATATATATTTATAATGGTTTAGTACTGAAATCTTCATAATACTGGCATTAGAATTGGCCAGAGTTAAAAAAAAAGCATTAAATCTATCCCAATCACGCCATAATTCCAATGCTGTATTAATGGACTGGAAATGAAGAGCTTAATCAGGCAGGTAACACGTCTGGAATGAACACTGAAGACATCCATGATACCTTCATAATGGCTGCATGTTCTTTATATTTATATTTTATTATTGGTTTATACATAAAGCTTTATTTTTTAGATATGTTGGTATATAATGTTTTACTTGAAGTTATTGCAATCTGATGAATTTTGACTTGTTTCATCTTACGATAAAATTAACATGAAATACAGTTTTGCCATCTTAAAAAGTGGGCCATTCCCATTTCTGGGCCAAGATCTTTATTTTGAGCCATGGGCATTAATGAAGATTGTGGCTGTGTCAGTTCATATGCACTTTTATATCTATCCCATAAGTTTAGGTTATGATTGATTTGGATATATATGTTTTATGTTGTTTGGCCTTTTAGACACACTTAACCACGCCATTTTTTTAACTTCCATTGGAAAGCATGACTCTTGGTCTATTTTTATTCATGTAATGGTGGTTTAGAGTTGTGCGATTGTATCCATTGTATAAATCATGCTGCTAAAAACAAGTGTTTTGTATTTGGAGACAATAGTCCACCCAGAGTTTTATGTCTTTGATTTTGTTTAATTCGGGCTACTTTACAATACCAGATACATTTTGTGAAAAGCTTTTGGATTTTTACCAGGATTTTTGGAGAAACACAAGGACTTGCATTTATTATTGCAAGCTGTCTGTCTCTAAGAATTTGTGGGTGACGGGTTTAGGTATTAAATTAAACCAGAAGCAATTATCTAACAAAAAACTCATAATCACTCCCTCTTTCTTCCTCCCCACCTCATCCATTGATAGATACACAAACACACCCCTCACATTCCAGAATGACATCTCTAGTCTTCCTTAAGATGTTTTTATTCTTGAATTACAGTGGTCTTTTAAGGAACTGGCCTTGTGCTGAATTCATGGAGCATGCCAGAATTCCCATACTACCACTTCAGCTGGGAAACAATTCAATATATCAACCACCTATCACTAAAATACTTATCTAAATGCATCTCAGCTTGATACTCCATATATAATGTATGGCCCGATTCCATTAATCCTTTTCACACATGAGCAACCATCAAGTTCTATAAAACAGAATTACGGCTGATCAAAAGATGTTTGCAGCAAAGAAATGTTGGCAATTACAAAAGGCCAAATTTGTCCAGACTGCACCAGATCTGGACTTTACTAAGCATCCCTCCCAGACACGCCATTCAAAGCTCACTATTCTCTCTGCAATGTTCATAATCCACTTCTCCCAGAGCTTGTATTATGATCCAGTATAATCTGGGGTATTAAGAAGATTTTTCTCCCTTCCTGGAACTGTAGTACTTAAAGTGTGCAATCTGCCAGGTGACAGGTGGACTGAAGCCTGGAGTCCATCCACACTGAGCCAGAAACATGGATTCTCTGTACCTCACTGATATTTGGGCCCAGAGACCATATAGAGCATTTCATGATTTGATATAGGGAGGACTGATCTGCCTTGTCTTTATAAATATATGCCCTTCTGGATCAGAGAAGGCCCGCACAGAGAGAAGGCGCGCACAGAGAGAAGGCGCGCACAGAGAGAAGGCGCGCACAGAGAGAAGGCGCTTGTTTTTTTCTATTCTTCTACCATATCTCCGCTCTCCTTCCCCTTCTGGTTTAGCTCCTTCCTATTCCCACTGGTCTATCAGTCCTCCTCCCTTCTTCCTCGTCCCCTTTACCATCTCTCCTTTCCCCCTTTCCCCTATTTTTTTTTCTGTTCCACTGTAATTTTATAGTTACAAGACACTTAATCCTCATACTTTTGTTGTTGTTTAACCGTTCAGTCGTGTCCCATTCTCCGTGACCCTATGGACTGCCCATGCCAGGCACATCTACCGTATGTCTCTGGTTGTGCTTATCCATAATGTTATCTTGGCAAATATACTGGAGTAGGTTGCGATTTGTCTGACCCCTTTGCTATGACCTGCCTATCTTGGGTGACCCTATATGGTATAGCTCACAGCTTCATTGAAGCACACACGCCCCGTTTACCACAACAAGGTAGCGATCCAGAAAAAAACAGATAATTTACACATGTAAAATACAGATTCAGAAAAGGTAATGAATAGAAAGAGTCAATTCTATGGAGATTGGAAAAAAAAACAGAATTATGTAGGTACGAGAAAAACAGAATAATGTTATAGAGTTAACAGGCAGTCCCCTAATGCGTGCAAAGACAGGCAAGAAATCAAGTAACAAGAGGGAATATCCCGACGCGGAGAGCAACGAGAGGTGAGAGAAGCAATAAGTGCCTGGCGCCTCTTGTGAGGGAAAGGGGGAGTGACAGGCTGTGGGATTAGCAGAGACAGGCTCTCTTCCTAAGGCGGCTTATGTGCAAAGAGCAGAGATGACCCTGTCACTTCTAATGGCGGCCTGAGCTGATCTCTGTACAAAATGAGAGTGCGGCGCGGAGGGGCTGAGAGCTAGTGGAGGGAGGGAGGATGTGGTGAAGTGTGATGTGAAAAAAACAAGCAGAGAGACAGTGGATAACAAGGAGAGGAGAGTGGGAAGAAGGATTATAACAAATAAATCATATAGGACAGTAAGGATTGGCTCATTCAGTAACGGCTGATCTGAAAAGAACCACTGTAAGCCCATAGCTGCAGAATTCTATTTTGAAGAACTACACTTGCTAATTGGTAAAATCCTTTTAGAAAGATAAATATTAAATAAGATTCAGTTTATTACATATTGCTATTCTTTACTGGTGGCAGCCATTTTGACTTGTTTGTTAGGCTGTTGTTCACAGCATTAGATAAAACTAGTGGATTAAGGCCTAAGTATTAATTAGTTAATGGGTAATTATATTTAAAAATATTTAACAATTTCATTTTAAAAATCCTTAAAGTCTTTTAGTAGATTTAAAGGAAAACCGTCAAATAAACAAGTTGATTTTATCCTGAAGAGCATTCAAAGCTGGGTATACATTGCATTAGTCATTTTCTCGCCAGTAATTAATTACTGAGATTTTCAGCATTATTTATGTGGCTCCTTTATGCTATCGCATAACAAGTACAGCAGAGAGGAAAGTATATACAGTGTGCTCAAAAGTGTGCATACCCTTGATGAATTGGTAATATATGTACCATTTATAAAGAAAACATGAGTGAGCAGCAAAGCACGTTTATTTTATTCCTTATGGGATCCATATCCAACAGTAGGATATAACAGAATGGCACAATCATAAAGCAAAACATGGCAACAAAGAGAAAGATGAAATGACCCTGATCAGAAGTTTGCATACCTTTAGTTCTTAATACTGTGTATTGCCCACCTTTATTTTTTTGTTTGCATGATCAGTCAAATAAATGCCAAAATTTCACAATTTCTGCCTGGGTATGCAAACTTTTGAGAAGCCTGCATAGATGACTATTACGCAGGGTCCTTAAAGCACCATAAATCAATATTCAAGTAAAAATGCTTGAGCGGTTGCACGGTTGTTCTTTAGACATACACCCTCTCCTAGATAAATTCTGACAAATTATAATTGTACTAAAAACAAACATTTCAGCTTTTTCTTGCTATTCTAATTTGTCTTTTAGGCGAATGAGCATTTATGCTTGATTTATGGTCCTGCAATGACCTGTAAAGGAAGAGATTGTTTCTGGTCTGTGTTCATGTGTATCTGTGTGAGTGAGTGCATGCAATTTACTGGGGCTGGGGGAGCTAATGGGACAATTCACTGGGGCTGGGAGAGATCACAGTGGCAATTCACACAGGCCCTTTTGTGGACCAAATAACTGTTGTACAACAGGGGAAATAAAGTCCACACTGTTTTACAACAAATTAAGAGGAATTATATCAAAAGCACATATTATATGCTCTGATCATCTGCACCCCCAAACAAATAGTTCCTCTTTCAAACAATACTCTACAGAACTCTATAATATCTATACGCTCTATCCCAACTCCTCCTTAACTTAACTCCTATCCATCATCTAGTCAGTTTTTTCTAATAAATGCGATCTCTCCACTATTGATTCTACTAACCTCTTAATGCTCAAATCCTTTCCTTATTTTCTGACAATTTTCCACTTAAATTAATTAAAACCTATAACCTACCACTGAAAGAGCCTAAAGGCCGAAAGAAACCAGTGGCTACTTCCTCCAAGTAATCTCACCTTATCTTCCACATTGTTTTCTATTCAACAGTAGATGTGTATTTTCTCTCTGATTTAAATAATTATAAAAAACTAGTATATTGTAAATCAATTCCATATTAGTGGGCTGGAAGCACAAAGGTGATGATGCATTTTGTCTCTACCAGGAATACTTCCCTGCAGTGGATAAGTAGACCTGTTTGAGACAATTAGATGTTCTCAGAATGTATTCTTTCTTTCCATAGTGTATATACAATCTGTGATTTTCAATTACTTTTCTACCCACCAAAATAGACTTATTGTCGGGTCTGTATGTTCTCTCCAGCCTCATTTCACAGTTGCCAGATCCAACCTCGCCACATATAAAAGCAGGTTGTGAGTGTATTTTTGGCAATGTACCCAAATCAAAGGCTATGTTCTGAAGGTTGACCCAGAGCAATATACATGCATCTAAATGGATACCATATTAAGTGGACTTCAGGCACAAAGGCAGAACATTGAATATCAATAGAATATCACTAGCAGAATCCCTAGCTGCTGTGGAAACAATGACTTTTTCTGTAATCAGAATGGCCTTTTCTTTTCTATACTTTGTGGCTAGTCTATTGAAAAGGTGGGTAGTCATGATTTGGCAGGCTATGCCCACAACCTTTTTATACTAATGGCAGCAGTGTGTTGTTGCCCAGCTATCGCTCTACATTACTGGAAGAAGTCCCAGAACCACATGGGTAAAACTTTCCCAACCTAATCTTGTCATCTTCCTATTTAACATTTGGTGAGAATAATTGGAATATCTGACGGGCTCAAGGTAAGCTCAATAAGAGGAATACCATGTATTTGTATAAGACCCTTAAAACCTTACACCAGTAAAGTGGAGATGAATCAACATATCAGTTTAATAGGGGCTCTGGTGCATAAACATTTGATACCACAGAAGTCTCTTCATCAGAATAAAACAATTTGCAAATTTAACCAGTAGCATCTGGAAAAGGAAGCTTGGAAAATACATTTTTAGGAATACTTTATTGCTGGAAACAAGTTTTGTGTGAGGTATGGATGGCTGAAGAAAGCAAGAATATACTCTTATGGTAATTAGATTTTTTTTAAAGTTACAGTTTCACTCATTCCAGGATTTTGTGAGAGCCAGCCGAGCTTTCAGCCAAAATCTCTCACCACCAGGATGCAAATGTGGGTGCCAAAACATGGCCTCCGTGGGAGGCCTGGGGATTTATTCTGTGCAAAATGCCAGAGGACCAGTTAGGCTGTGGCTTAGTATTTCTAACATGTGGTGGGCTGTGTGGGTAGACGCTGGGACTGAGGGTCTGCCTGTGGCTTAAACACCAGACTTTTCAGCATGTGACGGCAGCCAAGACATGTTACTCTACTGATGTCATGAAGATACACAATAGGGCAGAACACACCCTGAAAGCCCTACAGCATCACTCAGTACTAATCACATCACCAAGGAAAATATACATTGTACAAAAGGGCATTGCTAATTTTTAATGTTCTTTTAAATGCAAACAACATGTTAAGGTAACAGGGTCTTTTTCAATGGGGTCCTTCCTATTAGTCTCTTGACTGTGTAAATGTCTTTCCTCACCCATTATATGAAAATGTTTATCAGTGAATCCATGAAACAATACGGATTCTGGATATTTTCTTGATTTCACAAATGCATTTTTGTGAAAATTGGCAACTCCTGCATTAATGGCATGAAACTCAATAATTCTATAATTATTCCATGAACAATGACTGATCCCATCTTCTAAACTTTTAGTAGCATCTGTAGAACAAGGAAATCACAGCTGGATGCAGCCCACTAGGTCTTCCCCGTGGCCTCTGGTCAGACACGGAGTCTCCTCACAAGCCTAATATTATTCAAATAAAACAATCTGAACAGACTAAACACTTGTGACATCATTTCCAACTATTTACCTATTACATACAATATGTGTTTTATATATATATATATATATATATATATATATATATATATATATATATATATATATATATATATATAGAGAGAGAGAGAGAGAGAGAGAGAGAGAGAGAGAGAGAGAGAGAGAGAGAGAGAGAGAGAGAGAGAGAGAGAGAGAGCGCGAGAGAGAGAGCGAGAGAGAGAGCGAGAGCGAGAGCGAGAGAGAGAGCGAGAGAGAGAGCGAGAGAGAGAGCGAGAGCGAGAGAGAGAGAGAGAGAGAAAAAATGACGGCAATAGAATTGTAAGTCAAGGAATGATGTTTGGGCCAGGCATTAGTTTTTATGGTGGTGTGCGATCTCTGCACTGATTGCGAGGCTCGTGCTGAGCGCCTTCAGCGGCGCTCACTGCGAGCCTCTTGGTTGTTGTATTGTTTTTATCAGAGGCGCTTTTGCTGTCCTTGTAAGGTCGGCGCTGATCAGTTTTTGGTGCTTATTGCAAGGCTGTCCCGTGGTGTAGTTTGTGTGGTATGAGCAGCGTTGGCGCTCGTTGTGAGGCGCGCAGTGAATGTCTTTTTCGTTTATTGCGATAGGGTTTTTTTTTTTTTTTTTGTGTGTATATGTATTTTGTGCTGCTAACTAAATAAGTATTAAATTAATAAATTAATATACTTATCTATTTGTAAGTAATATGTGCAGGAAGCATTGTGCTGAAGAGCTGACAATCTGTTTTCATGTTCGTGCAGCATACAATGTAGCTTTCTAGTGTTGTGGAGCTGAGTTGTCAGCTATGTGTGCAGTGTGTAGTGTAAATAGGCTGCGTGCGCGAGCGGAAGCCATTAGTGTAGCTGTGTACTTCCGCATTGTGTAAGTTAGTGTTGTAAAATGGCAGGGAATATGTATGTGTTACGCGGGTTTGTATGATGAAGCGTCCGTGCTAATAGTGTATGTTGTAGGTCGAACGGATTTTTGTAAAAGTCGTATTTGCTTTGTGGGATTTAGCGGCTTTAGAGGTTGTGTAGCCTAGTTTTCATTTTTTTTGGGCTGCCATTTTTTCCGTTGCTTAGGAGATTTTCAGGTGGCTAAACTTTGTAAATGTGACAGAATTCGAGATCTGAGCAGTGTTGCAGAGGTCCTGGGTGTTCCCCCTTGGTGTGGGTAAGTTTTTAGTTTTTTTTTGTGTGTGTATATTTGTGTGTTTTTGAATGTTTGCCGCTGTTCACGGTTTGTCCGTTAAGGTCCTATTTTTGCGAGTCTGTAATGTTTTTTTTCTAAGTCCCGCGGCTCATATATTTTTGTATAAGTCAGTAGTTAGTCATTGCGTGTTTAAGTTTTTCCAAGTGCCGCTTGTATGGTGGTTTGTAACCGGTTGTGAGGCGCTGTAGAGCCTCCACCTCCGCAAATGCGGCACCTCGCGGCCTGCGGCTCAGTACTCAACAGAATTAAAAGGTGATTTTCAACAGTAATTGTACATTGAAGGTTGCCGTTTTCATCTGCCATGCAGACTTTCTGACCCACCTACTAAAGTTAGTCTGTAATCTCTTGTTAATGAAAAGATTACTCTAGGAGCTGTGAATCTATTGTCTTCGCTGTATGCTCAGACCACAGAGAGTAAATAAATTGATTAGATAAAGAACTAATATTTAAAACAAATGTATTCCACTTCTCTATTTTTGTTTTTTTAAACAGACAAACGTTGACACTTTTGATTGATATATATATATATATTAGTGTATAGAAAGATCGCTCGATGCATGACTAGTTTCATTAGCTGCTCTGAAAGCATTGTGGTTGTCATCCTGTCTGGTCCAGCCCAAGAATCATTGCCTATTTACAAAAGAAATCAAATTCTACCAAAAAAACCTACAGCATCAAATGTAAAAGTTTATTAGAAAGCCAATTACTCATTTTTCATGCAACAGAAAATTTGAGATCTACACAAGGCTCACATATTTGTCAAGGATGCAGTTAAAGAACAGACCCCTCAAATGTTAAATATATACTTCTAATAAGGTGCAAATGCAGCTTCGCAGCATTGTCAGGATCACCTTTGGCAAGTTCTAATTTCAATTACAGCCAATGATCCTTTTCAAGACGCTCCATAACTTCAAACTCATTCAGCCTTCCCATAAACAATATACAGTGATGGCTGATGGACGCTGCAGAGTAAGATTCATTTTTGTACTGTCCTCACAAAACTTGGATATGATGGTTTGCGTCCCAAATCACTTGGTCTACAAAGTGCTCTAAAAAATGTCTTACTGGCAATATTTAGCCAACAATCATGTCTATAAACAGCCCTAAGTTTTAGACATTTTGATATGTATACTTGTGCTTAAGTCCATGGTCAGTTGTATTACAGATAGACTAGCTCTCTCTAATACAACTTTAGATAAAAAAAGAATATTTACAGAACAATGACAGGTGATTTAACCATTGAATTAGGTGTTTCATGATGAAAGTGTACAGAGCGAGCGAGGAAGTGACCCTAATTGCCAAGGACATATTTAGCTAGTCCTCGTTGTGCGTCTTACATTTTCTTAGAGCTTTCACAAGGGAGCAACACATGTATTGCATCTAGGAAGCTAAGCGAGTCTACCCTGTGTAAGCAGGATAAGGTGATCACACAAGGGAGGATATCTGTGAATTAAGATTGACAATTTATTATATCTGTACATTGTTAGAACATACACTTACTCTGAGACATGGGTTTTGCTGGCTGATAACAATCTGCTATATATAACCATATTTGTAAGTCATTTCTAAACACTGGCCAAATATGATGATAAATATTTTTTAACGTCCCTACGCAATGCCTCAGGGAGGCGACTCATGAATTTACCAAAATTACAGTCCCATATAGACCTTTAACTCGAGATTCTCAGAAATATGCATCCATTCTGGATTTTATTAAATCCTTTAAAGCAGGAGTAGTTGCATGGACAATGATTTTTCATTTTTCCTATTATGGGGGCAGGGAACTCACATTCTTATCTAGCAGTTATTACACAGATCTGGTTTAAGACGGTGCTCAAAGAATCCAGTGAGCAATAGATCCGTCACTTTTACTTCTCCCTCCTAACTTTTTATACATAGATTTGTATAGATATGGCATTTAGTTTATTGTATTGCATCCAATACAAGCCATGGGAAGATTAATAAACTGGATTTTTAAACTTTCCAGGAGCGAGATGCAGATCTAAATCCCAATTGAGGTCAGCTTCAACATAAATAGTTTAGAAATGTCAGCCTTCCCTTTAAAAAGAATGGGTCAGATACACTGGAAGCAGAACTGGTGGTGTAAATAAGTGAAGACTGCTCTGTCTGCTCTCTGCTGTAGTTTGTGAGTTTTCAATCTTGTAAGGTGCTTTGGAAAAAGCACTATGTATGTAAAACCATAACCTCAAAGACAGGGTCATCCACTTTTTGCCTTGTTTAATATTGTATTTATTGTTGTGCTTAACCCCTGTATAGTGCTATGGAATATGTTGGCTTGTTACAAATAAAAGATAATAATAAAAGTTACTAGATAGACTTATTCCTTAAGGGGCAGATCAGCATTGGCAAATAAGCTGGTGGTCCAGACTTAAAATAATAATTTAATTTATTTATATATATTGTATGAAATATTAATTTATGTATATTGTATTAAGTAACTAAAGATTTGAGAACTTGCATATACCGTCCAAATGTATATCCCAAGTGTTTTATTTTAATATTGTTAAGTCTTGTCAGGAGACTCCCCCTGGAAAGCAGTTGGGGGGCTCTACACGGCCAGCGGGTTGCCAGCCAGGGTCCAAATCAGGACCTTGGACACCTATCTTCCAAACATTCACTTGCTCATTACATTTACTATTTATTTTAAACCCTTAAACAAGCTGTCAGTTAATTTGGATCCTTTCTTCTGGTTTATTTCACCGTCTCAATTTCTTCCTGTGCCATTTAAACAATGTTATTATATTAAAATATTTGTGCGTGTATCCATAAAACAATATGTATTCCACATTTATTATCTTATATTAGTAACATGCCAACATATTCTGTAATGCTAAAATCATACTTAGATGTGGATTTCATAAAACAAATAATTGCCTTGTCCTGTCCTATTGCATGACCACTACAGTGATCCCAAGGGGTGAAGGGAGACGACCCTGTTTTTTACTTAAAATATGTATGCAGATTACATGCTGCCTGTAAATTAAGATGAAAAAACTATACTCTTTCTGGCTTTTTAAAATATTGTAATCCTTATTGTACTGTATTTTATACCACCTTCCATAACAAAGTATCACACAACCAACCTCTTTGGTTCACTTCCAATATCATGGTGACCATCAATCAGTGAAAGGTGTCTAGGTAACCCAGGAGTTATCTGGCCTTGCCCTGGGAAATTACTGAAATGATAAAATCCTACATTCAAACTTGCCCCCTTTGAAGTTTCATGTTATGTTTTAGATCAATATCTGTAATGTTACGACCTATTAGACAGTCTACAGACATCAACCTGAAGGCTTAAAGGACCACTGCACTCCCATATGTAGAGGATGCTCTTTTGCAGAACTATAATTCATAATAGTCATAAGGTTTTTAGATAGTATAAACAGTTAATACAGTTTCCATATTTTAATCATTATATTTGATAAAGTTCAGTGAGAGCCACCAGTTTGGTTTTTGCTGCTACTACCGATAAGAGGAACTTCAACTCTGAGAAAGTTTCAGCTTTGAAAATGTAAGTTGGCAATCCATTTTGCCAATGGAAACCTCATTGATTTACATGGCGTCTGTCTCTTGTACACGCAGCTGCAATAAGGCAATGTCTGTCTACTGTAAATATAATCACTGGATAAAAATAGTTAAATTAAAAACTATATATTTTTTCAGTTTCTAGTATCAAGCTGTAAATAGTTCACACTACCAATAAGGAACTACAGTCTTTAACCAAATGTTCTAGACCAAATGCACTAATATTCAGTTCATTATGTTTTATAAAGAAAAGTATGAATTTCAGTAAAAAAAAATATTTAAGTTGCCCCATTTTACATTCACTGAAATTTTGTTTTAAATTCACTTTTGTTAAAATCTGACAATTTAAAAGGACATGAAAGGTTCCTGTATTTTACTACATACTGTATATATTTTATACATGTGTATTTATTTACTGTTAAGTACTTTATTTTATTGAGAAGTGCTTATACATACTTTTTTTTACTGCATAAAATAATACAAATAGTCCTGGTATGGGTTTGCAGTATATGCAGCCATGGGCTATGTAGGGCTGGATGTGCAGTGCAGTGTCATAGCCTATAAGGGACCACGTCTCAGTAGCATGTTGCTGAATCTTGCAGAGAGATGGGCACTGATTGGTTAGTATGAGACACTGCACACCTAGTACTACACAGTCTGTGTCTTTGTTAGCTGCAGAGGGCAGACCCAAGCAGGGACCATTTGTTTAATTGTAGGCAAAATAAGCAGAGCTTTTAAACACTTCTTAATTAAATAAAGTGCATACATGTAAATGGATAAACAGGTATATTATATCTTGTAAAATCCGGGAATCTTCCATATCCCTTTAAATTCTAGCAGGATGTATGCCTGCCCCGCTCACAGTGGTGCTATGCTAGGCCATAGGTGCAAGAGAATGATTGACTAGCACTTGAAGTCAATAGCTTGCCACACTATCTTCAAAGTAAGTTTTAAAGATTTCTCATTTTTTAAATTAGTATTATCAAAAAGTGCAAGTTTTTCATATATTACATTATTTGCTTATAAAGCAAACCATGCCTTTAATCTGGCCATGGAGATGCTATGTTATTAGGATGGAGAGTTTGATCGCACGCCTATGCTTTACTTATTACAATACTAAATACAGCAGGGTCTTTTGTAATCTCTTTAAATGGTTTGTGTGTGAAGGACCCCCAGAATGTGACAATGCGATGTGCATTACAAAGGCTTTTCCGGGGGCTACTTGTTCTATTACCATAACAGACGCATCGCTCTCCCTCTCTCGAGATCACAACCAACAGATGTTCTGATAAGACAGAAAAGGAGAGAAATCAATAAAAGCAGAAGCGGCGAGTCTGGGGACCCCTGGACATGCCAGGGCTACGAGACAGAAACTCTGGCAATGTCAATGTACTCAGCACTAATTAGTCTGTGTGATACTCCTGCTAATCATGCTTCCTTGGAGAGGTAAGGCAGGATGGGAGATTTAAAGGGGCTGTGTCGAGACTGCCTACCAGTGTGTATACATAACTGTGATCAGAGCTATACAAAATGAAATAAGAAATAAACAGCTCTGATGCCTGTGTATTAAAGGGAAGTGGAGTTTTACATTCACTATAAGCTCTTCTGAAGAACTGCACTTGATAATGGGGAAATCTTCTTAGAAAGTAAACACAATGCAGGCTTTAAAGGGATATGCAAGATTCCTGTTTCTAGTATTAAAATAAACTACTTAATGGGTTGCATATCTAAACTTCATTAGATTAACAAGTATTTAAAAGCTCTGTTTTTACTCACAGAAACCTTCCAAACAGTCTTAACAAATGTCAGCCTCAACGCATGCAAACAATGTTTCTATTGGTACCAGATGTACAAACCAATCACATTCTCTTTCAGCAGATTTTCAAAACATGCAGTTGAGAAACAGTTTGTTAATGGTTAGTAAATCTTGTGCCAATAGAGTCACTGTGTATATGAGCTGCTGGGGGCAGACCTTTGTAGGGACTGTTTCAGTGAGTAGAAACAGAGCCTTTAAGCACTTGTTCATAGAATAATTAAACACCTAGGCAGTTTATTTTATATTAAAATCAGGGAACCTTACCTATCTTTTTAATTTGTTAACTATTATACTCAGTTATGATTGATGAGCTTTGTTTGCTTAGCTTCTTTTTTCAACACAATGTGTTATTGTGAACGGCTGATATTTACATTAACCACAAAATACAACTATTCCTCTATTGGAAAGATTTGAAGAAATCCACAATCTCAGCACACTTGGTATATTACTACTAGAATAGATTTCCCTTGGCCAAAGCAAGAAAACAATATAAACCAGGCAAACAAACCTTCTGCCGTCCTGCTCTGGGTCCTTAGGGGGTTAATGCAGGATAACTGGAGAGACACTAAGAACTGCCTGATCAATACGTCTCTTATCAACACGTTTAGGAAAAATTAGCTTGATTTTGGGCACTGAGGTGGGAGGGCCCATAAGCAATTTGCTGTCTTTAATTACGCCCCACGGGCAACCTGCTCTATCTCGAAACTCCACATCTCCACCGCTGTAACACATTATTGATTATTGCAGACATGGACAATGCAAAGAGATAGGTCGTACCAGTAAGGATCTTTGGCTGTACTCAGCATTGTATATGAAATATATACTTATTATTACTAGTTCTATGCATTTTTCATGCCTCTGTTTTCAGAATATATCTAGAGACAAACCCGTTTTGTTGCAGATAGGCTTTGTATTGGATCTCCTCAGACAACTGGTCTCAGCTAAGAAATGCACCCAGATTTACTTAAAGGACCACTGAAGGTCTAGGGAAAAAAGGCACTGTGTAAATCATGAACATGAAAACATTTTTAGAGAAAAATCTGAATTTTTGAAGACTGTTTATGAATAGAGGCATGTATACTGACTTTGCTACCGCTTCCTTAGATCTGGATTGAGAGCTTTTCTTCTTTTAGTGGAGGGAGATCACAAAGAGAGTTCAAGAGACTTTGTTAGATACATGGATCTGATTAAAATGGACACTGCAAACCCAAACATTTATAGTTTCTTCATTTTTCAGTAGCTTAGCAAGTACCAGAAAGCTGAAGGCTCCAATGATAGGCCATGATTGAGGTTTAACACCTTAATACTAATTGCCTCACTTAGTGTTCACATAGTGTTAAACCTCAATCGGGACTTGTCTGCAGGTTCTTAAAGGGTTTGGAATCGCTGCCTTACAGAGAGGAGGTATCCGTCATGAAAATCAGTGATCTCAAATCCAGATATTATTATCAATTTTTATTTTGCCAGGGAGATGTGTTTTTGCAGTGGTCAGCAAGCAATACTCACCCTGCTAACATTTGCTAAAATGGGTCTGGCTGCTCAAAACGATTGTGATTAATGAAAATTAATTCCTCTGTAAACACAATGGTTGACCGTCAAATCTGATTGTCTGTACTAATCGTTGTCCAGTTTGCCTGGACAGAACTGAACCAACTTTCCAAATAATGTTAAATTGAATGACATATGTTTCTATTGCAGGAAACAAGGTAATATGTAGAATTTCAGAAACTTGTTTTTCATGTAAGAATGTGTTTTTCTACTGTTTAAAAGAGCTGTTGAAGTGCCATATTTATAATAGGACAATATGATTAAATGGAAGTGGAACTCATAAAAAGTATTCCCCACTTAGCAGTGCTGAATAATGTTATGTTTAAAGTGTTAATAATAGTGCTATGTTTAAAGTGTTAGGCTCTCATTATCCCTGAACTGAATGAGCCCCTTTGCATAGAAACACTCTACCCCACAGTAAATCTCCATAGCGTCTTTTAACATATTACATGTAAATCTGCCTTTTTAAAATAAAAAGGATTGCATCTCTTGAAGGTGTGTCACTGAAATAAGACTCTTGTACAATAAAATATATATAATCACTGTATACAATGTACTACTGTATCCTAGCGCTACGGACAATGCGGACGCTCTACAAATACAATTTTCATAATATTAATACTGCAATACTCATTTTCATTTGTGCTAATTTATATTCAAAGCTACTCTATTCTTCATAAGCAATATATTAGAAAATAGTCACATCCACCTCCACACCAGCAGTGAAAGGAGTTAATGGTGCTGCTTACGGCAATGATGGATTCGCTCTTTCATGCCGCTGATTAGATTGGCCCTTAGTAGGAGGGATAAATTGAGCCTGATCTTTGTCGGTGAGGCTGCGTGTCACATTGTATTAAATTAACAATGATTAATTGGGTCGTTCCATGGGAGGAACATGAAGCATAGCAGTCTTACTAGATTTAATTTCCTTTAACCATGTTAGAGGAACAAGCATACTTAAAAGCCATAGCCATAGATCTAAGCAATGTCTCTGTATATTGCCAATCTCTGGGGATGAGGGGGTTAATACAATTTAATCATCATTATGGGAGGGGGACAGTAATAGCCCATCAAGCTGCTGATATGCCTATTGATAGCCAGCAATATTAGGCACTGGGCTGTGAAGGACTCAGATTTAGAGATGTGTTCTGCCAGGGACTTAAGGTGCAGACAGTCAGTATGACCTCCCAGAAAGGTTTAATGCACTTACTGGAGACCTGCCTTGAAACCACCCTATAAATTACCCCATTAAACCCCTCTGCAACCAGAAGGAGGTCTGACCTCTGGAGTCACTGCGTTGCTGGCTCCTTTATTAATTGCAATATAATGTCAATATATTTATTTTTATATACTGACCTCAATGTTTGCAGTTTTATATTAGATTTTCTTGAACAATGATCATTGTCAGACATACACTATAGCAGGGCTTCTCAACAGCGGGTCCTGGATATGATGCTGGGCTTAAGACCTTATCAGTGGCTTCTCTCAGACAAAGAGAGCCTTACACTTTAAACATACCACTACCATTAGCCATAGTTTTAGATACTTTACCGAGCATATTAAGGAACGCCATGCAAATCAGTGCAAAATCAAATGTGAATGTAGTGTGGCACATGTAAAAAAATACCACCATGTTGAAATGTTCTGGATATGGAAGACGGTCCCCATGAGCCTTTGGAAGGTACCCAGTCATTTCCCAGAGCTGCTACACTAAATCGCTATGAGTGGTACAGTGGTGGGTACCCACCAGGTCCAAATCATTGTATCCGGACCAATCCCTGGTTCTGCATAGGAAAACATGCACCATATCCACACAAACTGTTCATCTTAATCTTCTCTTCTTTTTAATCCATAATGGATCTCTAATCAATTATCTCAGATTTGCATCTGCATTAATATTATTATTATCCTCCTTAATTTGTAACGCGCCAGGATATTCCGTAGCGCTATACAGCGGTTAAGAACAAGGTAAAATGCACTATTAACACATTGCAAAAGAATGGAGGTCCCAGTCTTTGAGCTTAAATGGTCACTTCATTCACTACAATTTTGACCACATCACTGTAAAGATCCCCTAAAAGCATGATGAAATACTTTTTGATTTTTTGAAATACATACAAGAAATAAAATAATTTAAGTCTGTTTTTACATGAGGCACTGAAATGCCCCCAGCTTCGTGAAGTGAGAAAAGAAAAACAGAGGTTAACCCTTACCTGTCTGTGCAGGCATGATCAGTTATAGGTTAACAACATTTCAGCGCAGTACTGAGTGCAGGGAAAACCTGCTATAGTGTCCTTACCCATGTAAACACCAGTAGGCAGGATACACTTTGTTATGTAAACAGACTTAAAACTTTAGATTATTTAGCAGTTATTAGTGTAATTACAAAATATATCATTTTAACACATAATATTGTGCTCATTCCCACTATGAGGTAAATAGCCCTTTAAAATCAAGTGTGCATAGTGATTTTTCCCCAAAGCACCTTAAGTAGTGAAACAACAGGGTTACATTTGTTTATTTCACAACTAACCAGTAATAAATTCAGTATTAAAGAAATAAATTAAATCTAGCTTTTACATCTGACAAATGAAATCAGTATTTCTAGCTTCCAGCAGATAAGCTTCTTTCTTCCCCCGGGGCAGGTAGAAAGATGCAGGAGGTAGAAAGAAAAAAAGCTTTATTCAGGAGGCTGACCTAATTATTATTCTAGCTGGTGACGCATGCAATAGTCGTTGCAGGAAAGTAAGTAGACTATAATCATGACAGATAAAGACTCCTATCAGGAGAGTCCCCTTCTACAGATCCTCTCCCACTACCTGGACACAGATCTCCTGACACTAAAACACTCAACTTGAAATATACTTTTTTAAAAGCTACACTTTTTTTCTTCAAATACTATTATTAACCAGTTAATAAGTAATTTTATTAGCAATCCAGTGGGTGTTTAAACATGTAATATTTAAATGATAGGAATATATAAAAACAGAAGTCCCAATAGTATTAGGATTAGGAGTGAATATCTGGAGAAACTGTATAAAACCCCTTGGGCATTCAGCAAATTTCTCTAGCTAATCTGAGGTGGCATTTATCATTTTGCTCTATTGAACAGAATGAGCTCAGAGAATGGTATTGGGAGTCGCAGTGATCCTCGGTGTTGGAGCTGTTGATAAAAGTCAGATCATCCCAGGATAATAGACGCAGCGGGGTATTATAACACTGTCACTAATGATAAAATCACATATACATTTATATGCTGGGAAGGAGTCAAACTGCTGATCAAGCACAACAATAAAAATTTACAAATAAGATTTCATTAAGAAAATGTATATGGAAAAATATATATTGCAAAGATTGTTTATCTCATGGGCTCTCTTTTTGTTTTGGGGTCTTCCATGCTCATGGGGGCTGGCATTGGGGTCCAGAACAACTTGCACAGGGTAATACAACATATCCCCTTCTGGATCGCTACATTGTCGTAGTGAAGGGGTTTGTGTACCTAATGAAAGCTGTGATCTAAACTATGTAGGGTCACCCAAGATGTGCAGGTCACAACAGAGAGTTCAGAAAAATCAAGGTTAACTGGGTCCTATCCGCTTATGGTAGCACAGCACAAGGCAGCAAAAGTGGAGGTAAGCATCCGGTAGATGGCGCTGACGATATTAAGAGTCATGGCTTAGGTAAGGGTGAGAGTTGGGGTTAGGGTGAGGGTTAATTCAAGGGTTAGGCTAACATTATAAGCTTAGAACTTCTCTCACATATCAGCAGCGCTGCAAAATATTCGGCAGCGCCATCTAGTGGTTGGAGGCCGTACTGCAGCGGTGGACCTGTCCCAACCCCATAACAGGAGAGATCCGGAACTGGTAATCCACTCAAGTACCTTTGCCAAGAAAACCTTAAAAACAATACTACATATAACCCAATGCATTTTCACAATGATTGATTATAGTACACTTTAGCTACATAAACGTTCCTCAATAATTTATTATTAACGGTGACTATTGGTAATGGGATGGCATTATTCACTAATCATCAATGTTTGTTCCAGAGGACGGGCAGATAGTTTCCCAGACCAGGGGCCTCATTCAATTGCCAATTGAATAGGGCTCTATATAAGCACATAGCATATTTTTGTTACAGAAGTTTTTAGCTTGTGAACTTCTATCCAACAGCAAGGTCTTCACTAACTAAACACTTCTGTAAAAAATATGCTATGTGCTTATATAGATATAGAGCCCTATTCAATTGGCCAAATTGCAATTGACTGAGGCCCCAGGACTGGTCTACAACATACTGTAGGGCCTTGGAGCATGTCATTGGCCCAAATAAAAGATACTGAACACTATATTTTTCATGCATTTTAAAGTCCTTTTTTTTTACCAGCACCTGGTATATGCTAATGACGTGGCGCGCATGTGACGTCACATCCGCGCCGGGACAAGAAGAAGCAGAGGCCGGAGCAAGAGCAGGTAAGTGAGGGTAAAGGGAGAGGGGGAGGTATTTAGGGGGGTTTAGAATAAGGAGGGAGGTTGAGGAGGGGGGGTTGAGGAGGGAGGATGATGAGGGGGGGATTGAGGAGGGGGGGTTGAGGATGAGGAGGGTTGAGGGTGGGGGGGGTTGAGAATGAGGAGGGAGGTTGAGGATGTGGAGGGAGGTTGAGGATGGGGGGGTGAGGATGAGGGGTTTGAGGAGGGAGGATGAGGAGGGTGATAAGGTAGGGGGGAAGAGACACAGGGATGGGAGAGGGGAGAAGAGACACGGGGGAGAGAGGGGGGACACAGAGGGCACAAGAGGGACACAGGGGGCAGCTCATTTCCCACCCTCGGCTTATACGCGAGTCACTCATTTTACCCAGTATTTTGTGGTAAAATAGGTGCCTCGGCCTATACTCGGGTAGGCTTATACTCGAGTATATATGGTAAGTGACTCTGTTTAAACTTCCTTAAAACAAAGAGGAAATGCACAGAGCATACTGTAGTATATATTGGCAGACAAGTATGACATCTGTATTACTACTCATTGGCTGACCAGGTCAAGACCCTAGTGCCATTAAATATATGACACATTTACAAATTCAATACAACAAAGAGAAATATTTTCTACATCCCTTTAAGGAGCAGGATTTAAAGGTTTTTCTACATCCAAGTTTCAGGTATGGGCAATATTAAGCCGCTGTCAATGCTCTCAATACCCATAAGTTTTAAGCATGGGCGCAGCAGCTTGCAGGTTTTCCCTTATTTGTTATGGCCCTATTGTGATTGTATAATTTACTCTTTGGAAATGGTTCGTTACACAAACTCATGTAAAGCGCTCAAGCAGTAAAATCTGGAAACACCTTTTTTCTTCTAGAGATGCAGAATTGCATTTCCTCGCTATCCCTGCCACAAAAGGAATGGGACTCTTAATAATGCAATTTATTTAGGAAGATGGAACAATTTGCTTGCCTGGTTTGTGCCGTTAGTGGGAAAAAATGCTTGAGTTTCAAATCATATGAAGCAGTCAATCCACTAAGAGGGCACACTTATTATAAGCAATGTATAACAGAATAGCAGTCTTATCTATTACAATGAACTTAAAGGAACATACACTAAGGTTAAGTGACAATGAAAAGGTTTCAGTGATGCAAGCTACAAAACTAAATAAGTAATGTTGCAATTTATTGGTTTTGGACAATCGTATATATGATACCAGATATTTTGAAATATACATTTTCTTAGTTGCAATTAGACCCAGAGATTTCAATTTCCCATTTTGTTCCTTATCAGTTATTTACTGCGTAGGTCCCAGATAAAGCAATTCTTGCACAGTGGTTCTGATGATTATATTCTCTTCCATCATCAGAGCTTAGTAGCAATAACTGCTACACCTAGCCTCTCCTATAATGCTGTAGCTTTCAGAAGTTTTAAGTAATAAAAAAAATATTGAATGGAAAGAGTTGATCTTATGTGAGAAAACATTGCACTGAAAATAGTTGTTTTTTTTTCATAATTTTTTAGGCTGTAGCACCAATCATCTTTTCCATCTGGTGTAGGTATTGGAGCCAAGGTCCCTGCCGATATATGTCTCATACTTACGAGTATGGGAGGTATGGGGAAATTAGATAAACACTCTGCTGCAGTTTGTAAAAATGGGAGGAGCTTCCATATTTAGAAAACCAGCTGTTCTTAGTGTAGCTTTTCTTACAAAAGATCAACTTCCTTTTTTAATCCTTATACATTGAAATATTGTTATAAAGATATGACTGATAGAGACTAACTGGGAAAGGCAGGATCACTGGGTTTGATTATATCTAAAATGAGGAGGCTGGATCCATGCTGTGCGGATTCTGCCCTGACTCCCAAGAGGAGACGATCCGGGTCAGAGTCACAAGTTAAATCCATTCCGGCCAAAATCCAGAAAATTCAGAGTGGCCGTTTCTTTCTATCGTCATGTGAAAGATCAGACTTCCTGTTGCACTGAATGGGTTAACCATGTTCTGCGTGTGTTCTAACATGTTACATGAAACACGCACTTTCATTCATTATTAACTTGCTAGGTTGAGAAACCTTCACCACACAGAGCTAATGACTGTCCCCGGGGACTGCGCGGATCATGTTATCTCATCTCGCCTCTGTTGCCTCGGGCTGTCTTTGCTTCCCAGTTGCAGTGCTAGGGAGGCCTGTCTACAAACACCAGCACTCTCATTCTGCTCTTATTAAAGAGACACTGGAGCTACCATAGCATTTGGCTGCATTCTTAACCCCTTCAATGCTTGGCATGTTAGAACAGTTTAGATATATCAGGCTTTCTCTGTGACATATACACATATCGGTGCTTTTACACCCCAGATTTTCAACAAATACAATCTATGTGTTTTATATTTGGGGTTTTATCCCATTACTGGGTAGATGGAGGCCACTACAGTAATTGAGAGATACATTTTGCCTCAGATAGAAGCTTCTTTAAAGGGCCAATACACAGGAAGTGTTGGTCTGCACAATGAGAATATTTCAGTTACATCTGCAAATGCTCTCAGCATGATTAAATGGAAACTAATGAGTTTACAAGAACACACCCATTTGAGAAGGAAAGTAACAACAGGGAAGAAAGTAAAATGGTACCACTCAACCCGAAGATTCACTGTGTAAAACCACATTGTCAATTATTAGTTCTAGTTATATCAAAAACAATATAAAATACCACAGAGGCCCACTAAACACGGCTGACCCCTTCTAGGAGGAGTCTCCAACTTTCGATAGGGTTTCATATGTGGACAGCAGGATGGATAGACAGACAGTCATAGTGGGCACAAGATAAAGTATATAACACAAACATATTCAGTAGCATATTCCTCTGTGTCTGAGCCTCCAACAGACCCAAGTGGTTAATAAAATACATGAGTAATGTACAGCTCTTCTGGTTTACAGAAATTATGGTACAGAAGTAGAAGAGGCTTCCAGAAGAAGTGGTAGGAATAAATAAAGTAACATCAATGTAAGTTTACTGTAGGAAAATGTTTGTTTTTTTATTACATTCAACAGATCATTTATTTGTTGTTACCTATAGTTTTAAATCACACCAAATTTGAAACATCTGCAAGATAACAATAACCTAACCATAAAAAAGGGAAAGATATCCGTATTGTGTGACAATCTAGATGAGTCCTGATCCAGAGGCCCATCTATTTGTCAATGTTATCTCCCTATCATTGAAGTCTATCATCCAGGCAATCATGGATAACACCACCCTCGCTTTACAAAAAACAAACACTGGACAGGGACGAGGAAAGGAAGGAATTACATCTTTCATACAACCACAATTTTTCTAAACATAGGGCTAAAATGTCATATTTTATATATGTATATACACAACAACCATTTAATGTTTGGTGAGCAATAGAGCAAGGGAAGCCGTCCACTGTACAGAAACAAATAATACATTTGTAGGCCCTTCTGCAAGTATAAAAATAAGTTTAACAATGTATTACCCGCTCTGAATTCCCAGAAATACAGTTAATGTACTGCATTCTGAGCCAGTGGGCGGGGACATGCAAATGAGCAGGCAATACATTCTTGCTCAAATCCAAAATGCTACTTTAATACGTAGCTCACATATACACACACATACACATTTTTGATCAAAACAATGCCAATACAGAAATGTTATATTAACAATTCCATTAAACATGTCAACACTACAAAATAAGTAAAACCTGTTTAAACTGCTTTGAATCTAACCGTTAAAGAACTAAGCATAATGCAGTATGTAGATCTAATAGGCATACAAGTATGACTCATATTACTGCTCAGTGGCTAATGGGGGTTAACACTGGAATCAGTTTATTGTGCACATTTACAGTTATATTGTTTTATTGAGTACGAGTATTCCTTCTTTTCATTGTGCGCTCGGTTTGTGTGTCTCTACTAAGGGACGAGTTCCCGGCACATCTGGATGGCAGATTAACAGACAGATGTTGGCTTGTCATTTGCCATCCTCGGTGGAAAGTTTATCTGATTTCCTCCCTAGAAAAGAACAAACCTGCAGCGCGGTGACAAATGTGCCTGAGAGGGCTGGCAGGAGCTAGGATGTGTCTGGAGACCGAGACATCATTTTGACTGTCAATCACAGTCTTTTATTGCATCAGCACACATCCAACGCTATCACCTAATCAGCGTGACGCAGGCAGGTGCCACAGTGGGATCAGGCTTACTGAGGGGGCAGCACCTGAGACTATTACCTTACTCACCTCCTATTAGGGCAAAGTATCACTAGAATTCAACAAGAATGCACTTTTAATGGTGTCTGTAACATACTAACTCAAAAATGATGTGTGTGTATAGAAGATTTCATCTTGTCTTTGCTTCCTCAATTCTTGATAGCTGAAGCAAGAAGATATTTTATTATCCGTCATTGGAGAGAGGGCTGGGGAGGATGACTTGTTAGATAATTGGATCTCATTGAATTTTACTCCTGTCCACATGATCAGAAGTATGCAGCTTGTATCAATAAATGCAAGTCCTATTCTCCAAAGTGTCAATGGCTCTTTCATCCACAGAAACTCCACTAAAGTATCATGGATGCCTCCAGGGTTCAGCTGAGGCATTAAAACTATTCAGACTACAAATTAAAAGATATATGTTTCTTTTCACTATAGAATAGTCCTTTAAAGCTTACACTGCATGGGGAATGCTGTTCATTCAAGCTAGATAACCATTGCTTTAGTAATAGTTTTTAGATACATGGATCTATACATATTATAAAGATCAACACAAACTTACAGGAAGAGCTGAGCAGATTTACAGCAATCCCAAAGCTTGTCAGGCAGGGTTGGGGGTGTGACCATTCTAGGATGATGGATTATCTGTTACCCTAGGATAGAATACACACTGAGCTCCAGAGGACCCTCACCTAAACAACACCTCTGACACCCCCCCCCCCGGGCCTGTGTGTCAGCTCAGAGGATGTATAGCACACATCTTACAACATGCCATTAAACTGTATTTGTTACCGCAGAGTTTATTACAGCAGGGCTTTAAAATCCAGAGAGAAACAGAGCCAGAACACCTAACATTTTAATTATTATATATGTACTAGAGAATGGCCCGTCAAAAAATGACGGCAATGAAATTGTAAGGTAGCTAATGCTGTTTGGTGTGTAATAATGAAATATATAATACATTAATAAATGAATATACTTTACCTATTTTGAAGCATTGTGTTGAAGAGCTGGCAATCTGTTTTGATGTTGCTGCAGCATTAGTGGTGTGGAGCTGCTGTGTAAGCGTGCTGAATGTGTGCAGTGTAATAGTGTGCGTGCGCGAGATTAAACCGTTAGCGTAGTTGTGTACTTTCGCATTGTCGTAAAATGGCGGGTAATGTGTGGTATGCGTCTGTAGCTGAATATCCGTAGGTGTTTTGTGGTGTTTTTCGAGTTTCTTGTGGTGTTTTGCGTGTTTAGAGTGCTGTAGCCTCGTTTTCGTTTTGTTGGCGGCCATTTTTTCTCTTGTTTAGAGAATTTTTTGGTGTTTAAACTCTTTTGTTTTGAGTTAAATCAAGGTGTAAGTTGCTTTTTTGAGGTCCTGGATGCTCCCTCTTGCTGTTGGTAAGCTTTTTATGTATGTGTTGTGTGTATTTCTTGTGTTTTGTTCCCTTTGTTTTGTCCGCGGGTTGATTTTTGCGAGGTCGTAATGTGTGGTAACGTGTCTCGTATGTTTTTTGCGTTAAGACGTGAAATTTGCGAGGGTCGCAGTTGCTGGCAAGGGGCGTCTTCACGTTACGACGTGAAGTTTGCGAGGGTCACAAGCCCGCAAGCGTTAGCAACAACTCGTACGCTCACAACTATATATGTGATTTGTAGATTTTCCCTTCCCTGGCTGGTAAAAAGGTTTGCCTGGATCCTATATTTGTAAACCCCTGTTGTTGTTTTTGTTCATTCATGTCTGACTCTTCATGACCATCATGGTCTTCTTGGTAAACATTCTGGAGTGGGTTGCCAGTTCCTTCTCCAGTGGACCGTGATTTATATGACCTCTCTGCTATGACCTGTTCATCTTGAGTTGCCCTATTTTTTAAAGCTTGCAGCTACACTAAGGTACCCAAGCCCCTTCCCCACGACAACATAGAAACCTTTATTAGAGGTGTATTGGAGATGTAGAGAGGTCACATAATGTTGCATATTACAGCAGAGGTTTTACTGAAAAATAATTTTATCATATATAATAAAGCAAACTTAGAGAAGATTACCTTGTCCAATTTGCCAGTTGTTTCTCCATATTTGCGCAGCTGGGGAAATACAGAGGAGTTGGTAGAATCCAATGAACAGGTTGTTTGTGGACTCTGCAGAGTCCAGTGAAGAGGATATTTCTGGAGTATGTAGGGAACAGGATATTTAGGTGTTTGATCTTGGGAAGAGGAGGTTTGGGAGTGTGCATGGTTCAGAGAAGAGAACAATTGGGACATGTTCTGGATCCATGTAAGTATTTGGGGAGATTAATTTCTTACAAAATGATTTGGGAGTGTGGATAATTTAACAGCAACACCAACATATTTTGTCAGTGTACAGATTTGGAAAGGGAGAGGATTAGGAGGTGTGCTAAGTCCAGGTGACATTTTGATATATAACATGTCTTGGGCTTCTCTGTATATCATAATACCATAATGTTAGCAGTTACTATAATCAATTATGATTATTTGTTTGTTTATAATATAATCTATTGATTATGTCTTTATTTTCTTAGCAGAATCCACTTTATCTGGATGGCTGCCTCTAATCAATATCACAGTCAGCCCCCTCATGGCTCTTCCCTAATTACCCAGTCACATGTAGTTAATAGCTTTCCTTGCACCCCTCCCCAGTCCCTGACCGTCACTCCTCACCCATATCTGCAGGTTGCCAGGATTTGGCAAAATCTGCTGTGTATCACAGCCTCTCTCTGCCCTGCTTCTTTCTTACCTACAGGTCAATTGCTATCCAGTGAGCGGAAACCCGATCTTGTTCTGATCTCTCTGCGTCTGATCTTTCCTATCCTGCAGACTTCTGAAAAGCAGGCAATTATTTCATCTCGCCACCCACTGTGCGCCTCTGACTGCCAGTCTCCAGCATCCCTCATCTCGGCAGGGCGCTACCTTAATGTTTGACTCCTTTTACCTGCCACTGCTCTATTATCCCCCGCTGACATGGATATCAGATTCTTGCGAAAAAGAAGAGAGAACAATCCTGTAAAAACTCTCAGAAGGCAGTAGAATTAAAGCTGCAGGCTCCATGATTGTGCTTTTTAATTGGCACATCAAAAAAATATATATATATTATTTAGCTGAAACAGAATGAAACTTCATTCTTGTCACTAGGATGGAATATAAGAATCCTTTCTTTTTCTTAATTTCAATGTTAACCGAACAATACATTTAATACTTGGTTTACATTGAAATTAACAAATAAACCCCATCTCAGAACAATACATGTATGATAGGTAGACATGCTTGATTTCCTTTTAGTATTTTTGTCCACTTATCTACCATCCCTTCCATAGAATAGTACTTTTGCACATCAGTCTGCATAAAACAAATAAAAATACATTCTTATTCTTACTTTCATCTTTTTCTGAAAGATACTTCCCTCCTGAACTTTATACAATTATTTGATATATCTGAAGATTTATATCATTTCACCACTCTCCCTTCCGCCCTCTATGATATACATATTAAGTTTGCGTAATCTTTTCTTATATAAGAGCTGCCTTAAAGTTCAACCTTTTAATATCTCCTCTGATCTGCAATATGCTGATTAGTTGTGAATTAATCCACAGGAAGGCAAACAGAAAAAAAACTCAAGTGAAAGCCAATCGTCTCAAAGGGGAAAAAAATAATTCCTTCCTGACCCCAGATACTGGTGATCAAATTCCTCCCTGGATCAATAGTCTCTCTCTCGAATTAACCCAAATAACCCTGAATGCCCTCTTTATCTAAAATAAATCCAGTCCCCTCTTAAAGTTATCCTTTGGTTGAGAATTCCACAGATTAACCACCCTTACTGTAAAGAAACCTTTTCTTTCTTTAAGGTTAAATCTTTTTACTTCTAACATCAAAGGATGTCCTCTTGTCAGTTGAAAACCTCTTGGCACAAAAAGCTCACATGGCAAAGCCTTGTATTGACCCTCAATATATTTATATACGGTAATCATATCCCCTCTTAGGGGCCTTTTGTTTCTAGAGAAAATGTGTTTAATAAGGGGGAATGGAGGGGCTAAGTTATACAGAAAGACTAACCAAATTAGTTTTATTTCCCTTCTCTGTACCTTTTTCCAGCTCTAAAATGTCCTTTTTATGAAGTGGTGCCCAAAATTGTACTCCATATTGCTAATGAGGTCGTACTAGGGATTTGTATAGTGGCAGAATTATATTTGCTTCTTTATCCTTCTTAATACATGCTAATATTTTACTTGCTTTTGCAACTGCCGCTTGACATTAAGCACTGTTACCTAGATGGTTGTCTACAAGTACTCCCAAATCCCTTTCAATATCTGACACCCCTAAATTTGCTCCATTAAGATTATAAATTGCTTGGCTATTTTTCCTTCCCAGATCCATAACTTTATATTTATTTGTATTAAATCTCATCTGCCATTTAATTGCCATTTCTCTAATTTATGTAAAGTACATACTTTTCTGATTTAATTACCTTGCACAACTTTGTGTCATTAGCAAAAATTGAAACACTACTTTCCAGTCCCACCTCTAACTCATTAATAAATATGTTAAAAAGGAGAGGACCTAATACTGAACCCTGAGGAACCCCACTTACCACATTAGTCCAATCGGAGTATGTTCATTTTACCACAACCCTTTGCTTCCTGTCTTTTAGCCAGCTCTCAATCCATGAGCAGATATTTACGGCAATTCCTGTATTTATTCATTTGCACAATCGTCTTCCATGTGGCACTGCATCAAAAGCCTTTGCAAAATCCAAAAAGACAACATCCACCGAGTTGCCTTGACCCAGGTTCCTACTAACCTCCTCATAGAAACTAATTAGGTTTGTTTGGCATGACCTATCCCTCATAAATCCATGTTGACTCCTACTTATAATCCAGTTCAATTCAACATATTCTTGTATATTATCCCTTATTATCCCTTCTAAAATCTTTCCCACTACAGAAGTGAGGCTCACTGGTCTATAAATCCCCCTTCTTTGCTCTTGCCCCCTTCTCTGCTTTTCGCCAGTCAGCTGGGAGCGACCCTGTGTTGAGAGAATCTTGAAAAATTAAATATAATGGTTTGACTATTACAGAACCAGTTCCCTCAGTACCCTTGGGTGTATTCCATCAGGACCTGGGGCTTTATTACCATTTATTTTTTCCAACCTATTCTGGATTTCTTCCTGCATTAACCAATTATTTGGTGAAGGTAGTGTAGCCCTATTATGTTGCAGTGTCCCCACCACTGGTACCTCCCTTGTGTATATCGAAAAGAACCTATTTAGCTCATCTTCCTTTTCCTGGTCACTAATTATCAGATGGCCTGTGTCACATTGTAATGTTCCTATAGCTTCCTTCCTCGCCTTCTTCCCATTAATATATTTAAAAAAATATTTTAGGGTTAGTCTTACTCTCCTTTGCAACTAATTTTTCCTTTTCTATTTTAGCCAGTCTAATAGCCTTTTTGCAAGCCTTGTTGATTTCCTTGTACTCGTAAAAAGCATGTTTGTATAATTGAAATACCTGTTTTTTACTCTTCATCTTTAAGTCATTATTAAGCCACATGGTTGTGATTTACTACTCCTACCTTTATTTCCACATGTATATGGTGATAAGTATGTATATTTAGTATATAAGGATTTAAAATGTTGTCCGTTTTTGTTAAGTATTTTTACCTGTCGGTTCTCTGTCCCAGTATATACTTTGCTTTGCTGCCCTTAAAACGTTAAAATTTGCCCTTTTGAAATAAAGAGTTTTTGTTGGCCCCTTACAGTTTAGTTTTTCTAATCAAATCTCAAATGAGACTGTCTTGTGATCACTGTTTTCCAAAGGTTGCCCTATTACAAAATGTTATACCATATCGATATTATTTGTGATGACTAAATCCAAGATAGCCTCATATCTAGTAGGTTCTTGTATAACCTGGGCAAGATAATGATCCCTAAGTGTACTCCATAACCTGCTCCCCTTAGCTGAACTGCTGGTCTCATTTATCCAGTTTATTTCAGGGTGATTAAAATCTCCAATTATTAGAACTTGCCATGCTTAGCTGCATTCCCAATCTAACAATAATTTAACTCTACCCATAAACATTCAACATTACCGCTAGTTCCAGCATAAATATCTTCTCTGACTATAGGCTTAAATTCAAGCTTAACATACAGACAAATCCCTCCTCTTTTACCATTGACCCTATCTTTCCTAAATAGGTAATAACCATCCAGATTAACAGTCCAGTCATGAGATTCATCCCATCATGTTTCGGTAATGCCTATTAAATCAAAATTTTCATTAATTGCCAATAATTCTAACTCTCCCATTTTTCCTGGCAAGCTTCTGGCATTAGCAAGCATACACCTTATGTTATCAGTCTGTAGTGCTGAAGTGCCTGCCACTGTACTTGAATTACTTAGTAATACCTCACTTTTGACTATACTAACCCTCACCCACGAGTAGTTAATTCATCCCCTATCCTCTCTACACTTTCTGCCCAATTACAAACATCTAGTCCCCCCCCCCACAATCTACTAGTTTAAAAATTCCCCCAGACTTTCTATCATCCTATCCCCTGCCACAAAAACTCCCTCATCACTAAGGTGCAATCCATCCCTGCTGTAGAGATTGTACCAAAGTGAGAAGTCAGCCCAGTGCTCTAAAAACCCAAACCACCCCTAAGTGCACCACATTTTTAGCCATACATTAACCTCCCTAAGCTCCATCTGTCTCCCTGGGCTAGCATGTGGCACTGGTAGTATCTCAGAAAATACTACCTTGGAGGTCCTTGCCTTAAGCTTTTTCCCTAGTCCTCTAAAATCATTCTTTATGACACTCCATCTTCACTAACTTGTCATTTGTACCAATACGTACCAAGACCGCCGGTTCCTTTCCAGCCCCTCTTAATAATTTATCTACCTGATCCACAACATGCAGAAACTGAGCACCCGGGAGACAGCAAACGGTTTGATTGCTGGGATCTGAATGACAAATCACCCTGTCTACCTTCCTAATAATAGAGTCCCCTACAACCAAAACCTGTCTGTTGCTCTGCCTATTCTGCCCTCCCACTCCTCCAGTAGAACTGTTCTCCCGGCTGTTAGAGGGAACAGCTCTGTCTGGCATTGCTATTCCTGAATGGACATCCCCAACTGTCTCACTCAATCTGACAAATCAGAACTGGCCTGCCTCCTCCTCAACCCCCTGCTTCCCTTTGCAACTGTAACCAGCTACCTCCCTGGACATCCTCAATAGCCCCATCTCCACCCTCCATGCTAGGCCCAGCTAAGCTGTGCTCAGTGAGCACCAGCTCCCTTTCCGGTGGAGCAAAATCACTAAGTGCTGCAATTCTCCTCTCCAGTTCTCCAATTTGAGCTTCTAGAAAGGCAACATGCTCACACCTCTCACAGAGGTATGGACCCTGGGTCATCTGTTCCAGTAGTACATACATATGACAGGATGTACACTGAGTGAGGTTGCCACTGGACTGACTCATAATTATTGTCTACAAGTGGGAAAAATAAACCAACAATAATAAAAAAATATATATATATTTGTATAAAGCTTTATAAGTCTATAAGTCTACCCCCCCCTTTTTTTCTTCGAACTCCCTCCTTTTTTTAAAACTCCTACACTAATATTAGAACTGCACTTAGCCCTAGAAGTGTTCGCAAGCTCACAAGTTTGCCCCTTCCCCTGTTTATATTAACTTCTGCCTACTCACCCGGACAAAATTAGTGCACACAGCAAATAATCACACTTTACTTGCAATAAGTAAATCCCATTTGCAAAAATCAATGTAAGGACTGTGCATGCTCAGATAACCAGTAGCTTGTCAGCTGCCAATTCCATACTAGAAGCTAATGATCACAACAGCTAGTGTGCTACTGCAGTGCTTTACCATTCATGGGAACCAAGGAGCTACTGGCTCCTAACTTCATGGATGAATCAACATCTATACAGCTCCTAATTTCAGTTTTGCTGCCTCCTATGATTGTTACAAATGTCTCACCCAGAGGCTGAGGACTGAACATGTATAACACCAACCAAGAACACAGATAGGTTTATTATTGCGGATATGAATATTTCAAGACTGTCATGCTCTTTATAATAAGTCATAATTTAGTTAGATTTTACAATTTTCTTAGCTAAACAGTAATGTTTACACCAGACTTAGTGAGTGTCTCTGTACACACATCATCCCACATTTTGTAAATTCTTGTGATTTACCCCAAAATCAACATTTCTGCACAAAGCAGGATTTTTTTCTTATTGTGCATGAGATATTGAGTTTTTGGGAAGTATTAACTAATGTATACATAGCGAATGGAAGATTATACACCAGTGGACATTTGCTGTGTATAACATACCTTGCTTCTGCAATGCAAGCTGTTGACATTTTAATATCATAGGATGCTGGAACACCTGATCCCACTGCTCAGTTTGGCTTTTGTAACATCAGCAGCATTCCTCAATTCAAAATAACACTTAAAAAGCAAATACAAATGTCTGAATGCCCCAGCATCCCTCTGGTCCTAAAAGAGTTTGCAATGAGTTTGTTCCTTTCATCAATAAATTGCATCACCTCCACTCACATACCCAGACTCTCCTGAGGATATATGTTGCAATCTCATACAATGCTTACTAAATCAAGATCCCTGGTGGACTATTCTCTTGGCACCACATACCAGCCTTGGTTACCACAAATGGGACATCTGTTCCACCAGAAAAGCCTACAGAAGCTAAAAATACAAAACTTTAAATAGGATCATACACACCTTTACATGGGTGTCTAATAAGCAAGTGCTTTTTACAGCTTAATTACCTCATAAGTCATAGTAATATAGATACATAGATTTGATGGTAGATAACAACCAAATAGGCTTTCTAGTGTGTCCATTCAAATTAACACAATACTTGGCTTATTTAAACCCCAAGCCACATATACATTCCTTAATTATATTTATTCATAACACCTCCATTGGAAAGCAGAATATCCCATACAACTGAGTAATCACATTGCTCAACACAATGGTTGTGTCATTTAAAAAGCAATGTGGGCGTTCACAGATGCCGCCTACAAGTTCACCTATCTGCTAGAAAATATACACAGCTCTACCCAGAGAGATAATAAGCAGTGGGTACAGTAAATGAGGATACTATGAGGACGTAACATCTCAGACAGGAAAGATGGTCCAGGGGTGAAGAGTAATCCAACAGAGTTGGAGAGCAGAAACCTTTTAAGAGTAGTTTTGTCATATGGAAATGTTCACATAATAGATGAGTGGGCAGAGGGGCGAAACCTAACAAAACCCCACCTCCAAGAGCCAAAGGAGAGAGACAAAATACTTAAAGGTAGTGAAACCCTACCCAAGGATGTTACCACAAGCTAAGCTTAACCAGTGGGGAAACCTCAACAATGATGGGCATGGTCTGTCTCAGAGAAATGTTGATAGTTTTGTCTCTCTAAAGCAGGTAACATCTCAATATAAAGCTGGACGTAGACCCGTAAACCCACAAATGGGGTAAGACTATAAAGAAGATTTTAGGGGAAATGTAAAATCCTGTATTTTTAAAAGTTTAAGTAGGCTGGGGGAATGCAGAAGCTGGAAATTCATGTATACACAATATGTCAGCTGTTTTGTACATAGAGAATGGCTTTTGAAACAAAGGAAAATCTGTATTTAACTGTTCCCTTGTGTTACTTTTGATTCTGACATAGATCTTTTCAAGTATTTTAGTTGGTGAAGAACATGACTTTAGCGTTGAACATTCCTCGACACTTCTGGACTCTTAGAACGGATTAGAGTAACATGAGGCTGGACAACCATCCATGCCAACAGACTTAGTTTGGGGAGGATTTTTCTCTGTCTCTGCACAAACCAGAACTCCTTTGGAGTGGGAAGATTCTGGAGTCTTTAAGTCAGTTTGGATTCAAAAATTAAAGGGAATCTATAATTCTTTATTTTTTCTCCATGGAAAAATCAAACACACCAATGAATTTGCAGCTATACATATTTCTGGTTTAGTATACCAACTCATCCTAAATCTTTCACACAAGGAACCACCCTCCACTTCTGGACAATTCCATCATACATTGAGAGAGACTCTTCAGGCTGTTATGGAATTCTCCTTGTAAAAGGAGAACTGGCATGTTCTGGAGGAATATTAAGATCTGGCTTTCTTATTGGAAATGTTACACATTTGAACTTGAAATCTGGGTGTTTTAAGCTTTAATTATTTGAAATGCTCCTCACTCTATGTAAGTTCCTTTATATAAAACCATTAATTAACTCTCAAGTAGAGGTAATATGAATGAAGGACGTGGTATAAACAGAAAAAAATATAAGAACTGCACATTTAAAGCTTAAAAGCCCATTATAATTTGACCAACTGGGCATGTTATTCTTCCCAATAACCCTCACTATGAGATTTAATTAATACCCTTAGATAAAGGAATTGATAGAGGGATGATCATTTCAGATTATGTATGCTTAAAAGACCTACATTTCAAGTTTATTAATCAAACACACGTCCTTAAAAGTTTTTCTAACAGCCAAATATATATACACACACACTTTACATTTCTGCAATAACTGGAACATTACCTGTGTCGTTTTAAATAATATAATTTTAAGGTGTCAGCCAACCTTAGACATAAAATTTCTAAACAGAAAAAACATGGTGTTGGCATCTCTTTAAAATAAATGTAAACTAGGCTCGTGTGGGATTTATGGGCTTCAGTCTGTAATGCAGGAGATCCGGAGTCAGCACTCTGTGCAGCGGGACCCAGTTATTCTGCTCTGTAATCTCCTTTGGGTAGACACACATTTCTCTTGGCTTTATTGATCCACTATATACAGAACACTACACTCTACTGGTGCTATATCATTAAATAAATCACTAAAGCACAGAATGACAATGTGCTGACCACAGACCTATAGAGAAGGACAGATATGCACAACACTTGTTACTCTGCAAGCTTCTAACATCACCAGTGCGACTGTACTAGACGCTCTTCATTGGTCTGGTGAGACCACTATTTGTTATTCCTTAGAAGATCAACTCTGCCCCTTTTTGATCAGTCACTTTGATTAAATACCTGGACTTAAAGGTATATGGAAGTTTATGGATTTTGAATTAATCTGATAGAGGAGAATCAGTAGTGTATGCAAACACTTTTTGCCTGAAAAAAACCCAAAAAAATAATAATAAACTTACCCTAGAGTTTGCAAAATTTGTTCTGTTTTCTGACAGTTGATTTTGAGAAAAAATACCCCTGAAAATCTAAGTTAAATTAGCATAAATTCATAATTAGTTGTGGCCAATCTGAGGCAGCTACAACATTATAGCAGTATGGGAATTCAGTCTCTGAAGCAAAAGTATTATGGGATTTGTAGTCTTTTGTTCCCACCACACACTTGCCTCTCCTGATTGATGCAACTCTGAAGCTCTGAATTTCTGCATTGTGACTGGAAGATTAGTATACGGTTAAAAACATAATTGAATGCAGTATTTCTATTGGTTAGTACGAGATAGCTATGTAAGCAGCTCTGGGGGGGGTGGATTTTTTTTTTTAAATAAAATAAATCTGTATTTGTATAGAATGAATCAATGTAATGCATGTTTCTGATATATGCAGCAAGTGTTAATTTAGAAAAAGGTAAAAGGGAAACTTCCATATGCATTTAAACAAATTAATACTTAAAAGTTGGATTGTTAGTGGTCCCTGAAGAGCTGAGAAATGCTGCCCTAGAAAAAGATTTCTACAGATGTCTAAAGTCTGAAAAAAAGCTTCTCAGAAGAACAGCATAGGAAATAAAAAGCTCCAGCACCAGAAGTGATTATCCCTAGAAATTTTAAAGGGACTCTTTCACCCCAAAATAAAGTTTTGTTTTGGGTTATTCTTAAAGAACACGAAAAAGTGTCTTTATGTTGTGTTTTTCTTTTTTTTCTAAAGTGAATCATTCCTGAAAAACTATATTGTTGTTCCTGCATTTATATGCAAATGAGCTGCTTGTGCATATAATAATTAGCTGCTTTGATGTGCTGATTTGGATTACAGTCTGCTTGTCTGTTTTAGTAGTGACCAGAATAAAGGCCCCCAAATGTTTTCTGGCAGATAGACCCCCTCTCCCAACCTTATTAAGCAATCTGCCCCGCACAATAGCATGCAGGACCTGCAAAATCATTTCTAAATATTTCAGAAATGTTTTAGTAGTAGTACAATATATAGCCAGTTTTTTTATGCTCTTTAAAACGAATACAACTTCTTGTCGGGGTGACAGAGATCGTTAAAGTTGCAGAGAAAAATGGCAATTTGAGGAAATCAAAAAGGAGGAAATTGGCTGTAAAGAATGGCAGCCCAGCAGGGGTGGTCCAGACAACATGGGAAGTGTCTACTAATGAGTGTGTGTCTGGGGTTATGCACTAGAGTGCAGTAGTATACAAAGTCTAGGAGCGGGCATGCGCTGCCCTGCAGAGCTGTGAGGAAATAAGACAAAAGACGCAGGAAACAAAAGCAACATATGTCTGGAGCAGAAAGCTTGGTAAATTAAAGATAAAGAGAGGTTAGATAATGAAAGACATTCCCTCCAGGCGCAGTCAGCCCTGGCCAGGAGACCCAGGCACAGGCTGCCCCCCTCCTCCACCCTCACTTGGCAATGTGCAGAGCTCTGCTCTTTGCAGAATGCCAGATTAATTAGCAGGGCTGTGCCAGGCAATGAGTGCCCACCTGCTCTAGAGAGCCCAGAAGAGCGCCAGTCCACAGCACCAGCTGCTGCAGGGCACCGGCAGGTCTGGGCTGCTAAAGCTTTAATGGGATTAGTAAGCGGCACTTCTTACTGTGCTACAGAACGGCGCAGTGGGAAGGGAAGGGGCAGGCGTGGGATGCAAGAGGCTCCCCCTCGCTGCGAGGTAGATAATCACAGGGATGGAGTGGGAGGAGAGATCAGGGGGTTGTGTGTCTGACTGTGCAGCAAAGTGTTATATAGATAGAATAACTATCCTATCTCACTGAGATACAAGGGACTCGTGGGGATAATCTGCAGGCTCAGACAATATAACCAGGCAACACTGCAAACACCTGCAGCCGCTCAGATCATTACATTGTCAGAGTAATGTCCTGCAGATATACACCAATGGGAAGTGTTGTGTGATCTGAAGTATACAGAAGGAGTGAGGGAAGGGAGAGGATGTGAGGGAGCGAGAGAAGGGAGAGGATGAGAGGGAGCGAGAGAAGGGAGAGGATGAGAGGGAGCGAGAGAAGGGAGAGGATGAGAGGCAGCGAGAGAAGGGAGAGGATGAGAGGGAGCGAGAGAAGGGAGAGGATGAGAGGGAGCGAGAGAAGGGAGAGGATGAGAGGGAGCGAGAGAAGGGAGAGGATGAGAGGGAGCGAGAGAAGGGAGAGGATGAGAGGGAGCGAGAGAAGGGAGAGGATGAGAGGGAGCGAGAGAAGGGAGAGGATGAGAGGGAGCGAGAGAAGGGAGAGGATGAGAGGGAGCGAGAGAAGGGAGAGGATGAGAGGGAGCGAGAGAAGGGAGAGGATGAGAGGGAGCGAGAGAAGGGAGAGGATGAGAGGGAGCGAGAGAAGGGAGAGGATGAGAGGGAGCGAGTGAAGGGAGAGGATGAGAGGGAGCGAGAGAAGGGAGAGGATGAGAGGGAGCGAGTGAAGGGAGAGGATGAGAGGGAGCGAGAGAAGGGAGAGGATGAGAGGGAGCGAGAGAAGGGAGAGGATGAGAGGGAGCAAGAGAAGGGAGAGGATGAGAGGTAGTGAGAGAAGGGAGAGGGTGAGAGAAGAGAGAGGATGTGAGGGAGTGAGATAGGGAAAGGGTGAGGAAGGGAGGGGAGAGGAAAGGAAGGGAGGATGGGAAGAAAGAGGATGTGAAGGAGTGAGGGAAGGGAGAGAGGGGGAAGGGAGAGGAAGAGAGGGAAGAGGAAAATAAGGGAGGGTGGGAAGGGAGAGTATGTTAAGGAGGGTGGGAAGGGAGAGGAGGTAAAGGAGGGTGGGAAGGGAGAGTATGTTAAGGAGGGTGGGAAGGGAGAGGAGGTAAAGGAGGGTGGGAAGGGAGAGGAGGTAAAGGAGGGTGGGAAGGGAGAGGAAGAGAGGGAAGAGGAAAATAAGGGAGGGTGGGAAGGGAGAGGAGGTGAAGGAGGGTGGGAAGGGAGAGGAGGTAAAGGAGGGTGGGAAGGGAGAGGAGGGTGGGAAGGGAGAGGAGGTGAAGGAGTGAGGGAAGGGAGAGGAGGTGAAGGAGTGAGGGAAGGGAGAGGATGTGAAGGAGTGAGGGAAGGGAGAGGATGTGAAGGAGTGAGGGAAGGGAGAGGATGTGAAGGAGTGAGGGAAGGGAGAGGATGTGAAGGAGTGAGGGAAGGGAGAGGATGTGAAGGAGTGAGGGAAGGGAGAGAGGGTGGGAGAGAGTGAGGGAAGGGAGAGAGGGTGGGAGAGAGTGAGGGAAGGGAGTGAGATATCAGAGAGAGACACAGGCAGAAGACATGGGGGGGCGAGAGAGACAGACACACACACACACACAAGACATTGGGAGAGAGAGAGGGACAAAGGCAGGAGAGAGAGAAGAAAATGAGGGAGAAACATAAAATGATATGATACCGTCATTTATGACAGACATGTTAATAGCATACATATAGTTTTGGATGTCTGGGGCTTTTGGAAAGATAAGAGAGTGGGTAACATACTTCTTATGTGTCATCAAAATCTATGTTTACATTGATACTAAAAAATCTAATCATCTGTATTTACAAATTATCATGATGTCTGTAACTGAACCTATAATGCTTGCATACATGCGTGAGTAATATTACCCACACCCCCTTACTAATCATTACCTGGGTTTACATTTTTCTTTTATCTATCCAGGGAGCAATATCGGATACTCTGCTTTCTGCCCTAAACTGGGTTATGCCGCCATCTAGAGGCAAGATATAAGAATACCACATAATAGAGGCCCTAACAAGAGCATTTTTGCCAAACAATTCACAACATTGAAGTGGGATAAAAATAGACAAATTATAAAATACCTGCAATTACAAACAGAGCAATAGCAACCCCTAAAATATGATTGTGAGAAAGCTCAGGCAAGCCGTGGGCATAGCAGGCACTAAATTAGTGGTGTGCATCTCCCAAGCAGATGCCACCCTGTCCTTGAGTGGGACTGCATGCCCATCCTTAACAATACACAATCCATTATACCTCTCTTACACTAGCAAATAATACGGCATGTACACCAAAATACTCATCTTCCTTATCTATTCCTCCAATAATAATTAATACAGTTCCTACAGCAATTTTACCATTTTGCTTTGGAAAATATAAAGAAGTTTAAAGCCCTGTGAGGCCCTATAATGGACTTTGAGGCCATATATGCAGTAAGTTACCCATCATTGCACTAAATTATATATATATATATATATATATATATATATATATATATATATATATATATAGATAGATAGATAGATAGATAGATAGATAGAGAGAGATGAAGTCTAATAAAGAGTTGATCCCAGTCTCCAAAGTTCCCACCTACCCCCAAAAAAGGTCAGTTAACTAAGAAGACACTAACAGAGATGGCCATTACTGAATACAGCAGGTAGTAAATGAAAATACACTATTTTGAGTGATTGCTCTTTCACTTACCAGAAGCTGATTGTGATGGACTTCTAACTAAAATCCAATTCTCATGAGACCTGAGATCAGACTGAGGCTTTTTCACATAGCTGTTTTTGAGGGTCAAGGACGTGCTTTGCCCACTAGTGGTCAGAAGACAAACTGCAAATATATACCACAGTGCAGGTCAACAAATAAGACACTTGTGTGTTACACCACCTTCTCAGAGCTGGATGATGGAGGAGTGTGTTTGTAGTAATCAGTGGAATGAAGGGTGAGGAAGAAGGGAACAGGTAGAAGTCCAGAGCCTTTGTTAAGATAATTGGATAAGATTTAAATTGACACCACACCTCTTTTCCCTTCACTGGCCCAGAAGCAAACTCCTTGTTTCAGGAAATGCAACCATGTCTCTCAAGAAATGTAAATGCTCCTCAAACACAACTGCCACCGATTTACCATGGATTTCACCTGGGCTCAGAAGAGGAATCAACCTTTATTTTTTCTAATTAAAAACTAGCTGTATGACTTTATTTCTGCTTAATTATTTTAGTATGTGTAGCTCTTGTTGCCATTTTGCAGTGGTCCTTTAAAGCAGGGAAAATAATTTCTAGTGATGAAAATTCCCTAGTGTAAATTTTTTTAAATATCAATAACAGACTTTATATTTAAACACGATCAGTAACAGTTTATTAATGTAGATTTAAAGGGACACAAAATATTTGTTTTTCATGCATTTAAAAGAGCATGTGGATCTTTCCTGTTAGCTACCCGCCACCAGAGCACAACCAGCTGGCCGCTGCACGCTCCACTATTTTACTATGTGTAGCGATTGATATCTGCCATCACCCTAACACTAAACGCTAAAATCTAACCTTAAAGCATTTCTGCTAACCCTAAAAACACCCTAAAAGCAAAGTCACGGCGAGCATATAACAGGAAGATGTTTTAAACCTGTAATATTCAGCAATGGCCATCGCATAAAGCAGGAAGAGGTTTTAAACTTTACAAAGTATTTTGCTTGAAACCTGTTTAAACTTAATTGAGACTATCACAAAAGAGAGGATTGCTTTAGTCATTGGATAGCAGAGGGCAAACTCCCAAGAACAGTTAAACGTCCGAATAAGGTATTGTGCTCTGAGACCTTTATTTGAAAAATAACAAAAACACACTCTTTCTGATGCAACAATGAAAAAAATATTTATCTGCCCCTTTAAACACATCAAAAGCTGTGGTGACCGTGTATTACGGTCTACTCCAGGGGTGGCCAAGTTCAGTCCTGGAGAGCCCCACACAGGCCAGGATTTGATGATATCCCTGCTGTGTACAGGTGGGTCCATTGCTTCTTCAGTTGTCCCGATTGATGCACCTGTGTACAGAAAGGATATCCTCAAATACAGGCTCTCCAGGACCGAATTTGCCCACGCCTGGTCTACTCCATGTGTTAGGAAGCTGTTCTGCGCATCTTCAGCTCATGTGTTAAGACATTTTTCCTAAACCTGGATCCTTCTCTTCCGCTTTCATGTACAGATGAGCTGTCCAACTAGCGACCCACAGGGGGGAATGCCAGGGAAATGCTCCTGTCACACAACACACAGATAAATTATTTGAAAATAAAAAATAAAAACGTGGGATATCACACACACTATATATATATATATATATTCCCACACATAACCAAAAAAAATTAAAGGGACATGGATGTTACTAGGTATAATATGTGTATCTATTTACTTTTATGTACTTTGTTTTTGGCCAATACAAAGAGAATAAAACAAACAAAAAGTCCCTGTTTGGGTCTGCCCATCGCAGCTCACGAAGATGCAGACTCTTTAATACTTTCTGTGCTTTATATCATACTAACCCATCAGTGCCCATCTCTCAGCAACATCCTGCAACGTGCATCTGAAACATGGTCCCTGATGGGCTAGGATACTACACTGCACATTATTATTGTTTATTTGTAACGCGCCAACATATTCCGTGACGCTGTACATGAGTTGTGATTAAGGCAAAGCAATATTAATACATTACAAACATGGAGGGCCCTGTCTGAGATTAGATCCCGGTGTCCGTAGAGCTTGCCCAAAGTGTCATGCAAGATTGAAAACTCGCAGACTAACAATCTAAAAATAATCTAAACATAATCTCACCCAAGATCTTATTTCTGGATGCAAAGAGGAGCTGATAAGAAGCAAATTTCCCACGGAACAGTCATCAGGGTAAAAAGTATTCTATTCCTCAGATTTAATAATACTTGTAGGGCTGGACGTTAAAATACTCTGTGAGACTCCCACACCTGTATACATTATTAAATCAACACTTTGAAGACAGGAATATTTTATAGGAGCCAGACTGGCTCTATAGACTCATATACTTAACCAGTCAGCACAATATTTATGATGCCGGACTGTGTCCCACTCTAATCTCTGAGTAGTCACTTTGCTTTTTTGTGCCTTTCCTTGTCTTGGCCAACCCGCCCTGTGTCATTTCCCCACCTCTCCCTCTCCAGTGTCTCCTCCCCCCTCCCATGTGTCTCCTTTCCCCCTCTCTCCCCTGTGTTTCCTTTCCCCCCTCTACTTCCCCCCTCTTCCTCCCATGTGTCTTCTTTCCCCCCTCTCCTGTACATCCTTTCCCCCTCCCTCCCGTATCTCCTTTCCCCCCTCTCTCCCTCTCCTGTTCCTCGATTCCCCCTCTCCCTTCCCCCATGTCTCCTTTCCCTACCTCTCCCTCTCCTGATCCTCGATTCCCCCGATCCCTTCCCCCATGTCTCCTTTCCCTATCTCTCCCTCCCCTGTGTCTCCTTCCCCCCTCTCCTGTACCTCCTTTCCCCCAACATCCCACTCCTGTAGGTCCTTTACCCCCTCTCCTGTACCTCCTTTCCCCTCTCCCTTTCCCCCTCGCGTCTCCTTTCCCCCACTCCCTTCCCCGCCCCTTGTGTCTCCTTTCCACTTATGCCTTTCCCCCGTCATGTCTCCTTTCACCCCTTGTGTCTCCTTTCCCCCACTCCCTTCCCGCCCCTCGTGTTTCCTTTCCACCCTTGTGTCTCCTTTCCACTCATCCCTTTCCCCCGCCGTGTCTCCTTTCCCTCTCTCCCTTTCCCCCTCGTGTCCCCTTTCCCCCGGATGGTGAGTGCAGCGCTAATGGCAGGGCTGCATCCAGGGACGTGCTTCAGCTACTGGCAAGAACCTCTCCCTCCCCTGTGTCTTCTCTCCCCCCCCCCCCCTTACGCCAATTTGTGCTAGCGAAACGGGCTAAATCCCAGACTTTTTGTCCTTTGAACAGTCAGACTGTAAAATAAGTGTATTCCGTCCAATCCTGTTAAAGCCACAGAACTACTAGTAGTGAACTAGTTAAAATCGAGTGTTTTGTGTTATCTTCTGATAAAACATTGTGACTGCAGGTCTCTTGTTTGCTAGCTATAGGTCAGGTCTCGGAGGTCTCCTGTCTGGCTGAGCATGTCACACCCACATGATGGGTCAGTGCTGTGTTTGCCGTGTGTGGCTATTTGAGCAGCTGTTCTTTATAGATTATTGTTGCTTTGAGAACAATGCAGGGCCTGTGAACATGGGCAGCAATCCAACAGGACAAAGACATTTAAAGGTACAAGCATACACCTGCAACAAATGCCCAAGGGCCCTATTTTCACCATTTGCTAATCTGAGGCAGAGTCGTAGCAGGTGCAGTTGGTGCTATGCACCTGGGCCCAGTGAAATCTACTGTTACGGTCATGGCGGCTGCCTGTTCTTAGGGTCCAGTGACTACATTGTATGAAAGCCAGCAGCAGCTTTCTTTTATTATTAAATAGTGAATGAGTTGGCTGTCCCCAAATCAAAAAGAATGTAGTAGAAGGCAAAGTCATTGATTTATGTATAAACAAACAATGGTAGCGGTCTTCAGGAGCAGCAGGTTGTACCAATGTTTATGTTTATTTATTTTTTTACCATCTTCAAATCTATATTATATTCATCTATCTCATCAATCACGGATTTAAAGAATCTGCAGTTGCTCTATAAATAAAATATAATTATTCAATAATAATTTACCAGCACGATATAATATTGTATGAGTATTATAGGTATATCTGGCATGCTCCCATTTGAGTTGGTCATCCCTCACTAGATAAATACTGCCAATTATAGAAAATGGAACCAATGAATATTTCCATACTAGCGAATTGCCCGTCAACAAATTACGGCAAGAAAATTGTAAGGCAGATAATGCTGTTTGCCACACAAAGTAAGTGTTTTGGTCGTGTGAGTACCTTCGGCACTCATTGCAAGCCTCTCTGTTGGTGTATTTTTAGTTAACAGAGCCCATTCGGCGCTCAGTGCAAGGTCCGCGCTGATCGCCTTTTGGCACTCATTGCGAGCCTCTCCCCTGGTGTACTTTTGCTCCTCTGAGCAGCCTTGGCGCTCATTGTTTGCTGCGCGCTGAACACCTTCGGCGTTTATTGTGATCCTGTTGTCTTTTTTTTTTTTCTCTATACGGATTTTTTTATGATAATTAATTAATAAAATCATAAATTACTGAATATACTGGAGTATAAGCCAGCCCAAGTGTAAGCCGAGGCACCTATTTTACCACAAAATACTGGGAAAAATGAGTGACTCGAGTATAAGCCTAGGGTGGGAAATGTGCTGCCCTCTGTGTCCCCCTCTCTCTCCCATGTGTCTCTTCTCCCCTCCCCCTCCCGTGTCTCTTCCCCCCTCTCCCTTCCCTGTGTCTCTTCCCCCCTCTCCCTTCCCTGTGTCTCTTCCCCCCTCTCCCTTCCCTGTGTCTCTTCCCCCCTCTCCCTTCCCTGTGTCTCTTCCCCCCTCTCCCTTCCCTGTGTCTCTTCAACCCTCTCCCTTCCCTGTGTCTCTTCAACCCTCTCCCTTCCCTGTGTCTCTTCCCCCCTCCCTGATCACCCTCCTCAACCCCCCTCCTCACCCTCAACCCCCCTCCTCACCCTCAACCTCCCTCCTCATCCTCAACCCACCCTCCTCATCCTAAACCACCCTACTCAGCCCCCCTCCTCATCCTCAACCTCCCTCCTCACCCTCAACCTCCCTCCTCATCCTCAACCCACCCTCCTCATCCTAAACCACCCTCCTCGGCCCCCCTCCTCATCCTCAACCTCCCTCCTTAACCCCCCTCCTCAACCTCAACCCCCCATCCTCAAACCCCCCTCCTCATCCTCAACCCCCCCATCCTCAAACCCCCTTCTCATTCTAATCCCCCTCCTCAACCCCCTTCCTCAACCTCAGTCCCCCCATCCTCATTCTAAACCTCCCTCCTCAACCTCCTCCTCATCCTCAACCTCCCTCCTCAACCCCCCTATCCTCAACCTCAGCCCCCCTCCTCAACCTCAGCCACCCCTCCTCAACCTCAGTCACCCCTCCTCAACCTCAGTCACCCCTCCTTATCCTAAACCCCCCCATCCTCAACCCCCCATCCTCAACCCCCCATCCTAAACCTAAAACCCCCTCCTCACTTTCCCCTCCTAATCCTAAACCCCCCTCCTTACTTTACCCTTCTAAATAGCTCCCCCTCTCCCTTTCCCCTCACTTACCTCTATCTGCAGCTGCTCCTCCGCTCCTCCACACTCCTTCCTGCGTCTTGACCTGGCCAATGCTAATGACGTGGCGCGCATGTGACGTCACGTCATTAGCATATGCCGGGTCCCGACACAGGAAGGAGCGTGGAGGAGCAGCTGCAGGTAGAGGTAAATGAGGGGAAAGGGAGAGGGCGTGGTATTTAGAGGGGTAAAGTGAGGAGGGGGGTTTAGAATGAGATGGGGGGGCTTAGAATGAGGAGGGGGTTTGAGGATGAGGAGGGGGGAGGGAAAGAGACACGGGGGGGTTACAGAGACACGGGGGGAGGGTGACTCGAGTATAAGCCGAGGGGGCCCTTTTCGGCCTTAAAAAAAGGGCTGAAAAACTCGGCTTATACTCGAGTATATACGGTAATATAATTTACCTATTTGTAATTAATATATGCAGCAAGCAATATTCTGAAGAGCTAACAATCCTTTTTGATGTTCCTGCAGCATACAATGAGCTGAGGTGCAAGTGTCAGCAATGTGTGCAGCGTGTAGTATAAGTAGGCGGTGTGCGCGAGCGCAAAGCGTTTGTTTAGGTGTGTAATTCTGCATTATGGATTGGTAATGTTATTAGTTACAAGTTAGTGTTGTGAAATGGCGGCGATTGTCTATGTGTTAGGCGGTTGTGGAGCATTTAGCGTCCTCCCTAATAGTGTATTTTTTACCCCGTACGGTCTTGTGCAGAAGTCTTATGCGTCTGGCGGGTTTTTGCATGCTTATTGGTAATGTAGGATCGTTTTCGTTTTTTCCGCCATTTTTTTTCCCGGCAAGCGATTTTTCATGTGTGGAAACTCGGCAAATTGTGGTTCAGTTGTCGTGCAACCTGACTCCCAGACGTCGTGGCTGTCCCCCCGTGCTGTGAGTGATGTTTTTTTTTTTTTGTATTTATGCTAATTTTGGCGGTGTTGTTGTTGTTTTTGTATGTGCGCGGTTCTGCCGTTAAGTTTGTATTTTTTGGATATCGTATTTCTATTTTTTTTCCCAAGTGCCGCGGGTCCTATTTTTTGTGTGTAATTCTCGCTTTCCTTGTTGCAAGTGTTACAGGCCGTAATTTGTTAATGCAATTTTTTTTCAAATTGTGTAATTGAGTTTTGTGTTGATGTGTAGTTCCACAGGTTGTAGAGATGAGCGCAATAGAATTGTAAATCAAGGAATGGTGTTTGGTACACACAGTAAGTGTTTTGGTTGTGCGAGTACTTTTTGCGCTGATTGCGAGCCTTGTGGTGAGTGCCTTTGGCGCTCATGGTGTGGCTGGCAATGAGCGCCTTCGCCGTTTATTGCGATCGTATATAGTGCTGTTTTGTAAAGTGTTGTATAGCTGTATGTTTTAATGATAATTAATTACTAAATAAAGGAAATGATAAATGAATATACCTTACCTATTTGTAATTAATATATGCAGCAAGCAATGGTCTCAAGAGCTGACAATCTGTTTTGATATTCCTGCAGCATCCAAGGTAGATTTGCAGTGTTGCTGAGGTGAGGTGTAAGTGTCAGCAATGTGAGCAGTGTGTAGTGTAAATAGGCTGCGTGCGCGAGGGGAAGCCGTTAGTGTTAGAGCTGGGTACTTCCGCATTCTGTAAGACAGTGTTGTAAAATGGCGGCTAATGTGTATGTGGTACGCGGGTTTGGATGATTTAGCATCCTTGGTAAAGGTGTATTTTGTAGGTCGTATGGGTTTTAGTATAAGTTGTATGTGCCTGACGGTGTTTTGCGGCTTTAAAGGTCGTGTAGCCTAGTGTTCGTCGGCGCCCATTTTTTCTCTTGCTTAGGGGATTTTCGAGTGTCTAAACTTTTTGAATTCTACTGAAATCGAGGTGTAACCTGACGTGGGAGCCTCCACCTCCGCAAATGCAGCCCCTCGCTTTGCGAGGGTCCGCATTTGCGGTCCGAAAGTGTTACGGGGTCATAGGGATGAGCGCCTATGGCGCTCATCTCCACCAGCGCAAGGAGCGCCCTTTGCACTCCTTGTCTGGCCGCGAGGGCCGCAGCAATAGCAAAGGGTTTTGCCAAGCCCGCCTGCTGACCACTATATATGTGATATCAATGTAAATACGTGTTGTTGTTTTTTTGCTTTCTAAAAACATTATGTCCATAATCAAGTGTAAAGGAATAAAGGAGGGACCTTTTTAGGTTTATAATATATCTGTGCATCTACTTACTTTTATGTATTTTATTTCATTAAGAAATATTTCATCCTGTATACCTTCATCTTATAGCTACTAGCTAGCTTTAAACTAGTTAAGCCTTCCAGGAAGGAGGTATAGATTCTCCTTATAGTGAGTGATATTGTTTCTTGGTGTTCCTATTTAATGCACAGCGGCATCGTCATATATATTCAATACCGTTTTCCCATCTATAGTTTTTTCTACCCTGAATTTGTTGTTATGCACCTGGACAATTATCTCTGGCTACTATTTTTGTACATTTATAAAATAAAAGTACAGAAAAGTAAATAGATACACAGGTACATCATATACCTAGTAAAATCCATATACCTTTAATTGTTGAAAGGACCATATAGAAAACAAATGATCAAAGTGGTCCATTAAATGAGCAGGTCAATATGTCACTTCCTAATCAGGTTTCCTATACAGAGGCCAGTTCTACCTCCTCACAGCCTGGCATATACAGCAGTGCTCGCCAGGCAGGCACCCAGCCACTGGTCTTGGTGCAAACCGCTGTGTAAGCTGGCTGTGATATTTACAAGCTGTTTAGCTCTGACTCAGGTGCTGGCAGTCCCATTATTTATTTTGTCCCATGGAGCTGGCTGCTGTGTGCAGAACTAGCAGGTGTCTGGGAGCTAAATCTCCGCTCTATCAGCCGACAGGATGAGATGGTGCAGAAAATGAGTGAGCCCACCGCACCGACGCTGTGAAGGAAGCCCCGACAGTGCACACACATTTCTATAGCAAACCTGCCAGTACAGAATATATTCCACATATAAATGCATTGTGTAGATCTATGCAGATACGTGCACTTGAAATGGACAAAGACAATCTGCCTTGTTAAGCAGCTCTTGCAAAATAATGTGTTACTAGCTGCTCTTACTTCAGGGGTTATGTGGACATATTCTGAGGATTACTTGTTAAGGTAGATAACATGATCAGACTAGAGTCTATTAGTTGTTATCTACTATAAAAATGCTCATCTAGAACTATTCAGACACAGGGGTCTTCAGAGGAGCTGCCTTATTAATGGAGAGAGCTTTTAGACAACTCGGAAATCCTCACAACATAGAAACAGAAAATGGTTTTAAATTGTGTAATTGCTTAATTAGTATTATTATTATAGGGTATTAACAAAATGAGCAACACTTTAAACAGTGCTATACAGTTTAAACTAGTTGAAGGGACATGCAAGGTTTATGAATTTTACTAAGAATATAATGTATCTGTGTGTCCTTTTCTTTGTGTGTACTTTATCTTATTAAAAAGAGCTTAAAAGCTTCTAATAGGAATTCAATTGGAAATATGTGTGATGACATTTAATTGTTTTATCTTGTAAGTATGCTACGGTGGGCACAATAAAGCCGTTTTGCTTTTGGAAGCTGTGTGTCCCTCTTTGCTCTCCATAGAATCTTATACAGATGTGCCTGGTACTTAAGTTCACCTATTCTTTCTATGCTCATCAATCCACACTTTGATCTTTTAACTCCAATTACAACGCAAAAATCCGGAATAGTTATAAAATGTGTAGATCTGTTAGAGCAGGGGTGTCCAAACTCAGTCCCGGAGGGCTGCACCCAGGCCTGGATTTGACTATATCCACTCTGCGTACAGGTGAGTCAATCAGGACGACTGAAGAAGTGACTGACTCACCTGTGCACAGCTGGGATAGCATCAAATCCAGGCATGTGTGTGGCCCTCCAGGACCGAGTTTGGACACCCCTGTGTTAGAGTGTCATTTCTTAATTAGTATTATTATTATACGACATTAATAAAGCACCAACATTTTAAGCAGTACTAAACAGGTTGAAGTATTTAAAGGGATATGCAAGTTTATTACTAGGAATTTAACATACCTGTTTATCGCTTTATATTTGTGTACTTTATATTATTACAAAGTTCTTAAAACCTCTGTTTTTTTCTGCATAAAACCTTACAAATAGTTAATAACTGGTTTCTTCCCTCTGCAGCTCATAAAAAAATGTGTACAGGGGTTGCCATGTCTCGTAGCAAACAGTGACAACACTCTACAACATGCTGAGAGAGGTCACTGACAGGTGAATTTGAAACACTGCACAGTCATAAGCTGCATCAGCTATAGAGGGCAGACCCAAATAGGGACAAGTTGGCTGACAAAGACAGAGCTTTTAATCACCTAGATACACAGGTATGTTCAATTCCTAGTGAAATCCAGAAACCTTCCATGTCCCTTTAATGATTTATTTTGAAATCACTGAGCCTATATTTAAGGCTTTTTTTTTTTTTTTGTGTCGTTTTCAACTCTCCGTGACCTCATGGACCGTAACACACCGGACACATATTTATGTCCATGGTCACGCTGATCCACTTGGTTTTCATGGCAGAGATACTGGAGTGGGTTGCCAGATCCTTTTCCAGGGGGCCACATCATACAACTCCTGGTATTCTGAGGTGGTCTCCCATCCAAGTACTGAATAAGCCTAATCCTACTGGTTCCCTGACTGGAATCGAACCCAGGTCACAGAACTGAAAGCACCAAATCCTAACCACTGGACCACCAGGGAACCCCATATTTAAGACACAGTGTTAAAAATGTATGAATAATCAAGAAATGTTAATACAAAATGTAGAAGCTCTTCACCTCTCTCTGCCCCTTCTACATAAGACTAACAGTCAGCTGGGAAGGCCTGGGATCTGTGGATTCAGATAGATATGATTGGCAACACAAACAATGAAAAGCAAAAAATCTAACATGATACTCTTAGTTCAATTAACTAATATGTACTAATTAATGGAAGTACTAAACAAAGAATATCCATAACAATCCTGGTGGTACAATTATACCAGGAATGAAACAATAGTACAAAATTTACACCTAAAAAAGGATGCACTGACAAAGATATGCCTATAATTGGCCTCAGTATTCCATAGTTGTACTGCTATTTAATACAAGGCTAAGAGATGAAATCATATCAAGGTTCGGCCTGGTCTATGAAGTGCTGCTGCTGACATCTTGTGTTCATTTAGAGAATTGCACTTTTTATTTCCCTGAATAGAAGCAAAAATTATTTCTCATAAAAGTCTATTTATCAACACAGACAGACTCTGAAGTCCCATACATACTATATCGACTTTTAAAATCTGAACTTGAAAATTGGCAAAATGTTTATAAAAAGCTAAAAAACATCAGCCTTTAATTTATTAAGTGTTCCATGGGATCATGGGAGACTTTATTTGTAGCTGCTTCTTGAAGGGGGAACAGTTCATAAATAAGGAACTTCAGTGTTCCAATTATTTGACTGGATCACCAACTTCCATCACTATGTTTAGTAGCAGAGGAATACATTTTGGCTTTGATACATCACATCCAGAGACCTGGAACAAGGAGGTGTGCTTTATCAATGGAAGTAGGTGTGGGAACCCCCTTCTGGGTCGCTACCTTGTCATGATGAAGGAGCTTGTGTACTTCGGAGAAGCTGTGAGCTATACTATGTAGGGTTGTCCAAGATGGGCAGGATAAATTGCAGTCCACTGGAGAAGGAACTGGCAACCCACTCCAATATTTATGGGTGGCACGACTTCTGGGCGGACGAGATGTGTGCGGCGCCATGTGCGCGCCCAGAATGCCTGACAAATACGCGCACCAACATCAGCGCGCCCGGATGATACAGCAGTTCTCTTCTCTATCTTCTCCCCATTTCTATCTTTTCTCCAGTCCCCCCCTGTCATTTACTTCACCACTCATCACTCTCTCCCCATTATCCTCTCTCCTCCTCTTTCTCTCCCTTTTCCTTCCCATCTCTCTCTATCCCCAGTCTCCCTCTCTCTTCCCCTTTTCGCCAGTAATCGGGGTGCCATTTACCTCATCCACATCACTATGCCTTGCCAGTCCTCCTGCAAGGCATAGTGATGTGGATGAGGTAAATGACACCGTTCCTAATTCTGTCTGTGACTATCCCCATGCCACCTCTCCCTGCCCCCTTTCCCCATTCCCATTTTGGAGCGCGCTGGTGTTGGTGCGAGCAATCCTCAGCGCACACGTCTCGTTCACTCAAATCGGGTTGCCATATTTATGGCCCCTTGTAGATAAGCACGACCAGAGACATAATGATTAAACCTGGTGTGCTACGGAGGGTTGGGCACGACTGAACAACAAAAAGGGGTGGGAGACTTTGCTGATATGACGGACGTTGACATCATACCCATGCCCCCTCACAGGCCCAGAATCGGGCTTGCTTGCATCAGAACATGCAAACACTGCTCTCCCCTCTCTAATGTTCAGCAGAGCAGAGGCATCCAAATGTATTTTATTTCTAATGCAAAACTCGCTAAATTACTTTTTTTGATTAATTATTTGCCTAGCATTTATGTTTTTTTTCATTGTACTGGGGTCCTTTAAACAGCCAGTTCCCAAATCACAAAGGCTGAGAACCACCAACACAAACCAGGGGTAGGCAAGTTTGGTTCTGGAGAGCCACACACAGGCCTGGATTTGTGGATTTCCTTTCTGTGTGCTGGTGAGTCTATCAGGATGACTGAAGAAGCGATAATCTCGCCTGTACCCAGCAGAGATATCATCAAATCCTGGCCTGTGAGTGGCTCTACTGGACCAAACTTGCCTACCCCTGACCTAGACCATAGTGCTAGCTGCAATTTTACATGATTTTTATATTTCTGGATACTCTATTTTGTTTTCTGCCTTCTATTTAGTAATGGTGACTGCAAGAAGTCATGCAGTACTGTATTTCTTAAGACTTTATAAAGGATGTGCTACAAATATGGACCAAAGCAAGCAGTGTGGTGGACCAAGCTCACCGGGGATTAGACTCCAGAACTTCTCAATAGCTGTCAGATCCCGCAGTGCAACACACCATAAAGGCCAAAGCTCTTCCAGACGTGGTGTTCCAGAATCCAATTACACAGGGGGTAGCGGCTCCCTGGGGCTCTGCATGCAGCAGACTAGAAACCTATTAGCACGAGTAGAGGCTGTGCAATTATACAGAGCACCACAGGGGGGCAGGTACAGAGTGCGGCGAGCAAAGGATGTGTGTACGGAGAGAGATTAATATATTGTACCTAGAGATCCACACATGTCCGTGTATTTGTATTGAGCTGTCAGTGAGCACAGTGCTGCTGTTCAATGATTGCACAATTACTATGTGTTGAAGCTTTTAGTAACTCGATCAGAAAAGCTTTTGGTTTAACACAATCTGCTTATTTTTTTTTGTCGTAGCAAACTATTGTCTCCAATTTGTTTCATGCATTTACATTTCTTCCCCACCCCTCCCAAACACTCTAAGCTTCTATTTAGCACAAGAAGCATAACACATTCACACAAACAATGCTGACTATCTTCAGAATGAAGCTACAAGTATAATTTTTTGGTGTAGCTGTAATTATTATTTACACTTTTCAATTCTTTTAAAATCAATCTGTCCATTAAGTCTGGTTCTGAAAAGGGATCTGGAAGTTTTCTGGATTTTGCTAGGCATATAATATACATGAGCATCTATTTACTTGTATGTACTTTATATTATTAAGAAGTGCTTATAGACTCTGTTTTTACTGCCTAAAATAAAACAAATAGTCCCTGTCAGCCCTTTATAGCTCACAAAGCCACAGACTCTGCTGTACTTGCTGTGTCCCATGCTAATCAATCAGTGACCATCTCTCAGCAACATGCTGCAATGAGATGTGGTCCCTGATAGGCTAGGACACTACACTGCACATCCAGCAGTGGGCAGACCCATACAGGGACTATATATCTCATTTTAGGCAGTACAAACAGAGTTTATAAGCACTTCTTAATAATATAAAGTAGATAAAAGTAAATAAATACATGGGTATAATAATTTCCTACTGAAATCCAGGAAACTTTCATATCCCTTTTACTCTATTGTCATCCGGCAAATGTAGGATTTAGAAATATAAATGCCTAGCTACTTTTTTTTTACAATTTTGACTCTAGAAATAAAGGAGACGTCCAAACGGCTCTATTTTTGCACCGGCCTCAGTATGAAGAGTAACTTTTTAGATGCAGCTCAAAGCTAAGAAACCTCTTCATTACCCAGAAGAAGAGGCAGAAAAAAATCCTTTGTCAGCAGCTGGCAGGAGCTGTGACAGGAGCCCCACACCAAGAGCCTGCACAGCTGCTGCTCCGGGATGAGAGATGTGCGGAAATGAGTGAATTCCACTTACCAGAGATCATCTCAAGAACTTTGGGATTCTCCGCACTGCTCCTCTAAGTAAAGGGAAAAACTTCAGACGTTTGTAACAAAGTAACTACATTAGTTGCTGTGTAGGCCATGACCACAAAAGTATTTTTGTAGGTAAAATCTTTATTTTACTAGACACTAATTATGGCTGAAGAAAGCCAGGTATGTGTCTTCCACGCTTCCTGCTGGCTTGGAGAAGGACTAGGGAGGGAGATGTGAAGGGGATTTGTTGACAGATGGAAAGATACAGGTAAGATTTCAGCACTGACCACTTTCCCCTCACCCTCCCATAGGCCCAGGATAGTTAGCGTTATTATTATTAATCTTTATTTATAATGTGCCAACATTTTCCTTAGCACTAAACAGGGTAGATACAATATAAAATAAACTTAAATTACAAAAAAATGGAGGGCCTGAGTGCTTTGTCTAAAGCACCCAACAAGACTGCAAACTGGGAAACTTACGGTTTAAAGGGTGTGTGTGGTATAGAAAGGTGAGGTACAATATATTGCGTAAAGTATGGATGAAGGTGAGATTTGCAACACAAGCTTGTAAGGTTCTGTAATGGCCCATTGTTGGCTTGAAAAGAAAAAAATATTGGTTATGGCAGATTCATGCATCATTATGCCTTATTTATAATGCTTTTTGCTCCAACATATTCCATAACGATATATAGGGATTAAGTACAAGGCAAAAACATTATTAAAACAATGCAAAAGAATGGAGAGCCCCGTCATTGAGCTTAAAATCAAAACGTACATAGTGCATGTCCGAAAACACCTTACAAGACTGAAAACTTGCAAACTTACAATCTATCTACATTATATGTTCACTAGGGGCAGATACCATATTACATAATAGTGCCATTCACTCTACATCAGACCCCTTCCCTCTCCCACTAATTATTAACCTTCTAACTTGTCACAAGCATCCTATGTAAACTTCCTTCCCAACCCTGCTCTTGCTTATTTGCTCCTCCGCAGGTTTCCGTCTCTTCCATCCCCTTTAGATTGTTAGTAGCAAGTTTCCAATCTTGTAGGGTGCTTTGGAAAACAAACACTTTTTTACAAGTCTCAAGGCTCAAAACATGGCCCTCCACTTTCTACAGTTGTCAATATTGTATACTGTATTTCCTTGTCTTATCCTCTGTACAGCGCTATGGAATAAGTTGGACCATTAGAAATAAAAGTTGTTAATAATAATAATAATAATAATAATAAAGAACTGCCTTAGCAAAGTGTGCTAAAATCAATATTTCCTCTGAAAACAATTAATGCCTATGGCTTACATAGCTGCTAGTGTTGTTAGTTTATTGTATGCTCCATTAACATATGATGTTTTTGCTAATCTACAGTGGTCTTTTACATGGAAATCTCTGTTTTTAATTAATACAGATAAACGCCCAATATTTAACTCTTTTTCAAAATGTTTATTTAAAATGATTAAGTATAGGCAGTGTAAATTTGCAGGGAAGCATGTCTATGTACAATATGGGTGGTTGTCATTTTGCCGATTCCATGAAGGGAATATTCCAGATATTAAATGGATATAATCACCAATATATAATACTAGCGACTTGCCCGTCAAGAATGACGGCAATAAGATTGTAAGGCAGGTAATGTTGTTTGGGTGCAAAATTCATTTTGTTGGTGTTTTAAGATCCTTCAGCGCTCATTGCGAGCCTCGCGCTGAGCGCCTTCGGACCTCATTGCGAGGCTCCTCGTTTTCGTTTTATTAGGCGGCCATTTTTTCTCTCGCTTAGGTGATTTTCGGGTGTCTAAACTCTGAAATTTGGAGTTAAATGGAGGTGTAACTTCATTTGCAGAGGTCCTGGGGGCACCACCTTGCTGTGGGTAGGCTTTTTATGTATTTGTTGTGTGTATTTATTGTGTTTGTAATGTTTTTGGGGTTGCGTCTTTGTTTTCGGATCTCATACGTCTTTTTCAGAAAATCCGTAGGTGTTTCTGGTGGTGTTTTGCGTTTTTAGAGTGCTGTAGCCTTGTTTTTTTTTTGTTTTTTTTCCGGGGCCATTTTTTTTCTCGCTTAGGGGATTTTTGAGTGTCTAAACTCTTTTATTTGGAGTTAAATTGAGGTGTAACTTCAGTTTTCCAGGTCCTGGGTGCCGCCCCTTGCTGTAGGTAAGCTTTTATGTATTTGTTGTGTGTATTTATTGTGTTTTTCAGGTCTTCATGTGCGCGGGTTTCAGACATTTTTTGCAAGGTCGTAATGGGTTGTAACGTGTCTCGTATTTTGCTTTCGTAACTCAGTAAATTTTGCGAGGTCCGCAGTTGCGAGGGCCGCAGGTTCGCTGCGTGAGCCCACAAGCGTTAGCAATGGCCCGCATGCTCACAACTATATATGTGATTAGGAAATCTAAAATAAAGCTGAATAACTTGAACAAAAACAACCCAAGTTACGAGCTAGTATCCAAAGTCAAACAGCAAATGAGGATTCTGGGTAGTAATTGGTAAATGACCTTAAATTTATTTTTATATCGTGCTAGCCTATTAGAGGACCACCCTCTCTCTGTCACCTACATTAGCTAGATAAAAACAAACAAGAAGAGCATGCCCAGGAAAAGATAAGACTAATGATAAGACTTAAACAAATTAAAATCTATATTACTATTATTATTTATGCAAACAACGCAGGAAAATTTAACTAATAGCACTACATAAGGACAATTAGAGATGGGGGAGTCCTGTACAGATTGTTTCTGTTTATAATACCTAACTATCAGGCTCAATTATCTAACACTTTTACTCAAGATTATTAATTATAACCGACTGTGATTATAGTTATTGTGTACTTTTCATTTCTACTATATGTTGGACCTGTACCACTTTAAACTTTCCAGTCTTGAATCTGCCGTATTGTTGTACATTTAGTCAGATTTATTCTGTACCATTTCTTGGAGCAGTTTGCTCTGGTTGTGTGGAATCTGTCACTAGCTGTATGGCCAAAGCTATATAACTATTATGAAGAACTGGTGCAAAACAGCAGAGTAAAGTAATAAGACCCTCGGGAGGTCTTTACTAAGCTAAGCTTTAGGGGAGATTATTATGGGGTGACTAGCACCTCCTAGGTACTGCCACAACCCCCCTTCTTGTTTGGAGGGCTGCCTGTGTGTGGGAGGGTGGGATCCTGCTGAAATCAGAACCAGTGAGAATGTGAGTGTCAAAGGCGATCAATCAACTCCCAGGCAGATTACCGGCATTCCTGCGCTCCTGGGCTGCCTCCTACCAGAGGCTGAGCTGCGCCAGCCACAACAAAGGCCTGGCTGCCGGCCCAGGGGAAGCTAGGGGACAGAATGAGTCCAGGGGAGGGAAGACCGGAGGGAAGGGAGGAGCAATGAGTGGGGGCTACTGATCCAAGACTTCCACAACTTATTTAGTGCCTCTATTTTCAAAAAACACAATATATAGTCTTGAATATACTCAGATGTGCCATCACTTTTTTTCAAACAGCGTGCATTACTTTGCTAATCACTGATTTCAAATGAATTGAAGGCTGTCAACAAGATGCTATCCCCATATGCTTTTGGTATCCACCCAAGTTACCATTTAACATGTGTTTGTGTGTATATATATATATATATAAATAATGGAACATGTATGGACTTGAAATGTAACTCAAATGATGTACTTTTCCTTATGGGGTCCCACATACAAGTACCTATGGTACCATCGGCCCTGTATACACTATACCCACTCAAAAATGTCACAGGAGATTGCTAAAAAATAAGTACACTATGGCAGACCACTTGCAAACTGAAAAAATGCTATAAATCCTTAGATGGCGATGGTGAAAAAGTCATAAGCAGAGCAATATCATTTAATTCCCATATTATCATAAAAACCTGTGCAGATTAGATCCACTTTTGCCTCTAGAACCAATATATAATGGGTCATTAAAGTTCCAAGTTGATCTATCAATGATCTACAATAATATGTTTTAAATACTTGATTGAACAAGTAGAGGTTATTAGTTTAGAGAGCCAATGTATTAGCTACAGAAGTTTGTAAAAACAAAACAGATCAATGAGGATGACCCCCAATCAAGTGACCATTAAGTCAATTAGCAGTGACTTCTTAGACATTTGTGCTTGTAAAAAAGACAAAGGCACATCAATCAATTGCCACATCAATTATATTTTTTTCATGCTAAAATATAAGATGGAAAATTAGAGTCTCTGTATTTCCAAATCTTAGCAGAGAAAAGGAATTTACTGCCTAAAATACAATGTGCTACAGTAAAAAAAAGAGAAAGTTACTGAGACAAACAGAAGAAAACTCTGTTAAAGGTGAAATATTGCCTGCAGGGCTTCTCACCAGATGTGAGGAACCCTTGTCAGCAATACCAGAAGGTAACTCAAGGTCAGAGCTGCCAGTAAGACAATGTGGGGACAGCTCCCTGCAGCCAGATGTGTGTTAACAAGGATCCTGCCCTCCCAGCTAATAAGGTCACTCGATGGCTCCAGCAAGACGAGCAAACAAGCGAGGTCTTGGCTCGTGTGCAGCTCTGACTTGGCACGCATTGAGTTCCCAGCTTCCTGGATCATTCCAGCTTCCAGAGCAGAATGTGGTAACAACAACAAGGCGGCTGGATGGATACAGGACACGGATGGCTGCAGCCTCGGATAGTTTTCTGTCTCTTTGCATTGTCTCTGTTTATGAGAAGAAGAAAAGTCGACAAATCTCTTCTTTGTTTAGGAAATACATTACTCTGAGACAGCCTGTTGCCGGCCACCAGCAGAAGAGGGGTTAAACTCTTCATTGTAGGAGAGGCCTCCAACACATTGCTCTGGCGCCACAGTTACCAAGTTGTATGAGAGTTTGAGCCAAACCATTAGTACTACAATCAGAGTATTAGCACATGGTATGTGTGCCAGTACATCCATAAAAACATCTCTGTCCGTTTGTTTCAAAGACCCCTTAGAAACCTAGATTGTGATGGCAGATATAGTCCACCCATTCTCCTAGCGACCAGCTCAGGCTTAAAGAAACACTGTGATCATTTTTTATATAAAGGTATTTCAAAAATCCTTAATAACAGCTAAAATTATTATTTTTTTTTTTTTTTTTTAAATTACAACCCTTACATTTCTTACTTAACATGTGACTATATTCTACTGCTGGAGAAAGAACTGGCAAACCACTTCAGCATCTTTACCAAGAAAACCTTATGCATAAGCATAACCAGGCACAAAATATGCCTGGAATGCTGCAGTCCATTGGATCACAGAGAGTCGGACACGACTGAACGACTAAAAGACATCAACAATGTTCTACTGCAGAGATTCATTTTAATTTCTCAGATGATGCTACCTGATACTTTCTAATGAGGGTGTTTTCTTGTAACTAACAAGCTTTCCAACATTCCAAAAAAAACACTGTCCCATATTTATATATATATATATATATATATATATATATATATATATATATATATATATAAAAGATTGAGGTAGCTGTGAGTGTCCAGTAATCTAGATGAATAATCAAAGCATTGCCGTATATAGGGATGCATTTTTTATTGGACACTCATTCATAATATAGCAACGAGCTTTCGAGGGATAAGCCTCTCTTACGTATAAAGTGGTTATGGATTGACAGAGTGAGCGTGCATTGTGGTATCATTTGCATGTCCCGCCCAGTTTTCCCAAAGTGCAGTGCATAAAGTGTATTTCTGAGAAATTTGAGCAGGAAATAAACTTATTAACCTATTTTTAGACATTCAAATAGAATCAGTAATGTACTATTCATTATTTGTACTACTGTACTTTGTATGGTGGAGGGCTTCTATCACTCTTAGCCCACCATATGTGAAACAATTGAGATATATACATATACAGAATATAACTAGAACACAATATACACACAAAAAATCCATATAACATCTCACTATGTCTTTCTTTTTTTCACATGGAATTAATAGAGTTTTTTCTTTGTGTGTATCCTGTTCTATAAAGTGCGGCTCCGGAGGGACCAGAAGTATTTCAGGCACCAGTTTGTCTGCCCAAATTTCTGTGTAACATGTTCTTGTTTCACCCCCTCTCCTGTTCTTCCTATTAATGGCTTATGGAAGGTCTCTGAATATTACTCAGTATATAGTATACCAGTATATCTATGTACTTTAAGAAGTGCTAAAGATCTCTGTTTTACTGCCTAAAATCAAACAAATATTACCATCAAGGGTCTGTCGTCTGCAGCTCACAAAGACACAAACTCTGTAGTACTGGATGTGCTGCGTCTTATACTCACCAATCAGTGACCATCTCTCAGCAACATGCTACTCAATACTCTGATAGGCTAGGACACTACACTGCACATCCAGCCCTACAGAATTTATGTTTGCATATGCTGCATTTGGCCTATCCATACAGGGACTATTCAAATTATTTAAGGCAATAAAAACAGAGCTTACAAGCAGTTCCTAATAAAATAAAGCACATAAAAGGCAAATAGATTCACAGCTATATTAAATACAAAAATAAATCTTCTATATCACTTTAAGGTGAGCTTGGCTTATAATATTGTATAAAATTATTGGGGGGTTTAAAATAACATCCAAAAAGAAAGATGCAAGTAAAAAAATAATTCTCTGTGGTGTTTTAATTAATTAAATTCTGAAAGTACAACTTCAGAGTAGGGGTGGCAGATCAGTGGAAAACAAAGAAATTCAAGTATATATATATATATATATATATATATATATATATATATATATATATATATATATATATATAAAACCCCAACAACAAGCTGGCTTCATCTTAAAGAGCACTGAGATACTCAATAGTATATTATTTCCTTCAAAACTGTGGCCTTCTAAATAGTATATTTATGAATGATAAATGCACTTTTTTTTTTTTAATTGAACCTTCTTTTCATCAACCAATAAGCTGCTGAAAATAAGCACTATTCAGAAAAACATCTTATTTGGGTATGTTTTAATAAATGTGGCGATAAAATAACTTTTTATAGAAATGTTACATTTTACCATGCTTTAAATGGTCACTATCAACCCAACAGCATGTTGGTTTCATCTTACATAACATTAAGAGCTATCTAAAAATTGAACTAGCCATTTTTCTGTACAGGAATGAATTCCTGAGATATTCAAAATTATTTGTGCTTCATCGTATGCTAATTTGCTGCTCGGAGGGATTGATATTGATGGTGAGGGGATCTAACTCTACAATAACAACGAGAAGCAATATTTTGGCCACCACAGAGACAGACAAGCAAACTATAATACTATACTATAAGTAACACATGACAGTGCCTAAGTAGGAGACACTCATTTGCATATTAATGCTCCTCAAACAATAGTTAATGTAAAAAAAAAAAATTAATCGCTAATACAATGTATAGATAATTTTTCACACTGTATAACTTTAAAAAAATGATTTTGGGATAACACGGTCCCTTTTAACTGACATTTCTAAATATGTGATAGCAACATAATAACCTTAATTTGCAAAGAATTACAAAGGACTCCTATCCTCTCACTTGAAGATGGGCCAGCAATGCTCTAACATAAAAAAGAGTTTTAGCAACGCTATCTAACTTGTGTGGGGGCCAGGTTTTTATTCGTCATGGAGCTGGTGAGCCGGATGTAAAATAACAATTTAAAAAACTATATCTAAAAGTTGTTTTATTTACTTTTTCTTTGTTAAAAGATAATGTCTATTAAAATATGTTGCCTACAGTGTCTATATGGGTATGGGTGCTCAACACAATGACACATAAGCAATACTGAAGAAGCTGTACTATATACTAGTACAGAAAATAAACACTACATCTGCATTCCCTTTCGAATGTATAAACAAGTTAAAACAATATATTACGTGTTTCGGTTTACCAGAAATACAGTTACTCTGGGAAACTAGGCTGGGACATGCAAATGAGCCCATAATGTAGTTACACTCTTAAATGCAAAAAAATCGTGGGTCCTTTAGGCACATATATATATATATATATATATATATATATATATATATATATATATATATATATATATATACACACACACACACACATACATACACACACACAAGAAAACTTTGAGCCTGATCGCAAAATAAAAATAAAACGTGAACACCTCTCACCTAGAGGCATGCATTCTATTTTAGTGGAAGCTGTGTGTCAGAGGGGTGTTCACATTTCTGCAGGAGCAAACGTTGCAATTGTTGCTGCAAACTGCATGATCCTGAGCAGTGCAGGGAGAGGTAGTAGGTGGCAAATTCACTGTGACATAAAGATAAGCACACTTCAAGTTTCAAGTTATCCGGAGGTGATAAAACCAGACAAGATGGAACCCTGAATATATTAACAAAGTATTCACAATCTAGGATTTCCTTTGAAGATGATCTTATGTGCATGGCTTGCTCAGCCATGAATGTTGTTAGTTTGTTGCACACTCTTTTGAATTACAGTTGTCTGTTAAAGAAGGTGTTACATAGCTAAGCTGTAACTTGCTTTCTTACCACTATATGTGCTGCACTGTACATGCCCCTCTGCCCCCCCCCCCCCCCCCCTTTTCCAGTAACGGCGCCTGCAAGTTTCATTGTTTTGATACTATAAAACAAGCCAGATGCTGTCCTAATCCCCACAGATGGAGAGGATTTGCAAACACATCCAGTGCGTTACCCGGCTGGGAGTCTGTAGTGGAGCAGCTACCACATGCACAGAGCTCCACGGGCTGCACTTGGGATGGAGAAGGGGGGTCTCCTCTGTTAATCAGTTCCTTATGTTCAGATTAAAAACTGACAAGGTGTCAATGCTTGAGTGTGAGTAGGACAGTCTGACTGCTGCAAGCTCTCTATCCATGCAGCACATCACTAAAGGAAGGAGAATTCCTGCACCCCCATAAACCTGAGCATTACATTCCCTTTTATTGTGCTGAAGAACCATTCATAGATGTAGAACATTTGTTGTTACTCTTGTTGAGGTTCATCTAACACTTAGGCCTCTGCAGGCCATTATGTAGTGGGACTACTATACCCCTGTCATTTCATTTTGTCACAAGGAGGACCAGCTGGACCCACCAGGTAGGTCCTCTCTGCAGCAGGTTTCTGGATATTTGGTGCTGTCCTGGAAGAAAGCTGCTTCAAGATCTGGTCACGTTTCCTCACCATGTCTCAAACACACAGTCATAAGTAGAGAAGTATTCGGTATCCATAATGTTAGGATAATGTTCTGCTCCCATTCCTCTGAGCTAAACAGTTATCACTTTTGCCATAGCAACTACAATACAGCACTTCACTTCAAAATTCTCACCATCAAAGATGTCGTCACACCTTTAATATGCTTCTAGAATTCAGCCTAAGAACACAGATAAAGATTGTGAAGCTTTACTGAAAGGTGTTCTCAATAAGACTAATGGAAAATGTGTCTGTTGCCACCATTTTGAAGACAGCAAAACAAACAATTGTGATTAATAAAAAAAATTATTTCATACCTTTGTATTCCCTACTGATGTGTTTGTGTTTTAAACATAAATTTGACAAAACTCTGTTGGTTGATATGAAAATTAAAGGGATATTTAGGTTTCCTGGGTTATGAATGCATCTGATAGAGGAGAATTAGTGTATTAAAATTTTTTTTTGCATGATACAATACCAAAATAAACATTAACAAACTCCCCCTGATATTTGCTAAATTTGCAAGCAGTAGTATTTTAAAGTCTAGACCCCTGCATATCCAAGATAAAATTAGCATAAAATTCATAATTTGTTTTGGCCAATCACATGCTTTTTAACCTCCTTAGCGGTAATCCCGAGAATGGCTCAGGATTAATTGCCAGTACCTAAAGCGGCAACTCTAAGCCACGTTCGGGATCACACGCATCCGTCTTCTGGGTTCCCTTCCCTGCATGCGTAGGCGACGTAGGGGGGCGGAACAAGGGGGTCTGGTCACGTCAGCGCCCCTGAGTGTATCGCTTTAACACTCGGGGCACTGACACGGCCAGACTGCCAGGGCAGTTAAGTAGAGATAATAGATAGATTACACCAGAGGTTGTCAAATTCATCTGACACATCAGTTAACCAAACATTTTTTAGGCGCTCCAGTATGGATTATACATAGAAATATATGCAAAATAATGAAATATTTAGTAGTCAACAGTAAAACTATAGGAACTGTTACTCCCTGGCTTCCAGGATTTGTCAAACTACCCATTAATATTTTATGCCAAATCAATGTATCTATAAAATAAACATAAAAATGAGTATCTACAAAATTAACAACAAAAAAAAACTGTAAGCATTTGGTAACAGTCCTTGTGGTGATTGTATGTCTTATAATTAAGCCCACACTACAAATATGTGACTTAAATTTAAAAGACCCAAACTTCATTTTAAAAATCAGGTAATGCCTAGGATGCATATAACAGTTAATTGTTCTCAGGAGATAAAATAGACAAAGGGGATGGGTCTTTTAACAAACTATATAGGTATGAGATGCATATTTTGCAAATCAGCAGTAATGTGCTCTGATGTCGTCCAGCTGTATGTTTTCCTTTCATTGAAGGGATATCTAGGAGTGGAATGAAAATGGCAGAGAAAGATAGGGTACCCATGAGCTAGCACCAATGATTGGCTTTCATCCGGTGTTTCATCCACAGAGATGAGGTTAACAGCCAGTGGAAAACATTAAAAGATAGTCAGAGGAAATCAGAGACAGCCAGGAAAAGGTACAAGAGAAAAAAATCAGAATCAGCAAAGAGACTGCCATGATAGGTGAAAAGAGACAATCACAGTCAATGTGAACGAGTCAGCCAGAGAAACGCAGGAAGGAAACAGTAATGGAACAGGAGGGGCCAAAATATAATAGACATATATGGTAAAGGAAGACAATCTGGTAAAAGGAGGAGAGGGACAGCCAGGGGGAATAAAAATAGGACAGCCAGGGTAAAACATCAGAGAGAGACAGTTCAGGGAAGGGACTAAAGATACACTTAGAGTAAAGGAGAAGAGAAACAGCCAGGAGATGTTAGGTGGGTAACAACTATAAAATAATGAGGGGAAGATATAATGCTCCTACATGATTAGACATGGCTAAAATCACATGATATATCAGTGATTATTTGTACATGTTCACCATTCATCTAGAAAGAAAATTGATAATGAAAAGTCCTTCTTATTAAAACAAATATCCAGAACTATTTATAAAAAAGTACATCTGAATCACTTAGATTTTTGGAGTGAATCTGGAATATTCCCAAATATGTCCTATACACACCTCCTGCAGAGTCACCTCATGAGACTGTGGTGGTCTCTCTCATGGTGCCTTCTCAGTCTCATTGGGGGGGGGGGGGTGAGAGTTTCAGCAGTTGCTTCCCAAATATTCATTTGGCTCTTCAGAGTAATTCTCCACATAGCTCCCCATCCGCTGTTACTCAAATTAAATCCTGTGCCTCTGCCGCAGGCAGCCCCCAGGAAAGCCCCTGGCAGTAGTAGGGAGTGGGACGTTTGGAGGTCTGCCAGCCCCAATAATGTTCTGGTACCGAGAGGTGGAGAGAGGACCTGACAGGAACACTTATAATGAGGTCCCAAAGGAGATCTACATCACAGGACCCTAAATAATATCATGGAGAGTGTGCTCTGAAAGGATCCCAATGAGTGTGCAAGAAATTTTGGGGTCAGTCGTGAAATACAGAGATAAAAATATTGTACTCACACATCTGCCATCTTTTACAAAAACTACTTTATTAACCTATGGCATATACACCTCTGGCTGTTGTGATGTTATGCACCCCTCTTACTGCTTGCACTTTTACCATCTCCTTGTAAACAGAAACCAAACAAGGGGTGTATCAGTTACTGCTGAGCTGCCGTTTCTGTCTGCACAGCCAGGGAACCTGAGGAATTCATGCAGGAATTTATCGAAGCATTTTTTTAGTTGCAAAGGATAAAAACAGGAGCAAGTTAAGCAGGCATCAATACTAAAAAAATCAGGAAACAAATTGGTTTCTGCTGATCAACTTCTTGAAATGAGAGGAGACCTGAATGTTGAGAAGGTTTATATCTTCTCAATAAAACAATGGCACCAACAACTGCTAGTGAGTCCATTGGGACTCATGAAAAACTAATTTGTTCAGAAGATCACACCCTCTTTAAAAATAATATAATACTAGACTAGATCAGCTCAGATATGCCGAAAAAAATAATTGCATGTAAAAACGTATATTTTCTGTATATTTCTAGTTCTTAGTCATAAGAATAAAATAGGTGATTAAAGATATTCCTATAATTTTACTTACTATATTCACTCTTAACATCTTAACATCTTCTATCTACCACTCTTTTAGAAAAACAGCATTTCTTCTCAGAGCTTCCAAGGCTCTATGACACACTATAAAAGATCAGGACAAAATAAAACAATACCCCCCACTCGTCTCACTTTAATGCAAGTTATTTTTCCCCAATACAAGCCAATCATATTCCTGTCCTAACAATACTTTTTCCTTGATAATATTGTGGCATTTTTGGATAACTCAGTTTATATGAATGTTGCTTAAACATGAGATGAAAAGCCCCAAAAGCTGCTGAATATGATGCGGTGCTATATAAGAAACCGTATTATTAATACATTAAGTCCTAAATTGGAATGCATCCCATTTGGAGTCTAAGCTTCCAAGTTTTTAACCAAGAGTCTAGGCATACACATTCGGAAATCCCCAAAAATGAATAGCAGGTGCTAGCAAACCACTAATCTCTGCTATTTCTCCTGTCTGCCCTTCATGGTACTGCCTGCAGGCTGCGGGCCATGTTACTCCTTCCAAAATCTCTGCCCAGATAGCAGAGGGCGAACTGGCCCATCTATTCTGCATCACTGTGCAACCCTGTGAGAGGATATATTCCTTGGCTGAGCCACCAGCAGTACTGACAGCCCAGCAGAATGTCCTTCTCAGCCCTAGAGCGCCAGGCGATGGTGCACAGCTGAGCACTTGTGGGGTCTTATTAATTTGTAGTAATTTGGGTGGGGGTTCACGTCTATGGCCTGAGCAAAAACAATAATCTAACTAAAAAGGAAACAGATGCATATGTTATATTTAAATAGAAAACGAATAATACATTAATAAGCCCATTTGCATGTCTAAAAGGCAGGGACATGCAAATGAGAATACAATGTACCCCCCTCTCTCAATCCAAAAGTAACAATTTTATACATTGCTCCCTTAAAGCATATGCCCGTTGTATTAAACAGCTTTTAAGCAATACAGCGGGCATATGCTTTAAGGGAGCGCTGTATAAAATTGTTACTTTTGGATTGAGAGAGGGGGGTACGTTGTATTCTCATTTGCATGTCCCTGCCTTTTAGACATGCCAATGGGCTTATTAATGTATTATTCGTTATCTGTACTCTGTACGGTGGAGAGCTTCTCTCACTCTAGTGCTCACCATATATTTAAATAATATACTTAACACACAGACAAAGAAATAACCATATTTACAATTTTTTTTAAAGAAAAACTTTTTACTGAACTACATGATGAAAACATTTTACAAAAAGTTGATTCTGAGACAGGCAGGGAAAAGGTTACAAAGATGTTTAGAAATAAAGACTTCTTTGTTGTGCCCTAGAGTCTTCCATAATACTTTGGTGAAGGTTGCTGGTGTGAGGGGGGCCTTTAAAATTTCTGCAGGAGCAGGGTTTGCATTTTACCCTGAACCTGATTGTTTCTGAACATGTGTTATGGAAGGAAACAGGAGGCAAATATGAATCAGACCCCAAACTCCAATTATATGATAATGGGAATTTATTTTTCAGTTTATTAAAACAGTTTTTACCGCATTAAGTACTTAAATACGCATGCTGGTAGCGTACTTTAAAGACTTTAATATGTGTTTCTAAGTCTCTCCCAGCAATGCCATGAATCTGCCTTTCTTCTGTAATGAAGAAGTACTTCCTCAGATGTACCTGAGCTTCTTAAAGTAACACTAAAGCAACACAGTAATGGATTCGGAGCATAGTATCATACAGCGCAATCCTGTGAAATTAAATAAACCTGTGAAAAGTCTAACTGATAATAATAAATCACAATAATGTGAACATACATGCACTTTTTGTCATCATGTATCCTGTAAAAACAAGAGGGGTAGAAAATATCTCTCCTCTCACTTTCATTTATGTTCTCTACACCACTGACAATCCCTTTTGCATACACAAGTATTAATATGTGTAATATATACATGATTTGGAAATGCAAAGGCTCTTGAAGCACCCAATGTATGAAAGTGATTAGAAGAGGGGAGTCCTGTGTCTAATCTGCTAATAGGAGGAGGCTGGTGACAGGCAAAGTACTAAACTGACCAATGGAAGCACCTATCTAACCCTGGGGACGTCCCACTGTCCCAAAATATCAACACATACCAGCTGTGAGTTGTCATGAAACTGGAGATGTGTCTGCCTGGCTGACTTTTTGATTGTACATGAAGGAAAACAAGACTCAGGCTAGACCATGATTATTAATAGGACACTGTCACCATAATTACTATGCAAGGTACTATACCGGCACACAGCTGTTATTCACCTGCAATAGAATTGTTATTTGCTTCATCATTGCTGTAGGCTTCTAACTGAAATCCACACAGAGTAAATGTCCTCTCCCTTCAGAGTATTACATCTGGAACCATTTATATTCTTATAGAGCAAGAACAGAGTTGGATTCTGCCCTGCTACATTGTTGCAAATGCACAGCTGAACATGAACAGCTGATCTCACTCACAATATCTGAATGCCACTTGGAAGCCTACAGTAAAGGAGAATTATAAAAGTCAAAATGATATATAGGAGCACGTATATTAAGTCAGTTCAGAGTTTGTGAATCTTAAATAAAGGGATGGCCTATCGAAATATCTCTAGTAACAAGGATAAATATGTATATATTGCTGGAGATACCCCAGAACTTAGGAGCCAGCAAACATTTCAGCTTGAAAAAACTGAAGACAGACATAGAGAAATAACTACATGAGACTGGTCTATAGAGGCATTCTTCCAGCAAGACTCCAACTGAGAACCATACAACTGCAAACAGACCGACTCCATATTTATACTTAATGAGCACACAAAGATCTGAAGGAACACTCTAAACCTTGTTTATGTATTTTACTGTTATTGCAAATTAAATTGACTATACTATATTAGTATCTAGAGCACATTTAGAGATATATTCTCTGATGCACTTTATATCTGGATTGTATTTAAGCTGTAGAATGATGTAATTAAGACCACATAATTGGAAAGTGCCCCATGCCCTAAGGTGGATAAATAGAAGAAAAAAAATGTAGAAAAAAACAAAAAAAATGAACGAATATGCCCATGGGTAAAATCTAGTATTGACATTCTGCATGTTTTTCTTAATAATTTAAGTATGATCACTTGCTACTAGAGATTAACAGCCTTATTAAATTGCAATTCGGCCAATTGAAAAGGGCTCTATATACGCACAGAGCATATTTTTTTTTACAGAAGTTTTTAGTTGGTGATCTTCTATCCAACAGCAAGGTCTTCAGTATCTAAAAACGTCTGTAAAATAAATATGCTCTGTGCTTATATAGAGCCGTATTTAATTGGCCGAATCGCAATTTAATAAGGCTCTGAATTATTGCTCTATTGTTACATTATAACACTTGTGCGTGTGAAGGATTTTTGTAAATTATTAAAATACTAGTGAATTTGCCTGCCAAAAATTACAGCAATAAAATTTGAAGCCTGGCAATGCTGTTTGCCAAACAATGCGAGGCTCTCACCCCTCTAACTTGCGGGCCTCTCCCCCCGTCTACTTTACGCGCCTCACAATGAGCGCCTTTACCGCTTATTGCAGACCTCAGGCAAGCCCCAACTTTCGTGCCTTTGGCGCTCATCGCAAGCTCTGGAATGAGAGCCTTTGATGCTCACTGCGACCCTCTCCCCAGTCTCTCCCTCCCGTGTCTCTTTGACCTCTGGGGTCCCCCTCACCCCTGTGTCTCTTTCCACCCTTTCCCTCCTCTGTGCTCCTGTTTCCATTTACGGGTGTGAAACCATTTGCCGGCTTGAGAAATTGATAATTTTCCCCAAGATCAAAATGTGTCTCCGATTTCAGAGCTTGAAAAAAAAAAAAAAGTTACATCTTTACGGACGGCATTTTCTTCCCTCGCTTAGCCATTTTTAGACCTCCCAAAAATGCCAAATAAATATGAAATTAACTTGCAACCTCACTCCCTGGCTCTCCCCCTGTGCTGTGTGTGAGGTTGTAAGTAAACATTTTTTAAATAATTGTCGTCTTTTGGTGGTCTTCCGGCGGCTTCCGAGTTACGGGCTTGAAAAAAATTGTGGCTATTAAAGCCGTAGCCGTTTTGAACCTCTCCCACCCTCAAACCTGATATGTACGGGCATCGCGCTGAGCGCCTTTGTTGCTCATTGCAGTTCCTGTCAAACCCGTAACTTTTAACATTGCAACTTTTAACAACTCGCAATTACCACAACTATTATATGTGATGTTATATACATACACTACTTTTATTATAACAGTACTCAACAGGATCTACATAGAACAGCAATCATTGATATATGTTATATAGTGTTGCTGTATACACATACTGAATATATAAACTAACCGCATCACAGGAATATGATAACTTCAGAATAGCTTGTGTTACATTTTTATGATACAAGATTGTTTGGATAATATTGCACCATACTGTTTTTTCCTTATTTATTTTCTCTGGTTACATGTTTTTCCCCCTTTGAGACCATTGGGTGGAATCTAAAGGAACATTTAAAACATCACATTCACTAAAATGATGGTTTGTTGGATAAACTGGTGAAGCTTTCATATTTTCTGTTATAATTTATGTTGGTATAGAAGAGATTGCTGTGTATCATATACATGTGTCTAGTGTATCTGCCTATGGCCCAGGATTGACTAACATCTTTCAAAAAAAATAGTAACAGTAATATGATTCACATATATTTTTGTATAATATACATTATATGTTGATTAAATGATGGTTATATTATTTTTGTCAGAAGCCCATAATGGATTTTTTTGTTTATGGGCACAAATGTACTTTTTGGAGGGGAAACTGTCATCTTGGGTGGCTAATAAGTTTGGTTTTATATAACCCCTTTCATCATAAGACATATTTATTTGGATATTCTTTATTAACATATTCCCCGATGAAATCCAAGGGATAAAACACATAAGAAATTAAAACTTTCTGCACCGGTCACTTTTGTGAGTATTTTTAATTTTAATCAGCTGACTAAAGATTTTTAATACAGTATTACACCTTTGGTCTCTTTGTTCTCCTTTTTTCATTTTAGTTTAATCTTCTAAGCCTATCACTGGAATCAAGGCAAAAACAGAGACCATTTTATTTTAAATGTGTTGGTTATACCTTTGGGAAGAATATATAATTTAGACCAATTGTCTGTAGACTATTTATTCAAATGTAAGTTTTAAAAGCAACATTTATTTTCCTCAATTACTATCTATTAATAAATGCACAAAGTAAACCTTATTGTTTGACCAGTAAATTGTCCCATTAATTAGATTTCAAATTATTCAACAAGAAAAGTACTTTAAATGCAGTTTTCAATAATACCAAGCTAAGCCCAATATCTATGTGATATACTAGAAATAATGTATTCATAAGGAAACCGTATATATATTTTTCTCATTAAGATGCTCCAAAATTTGACGACTTTGAGGCAGACATAGATAGATAAAGTATACTATATAGTATAAGCCCCACACTAATGAGATCCTTTTTAAGATGGAAACAGTACTTTTCTATGCTATACGTCAAAGCTGTGTTATAAAGCATGCATTTGCTAAAATTAACTATGCATAAAGTGGTATTTGATTAAAGAGTGAAAATGCATTGTAGACTTCTTTGCATGTCCCTTTCCAGTTTCCCAGAGTGCAGTGCAAAAACGATATTCCTGAGAAGGAAATACGTTTTTCAACTTTATATACACACTTAGCTGTACATATATTTATCCACCTCCACGGCATCAACAACATTCAGTAATCCGGGTGGGTAACCCCGCAGGCAGCGGATTTCAGAGACTTGCGTACCACAGCCATAAGAATCTTAGCATTATAAGATAACCCCACAAGCTGAACAGTCTGTAGGATTCAGCTTAGGAACAAGGCTTTATTCAGAGTGAGCCGGACAAATGTCTGCTGGGGAATAACTTACAAGGTGAGACTGCTTGCAGGGGAACTGTTCCATCTGATTGGTGACATGCCAAAAAAGGACAGCCAAAATAAAGCTGGGACGCCACACTGCCACTGAGGGATTTTCCTGTCTCCCCTCAGCCTATGAAGAGTTTAATGTGCTCTGACAAACTTAACTTGCAGTTCAGAATGCAGGAAAAAAGATGGCTTCTGTTCTGCGTTACTGCACGGGCTTGTGCAAAAATAGCATCACATTCAATAAACAAGTTTAAATGTCACTTATAATAAATGTACCTGTTTTATAGGGAGGACAGTACAGAAATATTGAATTTGTCATTGGATAAATGATATATTAGGTAATTTAATGCATTCCTTGCTGATTTAAAAAGTTAAAGATACCTTAGTCCAAGACTCTTACTTGATATTGAATTTCAGAGTGTATATACCACCTCTGCTGGGAGTCTTTGCATGTGCCCGACCTATGCGTTTTAGGCACTTCCTTGAAGTCCTATAATGCTTTCTGGAGTCACAAAACCAGCACAAACATCTAATAAAATAGAACAGCCACTATTCAATACAAAGAACAATATTTATTTTTTTAATTGTGAACTTTCCCTAAAAGATATTTAGCAAGGAGGCCAAGTCCAAATATTACCTCCACCCCTTGCCAGTTCTCCTTTACAAACAGAATTCTATACTGGCTTTTAAGCCATTCATAGGTCAACTCCTGGTATATATTTTCTTTGTGATGCCCTGTAATTAGGTCTCTCTCTTAGAACTAGCAGGGGAGAGTAAAATCATTTTGACCTGGCTTCCTTATTTGGCATCTTTAAGGTGACATTACAACATGATAAAATGATTTATTGTTTTAGAACACTAATCCCTCTAATTATAAATTACATTAATTTAAATAACATGTTTGTCTGTCGGTGGAAGTGTAGGACGCCTCTCGGATTTTGTATAATGCAGTCTGAACTAGCATAAAGTCACAGTTGACGCATTTCAGACCTACAGTAGATGCAGTAGTTTTGGGCAGTAGTTTTGTAAACTGTTTTAAAAAAAAAAACCTTGGGGGTAGAGTAGTGACTGAGTAAATTAAAATGATCAAGCAATATTTTTCATTGTACATATACATCAGCTTACAAAAGCACCTACATCTACCTATTAGTGTTCCCTTTTAAATGGCTAAAAACAACTTTTACCATAAACAGAGTCTTAAGAATACAGCTTAATTACTATTTACTGTGCTTTTCTTACAGTTGTGTGCAATTATTATGTTAACATTAACAAAATGGACCTGGAGCCACCAAGAGACTAGTTTTAGCCACAGATTCCATCTCCATTACTATGACAAAGAGCTGCCTGTACTAGGACCACTGGGCATCAGACAGAGCTCACAGGACAATGACCTCACCAGCATCTAATCCATCAATAGAGGGGTCTGTTACTCTGAAAGCTGAAGGGCTGAATTGTTTCTGTGTAACTGTGCAAAGATGTCACAAGTACCCCTATATATAATATAATGTAAAACCTGGATCTCCTGTGGGGGTACAAAAACAAATGTTGTTAAGTCAAGTCCAGGAGGAAGTCTTGTGCTCATCGCTTCAACAACCACTGATAAAAATAAATATGTATTTAAAAAAATGCTGGCACTTATGTCACTTCGGTGAAGGCTGCATGCGTGAGAGATTACATTTCTGCAGGAGCAAGGCTTGTAATTACAGTTACGGATGTAAAGTGCACATATCATACTAGCTCTTGGGTGGACACTCTCACTTTATTAATGGTGGCCACTGTTGGGTTGATGCTCTCACTTTACTAATGGTGGCCACTGTTGGATGGATGCTCTCACTTTACTAATGGTGGCCACTGTTGGGTTGATGCTCTCACTTTACTAATGGTGGCCACTGTTGGATGGATGCTCTCACTTTACTAATGGTGGCCACTGTTAAGCGGATGCTTTTACTTTACTAATAGTGGTCACTGTTGGATGGATGCTCTCACTTTACTAATGGTGGCCACTGTTAAGCGGATGCTTTTACTTTACTAATAGTGGTCACTGTTGGATGGATGCTCTCACTTTACAAATGGTGGCCACTGTTGGATGGATGCTCTCACTTTACTAATGGTGGCCACTGTTGGGTTGATGCTCTCACTTTACTAATGGTGGCCACTGTTGGATGGATGCTCTCACTTTACTAATGGTGGCCACTGTTGGATGGATGCTTTCACTTTACTAATGGTGGTCACTGTTGGATGGATGCTCTCACTTTACTAATGGTGGCCACTGTTGGATGGATGCTTTCACTTTACTAATGGTGGTCACTGTTGGATGTATGCTCTCACTTTACCAATGGTGGCCACTGCTGGATGGATGCTCTCACTTTACTAATGGTGGTCACTGTTGGATGGATGCTCTCACTTTACTAATGGTGGCCACTGCTGGATGGATGCTCTCACTTTACTAATGGTGGTCACTGTGGGATGTATGCTCTCACTTTACTAATGGTGGTCACTGTTAAGCGGATGCTTTTACTTTACTAATAGTGGTCACTGTTGGATGGATGCTCTCACTTTACTAATGGTGGTCACTGTTGGATGGATGCTCTCACTTTACTAATAGTGGTCACTGTTGGATGGATGCTCTCACTTTACTAATGGTGGTCACTGTGGGATGGATGCTCTCACTTTACTAAGGGTGGCCACTGTTGGATGGATGCTCTCACTTTACTAATGGTGGTCACTGTGGGATGGATGCTCTCACTTTACTAAGGGTGGTCACTGTGGGATGGATGCTCTCACTTTACTAAGGGTGGCCACTGTTGGATGGATGCTCTCACTTTACTAATTGGTGGTTACTCTACAGTAGTACTACTTTTAAATTATTTGCAAAACTACTGAAGACAACATTGTTACAAAACACTAGACAAGAAAATGGCAGCCAAGTCATGTTGAGATGGGACATGGCAGCATAAGAGGAAGCTATACACATGGCAAGAAAGATTGGAGGGAATTACAGTCAGGTCCATAAATATTGGGACATCGACACAATTCTAAACTTTTTTGCTCTATACACCACCACAATGGATTTGAAATGAAACTAACAAGATGTGCTTTAACTGCAGACTTTCAGCTTTAATTTGAGGGTATTTACATCCAAATCAGGTGAACGGTGTAGGAATTGCAACAGTTTGTATATGTGCCTCCCACTTTTTAAGGGACCAAAAGTAATGGGACAATTGGCTGCTCAGCTGTTCCATGGCCAGGTGTGTGTTATTCCCTCATTATCCCATTTACAAAGAGCAGATACAAGCTCCAGTGTTAATTTCAAGTGTGCTATTTGCATTTGTTGCTGTTAATTCTCAATATGAGATCCAAAGAGCTGTCACTATCAGTGAAGCAAGCCATCATTAGGCTAAAAAAACAAAACAAACCCATCAGAGAGATAGCAAAAACATTAGGTGTGGCCAAATCAACTGTTTGGAACATACTTAAAAAGAAAGAACGCACCGGTGAGCTCAGCAACACCAAAAAACCCGGAAGACCTCGGAAAACAACTGTGGTGGATGACCGAATAATTTTTTCCCTGGTGAAGAAAACACCCTTCACAACAGTTGGCCAGATCAAGAAGTTAGGTGTATGTGTGTCAAAGTCAACAATCAAGAGAAGACTTCAGAGGGTTCACCACAAGATGTAAACCATTGGTGAGCCTCAAAAACAGGAAGTCCAGATTAGAGTTTTCCAAACAACACCTAAAAAAGCCTTCACAGTTCTGGAACAACATCCTATGGACAGATGAGACTAAGATCAACTTGTACCAGAGTGATGGGAGACGGAAAGGAACTGCTCATGTTCCAAAGCATACCACCTCATCAGTGAAGCATGGTGCTGGTAGTGTCATGGCGTGGGCATGTATGGCTGCCAATGGAACTGGTTCTCCTGTATTTATTGATGATGTGACTGCTGACAAAAGCAGCAGGGTGAATTCTGAAGTGTTTCGAGTAATATTATCTGCTCATATTCAGCCAAATGCTTCAGAACTCATTGGACGGCACTTCACAGTGCAGATGGATAATGACCGAAGCTTACTGCAAAAGCAACCAAAGAGTTTTTTTAAGGGAAAGAAGTGGAATGTTATGCAATGGCCAAGTCAATCACCTGATCTGAATCCGATTGAGCATGCATTTCACTTACTGAAGACAAAACTGAAGGGAAAATGCCCCAAGAACAAGCAGGAACTGAAGACAGTTGCAATAGAGGTCTGGCAGAGCATCACCAGGGATGAAACCCAGCGTCTGGTGATGTCTATGCGTTCCAGACTTCAGGCTGTAATTGACTGCAAAGGATTTGCAACCAAGTATTAAAAATTAAAAGTTTGTTTTATGACTGTTAATCTGTCCCATTACTTTTGGTCCTTTAAAAAGTGGGAGGCACATATACAAACTGTTGTAATTCCTACACCGTTCACCTGATTTGGATGTAAATACCCTCAAATTAAAGCTGAAAGTCTGCAGTTAAAGCACATCTTGTTTGTTTCATTTCAAATCCATTGTGGTGGTGTATAGAGCCAAAAAGATTAGAATTATGTAGATATCACAATATTTATGGACCTGACTGTATATGGCAAGAATGGAGGATGAAAGACATGGCAAAAAAGAAGGGAGATGGACAGACCAAAAGAGGACAAAGAGACATGACAAGAAATGATATAGAGATATGACCAGAAATACAATAGAGACAGACACAGCAGGAAATGAGGCGTGACATGGCAAAAAGAGGGAGCGGAAAGAACAGAGATGACAAGACAGTAAAAGAAAGGCATGAGACAGCAAGTAGGGAGAAAGAGAGACAGGGTAAGAAGTGAAATATTATCAAGGCAAGGAATGTGAGAGACAGCCAGGACACAGGAGCAAAAGAACAGACAAAAATGGGAGGCAGCCAAGACAAAGTATGAGAGACGGCTGTATTAGAGGAAGAGATGGCTTGGCCCAGAAGGAGAAGGTAAGCTAGTCAAAACGAGAAAGCCAGGGTAAGGAAGAAAAGAGTCAGTGCAAGGGAAATGAAGCAAGAGGGCAGCCAGGCCAAGTAAAGTCAGAGAAAGGAAGCAGAAATGAGCCATAGATAAGTTCCAACTCCCCCACATTCAAGACAAAGCATAACAAATATTTAGTTGAAGGATATAGAAGACCTCTCGTACTATAAAGCACAGAGAGAGAGAGAGCCAATATAAACAGCCATGCCGGCCTCAGCTCCTGCTGCTAGTGCTGAGCCAGATGTGCTCTGACAAAATCTTGGATGGCTGTGAATGAAACCCTGACAGCAGTGTGCAGACAGGCCGCACCGGATGGTGCCAGCCGCCAGTCAGAACCTGATCCACCCACATAGGGCCATCCTGCTATCTGTGAGAGGTGGGAGAGGGAGAAAGAGGAAGAGAGAGAGAAAGGGGAAGAGAGAGAGAGAGAGAGAGAGAAAGGGGAAGAGAGAGAGAGAGAGAGAGAGAAAGGGGAAGAGAGAGAGAGAGAAGGGGGAAGAGAGAGAGAGAGAAGGGGAAGAGAGAGAGAGAAGGGGGAAGAGAGAGAGAGAGAAGGGGGAAGAGAGAGAGAGAGAGAAGGGGGAAGAGAGAGAAAGGCGAAGAGAGAGAGAGAGATAGAAGGGGGAAGAGAGAGAAAGGCGAAGAGAGAGAGAGAGAGAAAGGCGAAGAGAGAGAGAGAAAGGCGAAGAGAGAGAGAGAAAGGCGAAGAGAGAGAGAGAAAGGCGAAGAGAGAGAGAGAAAGGGGAAGAGAGAGAGAGAAAGGGGAAGAGAGAGAGAGAAAGGGGAAGAGAGAGAGAGAAAGGGGAAGAGAGAGAGAGAAAGGGGAAGAGAGAGAGAGAGAAAGGGGAAGAGAGAGAGAGAGAAAGGTGAAGAGAGAGAGAGAGAGAAAGGTGAAGAGAGAGAGAGAAAGGTGAAGAGAGAGAGAGAAAGGTGAAGAGAGAGAGAGAGAAAGGTGAAGAGAGAGAGAGAGAAAGGTGAAGAGAGAGAAAGGTGAAGAGAGAGAGAGAGAGAAAGGTGAAGAGAGAGAGAGAGAAGGGGGAAGAGAGAGAGAGAGAAAGGGGAAGAGAGAGAGAGAGAAAGGGGAAGAGAGAGAGAGAGAAAGGGGAAGAGAGAGAGAGAGAAAGGGGAAGAGAGAGAGAGAGAAAGGGAAAGAGAGAGAGAGAGAGAAAGGGGAAGAGAGAGAGAGAGAAAGGGGAAGAGAGAGAGAGAGAGAAAGGGGAAGAGAGAGAGAGAAAGGGGAAGAGAGAGAGAGAGAAAGGGGAAGAGAGAGAGAGAAGGGGGAAGAGAGAGAGAGAGAGAGAGAGAGAAGGGGGAAGAGAGAGAGAGAGAAAGAAGGGGGAAGAGAGAGAAAGGGGAAGAGAGAGAGAGAGAGAGAGAGAAGGGGGAAGAGAGAGAGAGAGAAAGAAGGGGGAAGAGAGAGAAAGGGGAAGAGAGAGAGAGAGCAAGGCGAAGAGAGAGAGAGAGAAAGGCGAAGAGAGAGAGAGAAAGGCGAAGAGAGAGAGAGAAAGGGGAAGAGAGAGAGAGAAAGGGGAAGAGAGAGAGAGAAAGGGGAAGAGAGAGAGAGAAAGGGGAAGAGAGAGAGAGAAAGGGGAAGAGAGAGAGAGAAAGGGGAAGAGAGAGAGAGAAAGGGGAAGAGAGAGAGAGAAAGGGGAAGAGAGAGAGAGAGAAAGGGGAAGAGAGAGAGAGAAAGGGGAAGAGAGAGAGAGAAAGGGGAAGAGAGAGAGAGAAAGGGGAAGAGAGAAAGAGAAAGGGGAAGAGAGAAAGAGAAAGGGGAAGAGAGAGAGAGAAAGGGGAAGAGAGAGAGAGAAAGGGAGAAGAGAGAGAGAGAAAGGGGGAAGAGAGAGAGAGAAAGGTGAAGAGAGAGAGAGAAAGGTGAAGAGAGAGAGAGAAAGGTGAAGAGAGAGAGAGAAAGGTGAAGAGAGAGAGAGAAAGGTGAAGAGAGAGAGAGAAAGGTGAAGAGATGAAGGTGAGAGAGAGAGAAAGGTGAAGAGAGAGAGAGAAAGGTGAAGAGAGAGAGAGAAAGAAAGGTGAAGAGAGAGAGAGAGAGAAAGGTGAAGAGAGAGAGAGAGAGAAAGGTGAAGAGAGAGAGAGAGAGAAAGGTGAAGAGAGAGAGAGAGAGAAAGGTGAAGAGAGAGAGAGAGAGAGAGAGAAAGGGGGAAGAGAGAGAGAAAGGGGAAGAGAGAGAGAGAGAAAGGGGAAGAGAGAGAGAGAGAAAGGGGAAGAGAGAGAGAGAGAAAGGGGAAGAGAGAGAGAAAGGGGAAGAGAGAGAGAAAGGGGAAGAGAGAGAGAAAGGGGAAGAGAGAGAGAAAGGGGAAAAGAGAGAGAGAGAAAGGGGAAAAGAGAGAGAGAGAAAGGGGAAGAGAGAGAGAGAGAGAGAGAGAGAAAGGGGAAGAGAGAGAGAAAGGGGAAGAGAGAGAGAGAGAGAGAGAGAGAGAGAAAGGGGAAGAGAGAGAGAGAGAGAGAGAGAGAGAAAGGGGAAGAGAGAGAGAGAGAGAGAAAGGGGAAGAGAGAGAGAAAGGGGAAGAGAGAGAGAGAGAGAAAGGGGAAGAGAGAGAGAGAGAAAGGGGAAGGGAGAGAGAGAGGGAGAGGGGAAGAGAGAGGGAGAGGGGAAGAGAGAGGGAGAGGGGAAGAGAGAGGGAGAGGGGAAGAGAGAGGGAGAGGGGAAGAGAGAGGGAGAGGGGAAGAGAGAGGGAGAGGGGAAGAGAGAGGGAGAGGGGAAGAGAGAGGGAGAGGGGAAGAGAGACGTAGAGGGGAAGAGAGAGGGAGAGGGGAAGAGAGATGGAGAGGGAAGAGAGATAGGGAAAAGAGAGAGAGAGAGAGAGCAATTTTAAAAAAGCAATAGAAAATATGAATATAATAAATCTAATGATAAATAAAACATAATAATAATAAAAATTGCAGTAGTTTGTGTGTTTCTGTGTTTTCTTTGTGCCATTATCAAGTTTAGTTATTTAAAATACCATATAGTAAAAACATTTGACCAGTGATCATGCTAATTTTCCAGCCGTTTCCTTAACATTTCTGTTCTTCAATGGCAAATTAGGAGTTAAAGTGCGGACATATTCCAGATGTGAGCTGATTACCCAGCACCCTGCAACGGATTACCATGTGCTCCATACACAATCATCCCAGTATGAATGACAATGAAAATGTCTGGGCAGGAAATTATAGCAGCTGTAGCTTAAAAGAGATTTATATGTCACTGTGTGACAAGAATAATACAGGAAATACAACAGGAGAGATAATGTGCGGGTGTGCCAGTGTGCAAATGAATATATATATTATATTGGCCTTTTATACTCCAGACTGGTAAGAGTCCAGATCCCAAGGTGCATGCCCAGTCTTTTGTTTTTCACATAGATTAGAGTAAAATTACGAGTAATAGGAGGTTATGGGTAGTGACTTTATATATAAATTCTTATTTCTGGGTGAATCAGAAAGGCTCACTGAAAGGTAAAAATGGCAAACTTCAATGTAACTTTACTACCTGAACGAGGAATTAAAAACATTCAATTGATAACATACTTACTGTTACCTTAGTTTTAAAGGAGCCAGCAGTACAAATTTTAGGAGCCCAGGCTCCCAGGAAGTTTCCACCTCCGATCACTGTAGTCATATATTTGCCATATACTCTTTTGATGGAACTATACTGTATTTGATACTTGTCCAAATACTTTTAATCTGTAAAAATGTATTCCACTTCCAATGTTTTATCCTTTATATGGAATTATGCTGCAGTCAAAGCTGCCATTTTTGTTTCAACTGATCTGCTTTCTGGGACTGGGAGTGACTTTGAATGGACAAGAAGCTTCTGCTGTACAATATAAATGTCATGACTAACATTGCCAGTACTTTTATCAGAATTAATGGAAAGCTCATTAGTTTATAAGAACACACTCATCTCTGACAAAAGGAGCACAGTAAAGAAAATTGAAGTCTGTAGTAGTGAATAATTGTATAAAAAAAAAGGGAAAAATTTAAAGTCTGTTTTGTTTTTTTACTTTTTAAAAAGTTTGCCCTTTTATTCATACAGAAAAATGTGAATGCAGTGGCCCTTTAAATACATCCAGTTATCTTTGCAGCAGCAGGTCAGTTGTGTCCCTGCCAATCTCCCACACAGCTGCCTAGAGGGTAGATAGCAGAGGCTCACTCTCTAGGGGAATGTATGTGGGACGCTGCCCAACAAACCCGCTTCTCACTTTTCCAACAGCTGCACGCGGCATGAAAGGAAATTTCCATATTTCTATTCTGCTATAATAAGAAATGCTAAGCAGTAACAAATATAAAATGCCACCCCTTATACGATATATTTCTGGCGCCAATGTGCACAGTTGTGTATCTGTAAGGAAATCCCACACAAGGCTGGGATACTGAGTGCAGCGCTCGGGAACAGCTGGGAACTTGCCGCACATCTGGCAGCTCGGTTGTTTCCAAGCGAGGCTCATAATACAGAGTCGCCGTCTCCACCGCTGCATTACATCACAATGTCACAGGAAGGCGAGTCTTATCTATTCAACCACACTGATTGTGTCACATTAATGCTTATGACTGAACACATATCTCTTTAAGAGGAAAAGGAGATCCCAAATAAGCACTTAAAGAGATTTGTTTTTGAATTTAAACTAAATGGCCTAAGTGTTTGTTCCAAACCGTCCCAATAAAGCTCTGCCGCAAGTAACTTGTGCATGCAGTGTTTCTGTAGTACTAGATGTTGTAACCAATGAAAGATTGTCTTAGGAGAATTTCAACAACATGCTGTTGTCTAATACTAATAATACAAACATGACCTGAGGGGGCAGACCTTTGTAGGGACTATTTGTTTTTACTTACTGAAACCTTGCAGAGCTTTTAGGAACTTGTTAATAAAAGCTAGGTTTAGATATGCAAACACACACCTAGCTTGTTTATTTTAATATTAAAAAAGAGAACCTTCTATATCCCTTTAACCGCTCTAGCGTTAATCCCGAGCATGGCTCAGGGTTGATTGACAGTGCTGGGGGCTCAGGCAGGCCTTCTGCAAAAAAAAAAATTAACATAATCAGACTGCCAGGGAGGTTAAATCAGGGGTGGGCAAGTTCGCTCTGGAGGGTCACACGCATGCCTGGATTTGAGAATATCGCTGCTGCGCACATGGTAGTCAATCATTTCTTCAGTAAGCCTGATTGACTCACCTGTGCAAAGAAAGGATATCTTCAAATCCAGGCCTGTGTGTGCTCCTCCAGGACAGAACTTGCCCACCCCTGATTTAAAAGCATGTTCTCTAGGATATTGAGGATATTGTACCAATTACTATTTGTATATAAGAGTGAAAACAGTGTTTTCCTAGGTATTTAATCTCTCTCTTCATTAGGAGTATTCTGGAGATCAGCAGGGTGGCAATCTGCAGTCCTCGCCTCACTATGAACAGGTCACATTTTAAGCTTTTTCCTTGACAGAAGGATTCATCACAATGGCTGTGCAAATGAATATGCGATGCATTAATCATATAACAAGTCATTGAAGTATCCATCTTTGCCCAGATAGGCAGAATCTTAACACTTAGTGTATTTATTTGCCTTTATGGGTGCCTGGATAAAGCCAGTTTGAATAAGTTGTTTGCACTATTCTCTCTTCTAAAATGAATGAGTCTTGTTGGGGTTATTTATATTATATTGGGGTTTTTAATATAACAAAAAGATGGCCTTAGAAGTTTGTGACCCAAATGGGGTGCCAACCGCTTGTGCTTTCACATGAGTGCATGCATAGACAAGACAAAGAGAGGCACACACACATAGATTGGCACAGGGGCTCAGTTAAAGCGTCACTTAATTCAGCCCAATTTGGAGCACACCACTGTAAAATACGTGAAGTTTTCACTGAAATTCAATAAAGTAAAATCTGTGTTTACATGTGTCACTGACTGCCCACTGCCTGACATGCAGTTTCAGCTCTGTGTAATGAGCAAAAAAGAAAGTTAACTCTCAACAAATCAATCTGGGCAATTCATGAAGTGCTAGAAACACCTAAATATGTCAGTTGTGCATTCCTGAGATCAGTGAAAAAGTGCTATCAATCACTGTCCTCACTGAACAAGCTCAGCTCTCTGTTATTGATCATGAAACTGCCAGTAGGCAGGATAGACATCTTGTTATTAGTGTAATACAAAAAAATATATAATTTTACCATACAATCTTGTGCTTTATCACACCATTAAGAGCATGTACAGTGAGGTGAAAAGCCCTTTATGTTCCCTGCCTAGAGGCACCAAAATTTAAATCAGGACCTGCCTAAATTACTAATTTCTTGTCAAATTATTTAACTGTGCAGCTCTTCTCTACATCGGCAGGGGGGGCTGTTTCATGAATCTACCACTTTTTGCGTGTGTAGACATATTTTGTCACTTTCGCTGAGAGTAAGATTCAGAGCATGCCCTCTTGTTCGCACCTATTCTTCAACGCTTCAAGAAATAAAATGTAATTTAGCTCATTTGCAATCAGTGGGCCTAAGAAGAGTGTTCTGTAGGATAACATTTATGCAGATGATTAAACACCTTCAGGTCAATCATTTTTGACAAATCATGTGTAATGTGTAACAAAAATGCTAGCAGCCTTATTAAATTGCGATTCGGCAAATTGAAAAGGGCTCTATATAAGCACACAGCATACTTTTTTACAGAAGTTTTTAGTTAGTGAAGACCTTGCTTTTGGATAGAAGTTCACTAATTAAAAGCTTCTGTAAAATAAATATGCTGTGTGCTTAAATAGAGCCCTTTTCAATTTGCTGAATCGCAATTTAATAAGGCTGCAAGCATTTTTGTTACACATTACACGATTTGTCAAAAATGATTGACCTGAAGGTTAGAAGTACACACATGTAATTACAATGTTTGTGGAGTCCTATATCATCCTTTTTCAGATATAGGGCCTCATTCTATTATCGGCCGTAGGCGCTGCGGGGCCGCAAGGACCGGCCGCAAGCTATTCTGCTATTCTATTCCCCTCCGGCCGGGGATTCCGGCAGGCTTGCGGCCGGTGCCTTGCTATCTCTTGCGGCCGCTCGCGCCGGAGGAAAGCCTTTGATCTAAAACGGCCGCAAGAGATTTGCAATTCAATTGCTCCGGGAAACCTCTCTGCAAGGCTAAAAGCGAGCCGCAGCTTACTTGCAGGAACGAGGTCCCGCTAGCATCAATTAAGCACATAAAATAGCTCAAATAAAGCCATCCTGCACTTTGCAGAGTCTATAAAGTGATATTTGGTGTTAGCAAAAATAGCACATAATTACCCTATACTCAAATCCGTAAAATATATATTTTTTAATATACGTAAAATATACATGTAAAAAGTCCAGAGTGCTTGGAGCACCTCAGACCCGCCCACGCCGCAGCCGGAAAATAAACAGTTAATTTCAACTCGGGTTTGGGCTGATGTGCAAGCTTGAGAGGGGGTTACTTTTAATCCTCATGTCCCCCTATATGATCCCTAGCATTTACAGAGCTGTACAGTGCAGGCTTGAATTTATTTTTGAGTTTTTAGATTTCTGAGATTACGGCCGGTTCCAAGATATGCGGCCGGCCGTAAGATGAGATCCTTGCGGGGCCGTATAATAGAATCGCGAGTTAACAGAACCCCCGCAAGGAATCGCAGCCTTACGGCCGATTTACGGCCGCTAATAGAATGAGGCCCATAGTATTTAAGAAAGGGCTTGGTATTTCCACCAGTTAGGAATGGATTCAATATATCTGTTCCTGGACAATATGTCAAACTGTGGGAGTAAGTGTGTACTGCTGTATATTTTATAGAAACAAAATTATTCTGTCACTGCAGCAACAAATTTGCTTCATCTTAAAGCATCAATCTATAGTTAATATTTGTCATTTTAATATATAGTAAATCATTCCTGAGATATTCAGCATTGCTTGTATGGCTCCTTTATACTCATTTTAATTAATAATTAATAGCTCAAGGTACTTGATAAGGGTGGGTAAATGCATTTAAGGGCATATTGTTTTACCCACCACACAAGCAAACTGACTTACCAATTAGCACATCAAAACCACTAATTTGTATTCAACAGCTTGCCACACAAATGAAGGCTGAATACCCCGATTTATACTAGAAAAAAATGACCAGTACAACATATATCCAGCACTTTAAGAATTACCTAAAAACACTTGCAGCCTTATTAAATTGTGATTCGGCAAATTTAAAAGGGCTCTATTTAAGCACACAGCATATTTTTTTACAGAAGTTTTTAGTTAGTTAACTTCTTTCCAAAAGCAAGGTATTCACTAACTAAAAACTTCTGTAAAAAAAATATGCTGTGTGCTTAAATAGAGCCCTTTTAAATTTGCTGAATCGCAATTTAATAAGGCTGTTTGTTTTGGCGAGTCCCTTTAACATCAGTAAATTCTCATCCAAATCTTAAACCACATCATTTAGATGCATGATAGAAAGTTCCACGTCCTTTTAACAGAGAGGAAACATCCACAGACATAGGTGTGAATTTCCACCACATCAACCCCCCTGCGGGCACTGCCACTTCCTACACCTGCACCCACCTGAGGCTCAAACATCCCACATTTGCAGATGATTTAGTAACTATTACTAAACTGTTCCTTCTTCTGGATTGCTGCCTTGAATAGAGATGAAGGGTCTTGTGTACTTCAATGAAGCTGTGAGCTATAAAATGTAGGGCCACCAAAGATGGGCAGGTCATAGCACAGGGGTCACACAAACTGAGATCCACTAGAGAAGGAACTCCAGTATATTTGCCTTGAAAACCTTATGGATTAGCACAACATGTGACTGGCAAACTGCAGTTGATAGGTTTACTGATTGTCAGACATGACTGAACAACAAAACAACAACAAGTAAACTGGTACCTCTATATCCTATAGATAATCCTTTTCAATTAATAGCACAAAATCTTATAGGTACATTAAGTTGCTTATGTTATGGGGATGGCCACCATAAACTGCTAGTCAGCCTGCAGCTTGAGGGTTACATTAGTGGGGCTAATCTTCCTTAAAAGTGATATATATACATATATATATATACATATATATATATATATATATATATATATAGTGGATATAAAAAGTCTACACACCCCTGTTAAAATGTCAGGTTTCTGTGCTGTAAAAAAAATGAGACAAAGATAACTAATTTCAGAACTTTTTCCACCTTTAATGTGACATATAAACTGTACAACTCAATTGAAAAACAAACTGAAATCTTTTAGGTAGAGGGAAGAAAAAATATAAAAATAAAATAATGTGGTTGCATAAGTATGAACACCCTTACACTAATACTTTGTTGAAGCACCTTGTGATTTTATTACAGCACTCAGTCTTTTTGGGTATGAGTCTATCAGTATGGCACATTTTGACTTGGCAAACAGATGTATTAGGACTTTACCAGAAGGATATTGGGATGTATGAGTAATACTGAGTGTTACTTACCTGATATCCTTAACCTTACTAGTCTACCATTATTATATGGAGACACATTTTGTTATTATACCTATACATTTTCCTTGGTATTCCTGCTTTTAGAAAGATATATTTATTTATTTATTTTTCTTTTGCTATTTATGTATGTATGTATATATATATATATATATATATATATATATATTACACACACACATATACTTTTTTTTTTCATGAAGAATTTGTAAACAATAGTTTAGAAAATACACATTAAAATACATTTTGATAATTGCTTGGTCCATTGCTTCCCCTGGCAAGTAAAGCAATAAGAAGTTTTGGTAAATTCAGCTTTCCTGAATCCAAATGCACTGATGGTCACTTGATCAGACTATATGACCATTTAAGAGGTCAGACAGAGGCAGTGCAAACACATTTTTATGAAAATACTTTAATATGAATTTTGTAATGATTAAAACATGTTCAGATGGAAAGGTTAGGATTACAGTGATCCTGTAAAAGAATGCAGACACCTTACACTATGGCTTTATTTTGACATTGGCATGGATAAATTCTTGAATTGGCAAATAGTAATCCTCTGAGGGACTCTGGGTTGTCTAGTTTAGCCATATATATATATATATATATATATATATATATATATATATATATATATATATACACCTCGCAGATAGAAACATGATGTTGATCGAATAGAAAGCTGCAACTTTGAGTGGGGTTTTGCTCTGTATCTGTCCCAAACAACACTCCCAAGGAAAGTAAAAATGGTGGCTACAGAGTGAAGTCAATTGTAGATGTATCCATTTAAACATTATTAACCTCCTCTCTGCCACACATCACACTGCAATCTTAACCATCTGAAGATTCAGACCAAAAATGAAAATACATTTAAATGACACAGTGGACGTTACAATGCATTTTCCAGCATTTATCTTACATTGCATTTTACAATTGTTACCTGTTGGCCCTCCTGATTCACTGATAAAAGGCAAGATACCAATTATTGCTAATTATCCCCTTGGGTTCTCAGTCTGTTTTCTTCAGTGTAAGTTACATGCAAAACTAAAGCTTGAAAATGCTCAAACCCTCTGAAGCAGTATATTCCTGAGCATGCCCAATGTTTTCTTTTGTATGTACCCAACACTAAAGACAATAGATTCAGAATTACAAGTAGGTATTATGAATTATAAGCCAATGATCTGAAATTAGCAAAAGATCCAAAGTGGATCAAAAAGGCTGACTGATATGCAAATTTCAATCTAATTTTCCTATAGGGAAATGCAATAATTAATTTCATTCAATTGACAATTTACTTAGTAAATGCTGCATCAAAACGATAATGTCTGACCTCACTGGTTAGTTGTTTTTTAGGAAACCTTTATGTCTATCACAATCACGTCTTAATCCTGATTACAGTGGCACATTTAAACTTAGGCGTCATTTAGCTATGTGAGGAACCAGCCAAAGTGTTTTAGGAGCTAGGTGATTATAAATAAACTAGCGACTTGCCCGTCTGCAAGTGAAGTTACACCTCGATTTAAGTACAAATTTCGAAGTTTAGACACCCCCGAAAATCACCTAAGCAAGAGAAAAAATGGCCGCCGAACAAAACACCAACAAAATTAATTATGGCAATAAGATTGTAAGGCAGGTAATGTTGTTTGCGTGCAAAATTAATTTTGATGGTGCCCCCCCCCCTCCCCTTGCTGTGGGTAAGCTTTTTATGTGATTGTTGTGTGTATTTATCGCGTTTCTAATGTTTTTGAGGTCGCGTCCTTGTTTTCGGATCTCATACGTCTTTTTTGGAAAATCCGTAGGTGTTTGGTGGTGTTTTGCGTCTTTAGAGTGCTGTAGCCTCGTTTTCGTTTTTTTCGGCTGCCATTTTTTCTCTCGCTTAGGGGATTTGCGGGTGTCTAAACTCTTTTATTTGGAGTTAAATTGAGGTGTAACTTCAGTTTTCAAGGTCCTGGTCCCCCCCCCCCCCCTTGCTGTAGGTAAGCTTTTTATGTATTTGTTGTGTGTACTTATTGTGTTTTTCATGTTTTTATGTGCGCAGGTATCGGCTGTTTTTTGCGAGGTCGTAACGTCTCGTATTTTGGTTTCGTAACTCCGTAAATTTTGCGAGGTCCGCAGTTGCTGGCAAGGAGCGCTTTCGGTGCTCCTTGCCAGCAACTGAGGCCCTCGCTTTGCGAGGGCCGCGGGTTCGCTACGCGAACCCGCAGCGTTAGCAACAACCCGCATGCTCACAATTATATATGTGATAAATATGTATAATAAGAAAAAATTAAGAACCAGCCATAGAATTTAAGAGTGATGGCTCCTTTGGCTCCCAGGATTTGTCAAGCCTAAACTCTCAGCCTCTACAATACGGTTCCCCCAAAGGAAAGTGCTGCTCTCTAGAGATGCCAGCAATAAATTATTGATAGACAGTATGGCCTTGGGACAGATTGGCACCAACCAGCTTGATCCATGGCCCCAGCTCACACTATCTGGTAAGATGTTCTTACAGAGAATATCCCCACAGAGCCTGTTATGGAGACAGTGAGAGTTCTCTTATCCAACTACTCACAGCTTTCATTAACCTTATGTTTGCTACACAGTGATAAGTGTCAATGCTAGCTCACAAGGATTCCTCTTCCAAGGAGAAAGGAGTTTGGAGTGGAATGATCTCATGAAACTGCTGGTAATGATGAATGATGGGAAGCCAGTCTGGCTTATTGGGGATCTTATAGATATCTAAACAGATATTCCTGATAATAGGATATTGTTGTTTAGTTGTTCAGTCGTATCCGACAAATCGGTGACTATATGGACTGCAGCACCCAGCAAATCTGATCTCTGGTTTTGTTAAAGTAAAGTATACTTGGCAAATATACTGGAGTGGGTTGTCAGTTCCTTCTCCAGTGGACCGCGACTTGTCTGACCACTCGGCTATCACCTGCCGATCTTAGGTGACCCTACAAGGTATAACTCACAGCTTTTGAAATATACAAGCCCCTTCACCATGGCATAGCAGAGATCCAGAAGGGGTATTTAGTCATTATATGTACATAGTTATATATTCACCCTTCAATGATTCTGACTAATTTGACACTGGTTTCCTTCCCTACAAAACTCTCAGAAGACAGTAGGCATGTTGCATTCTTCATGTGTACTTTAAGAAAAAATAAAATTTAGAAAGAGTCAAGATTGTTTAATGAATGGTGTACTTCTCATTGAAGAGGGCGCCTGTATTTTCTGCATGAATATATAGGGTTATATTAAAGCTACATATTTCCAGTATATAATTATAGGGAGCCCTTTCTGAATTGATACATTGTCGTAGTAAAGGGGCTTGTGTACCCCAATAAAGTGGTAAGCTATACCATGTAGGGTCATCCAAGGCAGGCAGGTCATAGTAGAGAGGTCAGACAAATCACAGTCCACTGGAGAAGGAATGGCAGCCCATTTAGTATCTTTGTCAAGAAAACCATATGGATAAGCACAACCAGCGACAAGATGTGCCTGGGTACTGTGGCCCATATGGTCACTGACTGAAGGTCTGAACAACAAATGTTAAGAAGGCTTATCCCATAAAGCAACTTGTAAGGCCAAAGTGTTTGGGACTTAAAGAATCAACTCCTTTCTCCAACCCTCTGGCATAAACAATGCAAAAGTTCACAATGAAAGTGTCAGTCATCTGCACCCACATATCTCCCTCACATGCAGTCAGATACCAAGCCACATCTATGCAGTTGGCACAGGTATGCCTCTTCCCAGACTGCTTGCCAGTCTGGTAAATCTACTAAAGCAAAAATGAATGGTAAACTACTGGCTACTAAAATAGTTCCAGGAAGAAAGGATGTAGAATAGATCAGTGGGACAAACAAGAATAAGAAATACAAATTATATACCTTTCTGAATAACATAGAAATATAATTATTACCATGTTTTACAAAAGTTAAGAAAGAGCTGGGAAGGAAAGGAGATTTATTAGTTCTTCTAACAAGATAAAATGTAGATTGACAGGGACTTATTTGCAATGTGAACACCTGGTGATACTTAGTGCAGGACCTGGTAGATTAGACATAACCTGCTGGTGGCACTTAGTGCAGGACCTGGTAGATTAGACATAACCTACTGGTGGCACTTAGTGCAGGACCTGGTAGATTAGACATAACCTGCTGGTGGCACTTAGTGCAGGACCTGGTAGATTAGACATAACCTACTGGTGGCACTTAGTGCAGGACCTGGTAGATTAGACATAACCTGCTGGTGGCACTTAGTGCAGGACCTGGTAGATTAGACATAACCTGCTGGTGGCACTTAGTGCAGGACCTGGTAGATTAGACATAACCTGCTGGTGGCACTTAGTGCAGGACCTGGTAGATTAGACATAACCTGCTGGTGGCACTTAGTGCAGGACTTGGTAGTTTAGACATAACCTGCTGGTGGCACTTAGTGCAGGACCTGGTAGATTAGACATAACCTGCTGGTGGCACTTAGTGCAGGACCTGGTAGATTAGACATAACCTGCTGGTGGCACTTAGTGCAGGACCTGGTAGATTAGACATAACCTACTGGTGGCACTTAGTGCAGGACCTGGTAGATTAGACATAACCTACTGGTGGCACTTAGTGCAGGACCTGGTAGATTAGACATAACCTGCTGGTGGCACTTAGTGCAGGACCTGGTAGATTAGACATAACCTGCTGGTGGCACTTAGTGCAGGACTTGGTAGATTAGACATAACCTGCTGGTGGCACTTAGTGCAGGACTTGGTAGATTAGACATAACCTACTGGTGGCACTTAGTGCAGGACCTGGTAGATTAGACATAACCTGCTGGTGGCACTTAGTGCAGGACCTGGTAGATTAGACATAACCTGCTGGTGGCACTTAGTGCAGGACCTGGTAGATTAGACATAACCTACTGGTGGCACTTAGTGCAGGACTTGGTAGATTAGACATAACCTGCTGGTGGCACTTAGTGCAGGACCAGTTAGATCAGACATAACCTGCTGGTGGCACTTAGTGCAGGACCTGATAGATTAGACATAACCTGCTGGTGGCACTTAGTGCAGGACTTGGTAGATTAGACATAACCTACTGGTGGCACTTAGTGCAGGACTTGGTAGATTAGACATAACCTGCTGGTGGCACTTAGTGCAGGACTTGGTAGATTAGACATAACCTACTGGTGGCACTTAGTGCAGGACTTGGTAGATTAGACATAAACTGCTGGTGGCACTTAGTGCAGGACCTGGTAGATTAGACATAACCTGCTGGTGGCACTTAGTGCAGGACCTGGTAGATTAGACATAACCTGCTGGTGGCACTTAGTGCAGGACCTGGTAGATTAGACATAACCTGCTGGTGGCACTTAGTGCAGGACCTGGTAGATTAGACATAACCTGCTGGTGGCACTTAGTGCAGGACCTGGTAGATTAGACATAACCTACTGGTGGCACTTAGTGCAGGACCTGGTAGATTAGACATAACCTACTGGTGGCACTTAGTGCAGGACCTGGTAGATTAGACATAACCTGCTGGTGGCACTTAGTGCAGGACCTGGTAGATTAGACATAACCTGCTGGTGGCACTTAGTGCAGGACCTGGTAGATTAGACATAACCTACTGGTGGCACTTAGTGCAGGACCTGGTAGATTAGACATAACCTACTGGTGGCACTTAGTGCAGGACCTGGTAGATTAGACATAACCTGCTGGTGGCACTTAGTGCAGGACTTGGTAGATTAGACATAACCTGCTGGTGGCACTTAGTGCAGGACTTGGTAGATTAGACATAACCTGCTGGTGGCACTTAGTGCAGGACTTGGTAGATTAGACATAACCTGCTGGTGGCACTTAGTGCAGGACTTGGTAGATTAGACATAACCTGCTGGTGGCACTTAGTGCAGGACCTGGTAGATTAGACATAACCTGCTGGTGGCACTTAGTGCAGGACCTGGTAGATTAGACATAACCTGCTGGTGGCACTTAGTGCAGGACTTGGTAGATTAGACATAACCTGCTGGTGGCACTTAGTGCAGGACTTGGTAGATTAGACATAACCTACTGGTGGCACTTAGTGCAGGACCTGGTAGATTAGACATAACCTGCTGGTGGCACTTAGTGCAGGACCTGGTAGATTAGACATAACCTGCTGGTGGCACTTAGTGCAGGACCTGGTAGATTAGACATAACCTGCTGGTGGCACTTAGTACAGGACCAGTTAGATCAGACATAACCTGCTGGTGGCACTTAGTGCAGGACCAGTTAGATCAGACATAACCTGCTGGTGGCACTTAGTGCAGGACCAGTTAGATCAGACATAACCTGCTGGTGGCACTTATCCAATAGACCAGCCAACACATACAGTATCCATACATTTGATGTTACAGATTTATCAATAAAATAAAGAAGTTAAAACACTACCAAATTAGACAGTTTGCACCTTACCTGGTGGGTGATAGCTGGTGATGGTACAGAGGAGTCGCAATGTGTTGCATTCATGCCCACCAATGCCAGAGGTCTGCAATCAATACAAGTTCCAATGAGAAGTTTTTTTCCATCATCCACAAACAAACTCTTGGGTACCCTCGGAGCTAGCAAAAACACAGGCAGCCGTGCCACCTGTATTGCCTTTAATCCTAAAACCCTCTTCTTTTCAAGTCGACAGAAGAAGCAGACAAAACTTTCCACCTGGTATTGCCTGGACCATGGGCTGCTGGAATGCTGTGTGGCCTTCATCTCCTGTTGGAACCACTGGCCCAAAAGATCATGGTAGCAAAGCCCACAGGTGGTGACCATTCCAGTAGAGTCAACCGGCCTGGCTCTAGGGGCAGAAGGGTACACAGTCAGGAAGGGAAAGAATGGCTCCTTGTCCCCATACCTGTTGGGTGGGTTGATGCTCAGCTGGTACTCTGACCCAGGGCCAAGCTCTGCCCCACAGACATAGCAGATGGAGGTGGGTGTAGAGTGGCTGTTGTTGGCCCCTATCCTCCTATTTTGGGCCACTGCTGGGTCTGTTAAGGTGAAGAACACTTGGTGGTACCTTCCTAGGAAGCTCTGTACAGAATTGATAAGATCCTCATTGTTAGATGCCCTGTAGATGGCCCATATATCTTCCAACACCCCATAACACTTCCTGCAGCTCTGAACCTCACCTTGTTGGTTCACCCCCCGGGAGTTGGGTGGGCATGGCATTTGGGTGATGAAGGGGAAGTGCATGGTACTCTTGGCATTGCCATTGGCTATGTTTGAGCGCACCAGCCTGGCATGGTTTGTGCAGTCCTCACCGCACAAGTAGCAGACCCCCTGGGATTTGGGCTCTACTGCTCTTTGGGGTGGCCCTTTTTCGGGTGTGTTGCTGCTGCCCTGGAGGGGCACCACATAGAGGCGCTGCAGGACGGGCACATTAGCCAAGTCAAAGCTGTGCCACTGCTGCATGAGTGAGGAGAAACAGCGGGCACATGCCCTAGCACTGCCACCGGGTGTAATGGGCTGAGCTCCGGGCGGTGGGGTGTGCAGCCACAGAAATGGGAAGAAGGGTGTCTCGGGTGAGTGCTCCTGCTTCTGTACGTGGATCACATGCCCAGCTCCGTGCCCACCACAGATATAACATACAGCGGGTATGTGCCCGTTCTCCGTGTCACTGTCGGGTGTCCTGCTCCGGGCCGGGCGCTCTTCCTCCGGGTCACTCTCAGACAGATCGGACATGTCCGAGTCATAGGTCGGGTTCCAGCTGGGCGGGTGTGCCCGGCCGCCCTCCCCGCACTGGTAGGGCCTCTTGAGCCAGTACATGCGCTTGTCCAGCGGGGTCCGGCTGCGCTCGAACGAGTCCCACTGAGCGCCCAGGAACCGGCCACACACTCCGCACACCCGGGCACACCCGGCCGGGCTCAAAGGGTCAGCACCGGGCGCCGGCTCCTGCTGCTGGAGGAAAGGGAAGAACGCGCTGCCCTCCTGGGCCGGGCACCGAACGGGCAACCGGACCTCGCGCCCCGGGGGCACACCACCCCCACAGATAAAGCAGTATATGTGCGCCTCACCCGCGGGCGCTTCGCCCTCACCCTCTTCCTGGGCTGCCATCATCAGCCGCTGCTTGCGGGACCTCGGATCGCTCATCCCTGCGGACACTAAACTTTCTACCCCGGCCGGGTGACTCGGGGCTGTCCCGGAGCTGTGAGCCCGCAGCGGGCTGTGCTGCACTCAGAGCCCGGTCACATCAGCCCCGCCCCCGGGTAGAGCACATGGACTGGCATGGGAGGGGGGCGGCAAGGGGGAGAGCCGGGAGACAGAGGGGCAACCCGCCCAGAGAGGGGCACACTACTAGCAGCCCGCCCAGAGAGGGGCACACTACTAGTAACACGCCCAGAGAGGGGCACAACACTAGCAACCCCCCAGTGAGGGACACACTACTAGCAACAACCCAGAGAGGGGCACACTACTAGCAACACCCGAGAGAGGAGCACACTACTAGTAACACGCCCAGAGAGGGGCACAACACTAGTAACACGCCCAGAGAGGGGCACAACACTAGTAACACGCATAGAGAGGGGCACAACACTAGTAACACGCATAGAGAGGGGCACACTACTAGTAACACGCCCAGAGAGGGGCACAACACTAGTAACACGCATAGAGAGGGGCACAACACTAGTAACACCCCAGAGAGAAGCACACTACTAGCAACACCCGAGAGATGAGCACACTACTAGTAACACACCCAGAGAGGGGCACACTACTAGTAACACACCCAGAGAGGGACACACTACTAGTAACACACCCAGAGAGGGGCACAACACTAGCAACACCCCAGAGAGAAGCACACTACTAGCAACACCCGAGAGATGAGCACACTACTAGTAACACGCCCAGATAGGGGCACAACACTAGTGACACGCCTAGAGAGGGACACACTACTAGTAACACACCCAGAGAGGGGCACACTACTAGTAACACGCCTACAGAGGGGCACACTACTAGTAACACGCCCAGAGAGGGACACACTACTAGTAACACACCCAGAGAGGGACACACTACTAGCAGCCCGCCCAGAGAGGAGCACAACACTAGCAACACGCCCAGAGAGGGACACACTACTAGTAACACACCCAGAGAGAGGCACACTACTAGTAACACGCCTACAGAGGGGCACACTACTAGTAACACGCCCAGAGAGGGGCACACTACTAGTAACACGCCCAGAGAGGGGCACACTACTAGTAACAGGCCCAGGAGGGGGACACAACACTAGCAACACCCCAGAGAGGAGCACAACACTAACACCCGCCCAGAGAGGGGCACACTACTAGCAACCCGCCCAGACAGGGGCACATAACTAGTAACACGCCCAGAGAGGGGCACAACACTAGTAACACGCCCAGGAGGGAGACACACTTCTAGCAATCCGCCCAGAGAGGGGCACAACACTAGTAACACCCCAGAGAGGAGCACAACACTAACACCCGCCGAGAGAGGGGCATACTACTAGCAACACTCCAGAGAGGAGCACAACACTAGTAACCCGCCCAGAGAGGGGTACACTACTAGCAACCTGCCCAGACAGGGGCACATAACTAGTAACACGCCCAGAGAGGGGCACAACACTAGCAACAAGCCCAGGAGGGGGACACACTTCTAGCAATCCGCCCAGAGAGGGGCACAACAATAGCAACCCGCCCAGAGAGGGGCACAACACTATCAACAGGCCCAGAGAGCGGCACAACACTAACACCCGCCCAAAGAGGGGCACACTAATAGCAACACGCCCAGAGAGGGGCACACTACTAGCAACAAGCCCAGAGAGGGGCACAACACTAGTAACCAGCCCAGAGAGGGGCACACTACTAGTAACACGCCCAGAGAGGGGCACACTACTAGCAACATGCCCAGTGAGGGGCACAACACTAGTAACACGCCCAGAGAGGGGCACACTACTAGTAACACGCCCAGAGAGGGGCACACTACTAGTAACACGCCCAGAGAGGGGCACAACACTAGTAACCCGCCCAGAGAGAGGAACACTTCTAGTAACACGCCCGGAGAGGGGCACAACACTAGCAACACCCGAGAGGGGCACAACACTAGCAACCCGCCCAGAGAGAGGAACACTTCTAGTAACACGCCCAGAGAGGGGCACAACACTAGCAACACGACCAAGAGGGGGACACACTTGTAGCAACCCGCCCAGAGAGGGGCGCAACACTAACACCCGCCCAGAGAGAGGCACACTACTAGTAACCCGCCCAGAGAGGGGCACACTACTAGCCACCCGCCCAGAGAGGGGCATAACACTAACACCCGCCCAGAGAGGGGAACACTACTAGCAAACCGCCCAGAGAGGGGCATAACACTAACACCCGCCCAGAGAGGGGAACACTACTAGCAAACCGCCCAGAGAGGGGAACACTACTAGCATCCAGCCCAGGAAAAGGGGCACAACACTAGTAACCCGCCCAGAGAGGGGCACAACACCCACAACCAGCCCAGAGAGGGGCACACTACTAGCAACACGCCCAGAGAGGGGCACAACACTAGCGACCCGCCCAGAGAGGGGCACACTACTAGCAACATGCCCAGAGAGGTGCACAACACTAACACCCGCCGAGAGAGGGGCATACTACTAGCAACCCGCCCAGAGAGGGGCACACTGCTAGCAACATGCCCAGAGAGGAGCACAACACTAGCAACACCCCAGAGAGGGGCACAACACTAGTAACACGCCCAGAGAGGAGCACAACACTAGCAACACCCCAGAGAGTGGCACACTACTAGTAACACGCCCAGAGAGGGGCATAACACTAGCAACCCGTCCAGAGACGGGCACACTACTAGCAACATCCCCAGAGAGGGGCATAACACTAGCAACACCCCAGAGAGGGGAACAAAACTAACACCCACCCAGGAGAGGGGCACAACACTAGCAACCCGCCCAGGTGGGGGACACACTACTAGCAACCCGCCCAGAGACGGGCACACTACTAGTAACCCGCCCAGAGAGTGGCACAACACTACCACCCTCCTAGAGAGGGGCACACTACTAGTAACCCGGCCAGAGAGGGGCGCAACACTAACACCCACCCAAGAGAGGGGCACACTACTAGAAACATGCCCAGAGAGGGGCACAACACTAACACCCGCCGAGAGAGGGGCACACTACTAGCAACCCGCCCAGAGATGGGCACACTACTTGCAACATGCCCAGAGAGGGGCACAACACTAGCAACACTCCAGAGAGGGGCACAACACTAACACCCGACCAGGAGAGGGGCACACTACTAGCAACCCGCCCAGAGAGGGGTACACTACTAGCAACCCGTCGAGAAAGAGGTACACCACTAACACCCGCCCAGGAGAGGGGCACATTATTAGTAACACGCCCAGAGAGGGGCAACCAGCCGAGAGAGGGGTACACTATTAGTAACCCTCCCAGAGAGGGGGGCAACACTAACACCCTCCCAGTAAAGGGCACACTACTAGCAACCTGCCCAGAAAAGAAAGTGGTACAACACTAATACCCGCCCATGAGAACAGCACATTACTAGTAACCCACCCAGAGAGGTACAACACTACTAACCGGTTCAGGAGAGGGGCACACTACTAGCAACCCTCCTAGAAAGGGGTGCAACACTAACACTCGATCAGGAGAGGGGCACATTACTAGTAACATGACCAGAGAGGGGCAACCCGCCCCTAGGAGAGGGGCATGTTACTAGTAACCAGCCCCGGTTAGGAGCAACCCATCCAGGAGAGGTGTATCCTACTAGTAACCTGCACAGAGAGGGGTACACCACTACTAGCCCGTTGAGGAGAGGGGTACACCTCTACTAACACACACAGGAAAGGAGTACACTACTACTAACCCATCCAGAAGAGGGGTACACCACTACTAACCCACTCAGGAAAGGTGTACACCACTACTAACCCATCCAGGAAAGGAGTACACCAATACTAACCCATCCAGGAGAGGGGTCCACCACTACTAACCCACCTAGGAAAGGAGTACACCACTACTAACCCACCCAGGAGAGTGGTACAGCACTACTAACCCACCCAGGAAAGGAGTACACCACTACTAACCCACCCAGGAGAGGGGTACAGCACTACTAACCCACCCAGGAAAGTAGTACACCTCTACTAACCCATCCAGGAGAGCAGTACACCCCTGCTAACCCACCTAGGAAAGGAGTACACCACTGATAACCCGCCCAGGAGAGGGGTACAAAATGAATAACCCACCCAGGAGAGAGGCACACCACTACTAACCCGCCCTGGAAAGGGGTACACCAATTCTAACCCATCCAGGAGAGGGGCTACACCAATTCTAAAACGCCCAGGAGAGAGGTACACTGATACTCACCAGCCCAGGAGAGAGGTACACTAATACTAACCCGCCCAGGAGAGGGGTACACCAATGCTAACCAACCCAGGAAAACTCTACACCTCTATTAACTTGCCCAGAGAGGGCACCCACCCTACCCCTTTTAGTATGGGGGCACTCTACTATAAATCCACTCATAAGAGAGGCACCACAAAATACCTCACCATGGGTTTGGGGCACCCCAGTAAAAGTAAAGATATGGAGTACTGTACTATAAACATAACCAAGAAGAAGCACAGGGTAACCCACAAAGGACAGGGGGCACCTCATCATAAACCCTCCCAAAAGAAGGGGCACACCAAGAGATATTCTCAAGCACCCCAAAATACCTTGTGCACAGCTGTATATAATCAAAAATCATCATCTTTTTTATATTTTAAACAAAGAGATAGATACACATGGGTGGAAAAGTCCTGGAAGTTTTGCAGGAAAGGCACCTAAAACTTAATTTCTGGCTCCTAGTAGAAACTGTGTGTCTCTTACTTAGGAAATGTAAGGGCTCCCACGCATTTAATGCACCCCAACATTCCTCATTAATAAAAGATTATTACAGCAAAGCAAGATTAAAAAGATGCAGCTATCAAATCCTATACAAATCGCTCAGCCACATTTCCAACGCCTGATGTGCCGCTGTAATAAATACTGTTATCTCATATACGTCCACTCTGTTTTGCATTTTCCCTGTGCAGAGACAAAATTGCTTTTTTTGCATATGATTTATAGATATAGACAGATAGATACTATAGATAGATATAGACCCATATATAGACAGATAGATACGATAGCTAGATAGACTTATAGGGGGGGGGGGGGGGGAATTGGATGTTGATGTAGCAAGAAAAGGAGTTGTAGCAGAGGAAGCACCTATCTATAGGGCCTGCATAAGGAAGTACCTATGTATAGGGCCTAGTTCAGCATAAACACTTTTGGAAGTTTTCACGTTTTTAACATTAAAATACACTTTGTAAGTGTTTTGTTTGTATATCTAAACATACTTTCATTAACAAGTGCTTAAAAGCTCTTTTTTCTCACTGATACATTCCTAATAGTCCCAACAAAGGTCTCCCCCAAAGTTCATGCACACATTGTTTCTATTGTTACTAGATGTACTAGCCATTTACAGATGGATTCTCAACAGTATGTTTTGTAATGCTGCTTAGAGACAGTACGTGATTGATTAATACATATAATACTACAGGGGCACTCTGTGTATGCGTTACAGGGGTTGGATGTTTGTTGGGACTATTTGGAAGGCTTAAAGATTTTATGCAATTGTTAATAAAATGATGTTTAGATATGTAAACAATTACGTAGTTTAGTTTCATATCCCTTTAATATGTCACCATTATCACAGTATAATCCGGTCTACTGATAGGGGACAACCCAATACAACTTTGTTAATGAGAAATATAACCCTACCAAATACTGTGAAATATCGATCACTCTGCTTGTCAAACCATTGCACTCCGATACACCAAATGTACAGTGACAGAGTATCGCACCAGGGGGCGCATTCCAAGAAATGAGCACGCTGTTCTGTATAATGATACTGAGCACCTTTGAAGTTTAGCCAGATGTACATCACACATTTCTTAGTATACTGCAAAGCCAACAATACCGGAATAAATTATCAAATGGTGTAAAATAATTCCTTCTAACAATAAGTAAGAATGTATCCTCTCCCAGGTATCAAATGTTTTCCTGTACATATTGTATTAAAAGTTGTCCCAATATTTTCCTTCAGGATTAAGTTTATACGGTTATATCTCATAAAAATAGATAAATATATGTTTTGTTGATTCTTTTATATGTCTATAAAATAGAAAAAATAAAAACAAGATTTTTTTTTTCCATTGTAAAGAACTCAAAGCCTTTTAAAACCTTACAAAACAATTATTGATTATGGGTACAATAAAAATATATTTTCTTGCTAAATTACTCCCAGGCTCCTTAAATGTACATGGTTTAAAGATAATATTTATAACAAAACACCTCAATTTGTATCGCTTACAGGACAGAAGGGATATAATAAGTATTGTTGATTCCTATTTCTGTCATTTTAAAGTTCGTGAAAATAAAATAAAAATGAAACATTTAAATACATAAATGGATTCAATAAAGGTCAGGAATAGGAATCTTGTACAAAAAGAGCAATTAGAGAACAAGATATTGTGATTTGAAGATAGATAAGTGACTCTACCTTACAATGGAATTAGTAGTCAGACAGTAAAGGAAATTAAAGGGCAGTGTAAGAGATTTTCAGGTAAAATATATTTTTTATTTTAACATTAAAAATACCTGTGCACACAGCAGCAAATCAAAGCTTTAGATAGAAAATATAGTAATAAAAAACAGTTTACCTCATAAATGGCTGTTGCTGTACCACTCCCCACCTCTCTCACTGTCCTGAGCACTGCAGAAAAGAAAACAAATATTTTCAATTGAGATTATAATTACTGAACATTAAATTAGGTGGGGTGGGTGACATGGATTATGTTCTGTAGGATAAAGGGGGTATAGTTACAAACAAAAACAAAAACCCTGCATATCTGTGAGCATGCTCCATGCTACTCACTCTAAAAATATATATATATCACATATAATAGTTGTCAAACTGCGTTTTGTCAACACGTTTGCGAGCGCCAATAGCGAGGCGAGCAGTTGAGGCATTGAAACTCGGAGAACTTAGCCTCCAAGCACTCAGGAAACGCAGGATTGCTTTAGGCTGCAACCAGTTAAGGAACACGGGACTTAGAAAAAAAAAATTGCAAGGAGCGGAATTTAGAAAAAAAAATTACGAGGTCGGAAAAATACGAAGTTAACAGTTGAACCGCGCAAATCGAAAAACACAAAAAATAAAAAACAAAAAAAACCTCACACACAGCACGGGAGGACAACCAGAACGCCTGGGAGTGAGGTAGCATGCAAATTTAAGCTGAATTTCCAGAGTTTAGGCACTTGAAAATCGGTTAAGCGAGAAAAAAAAGGTGGCTGAAAAAAATTAAAACGAGGCTACACGACCCTGAACCGCGCAATACAACGCTAGCCGCGTATCACTTTTGGCCAGGAACGTACAAGGTACAAAATACACTATTACAAAGAACGGAAAATGCTCACGAGCCGTGTAACACATAAACAATCGCCGCCATTTTACAACACTAACTTGCAACCAATAAAATTTCACGACTAAACAAACGATTTGCCCTTGCGCATGCAGCCTATTTACACTGCACACTTGGCACATTGCTGACACTTTCTCCTCAGACCAGCAACAGTCCAAATGTACATTGTATGCTGCAGGAAAATCAAAAGAGATTGTTAGCTTTTCAGGATATTGATTGCTGGATATATTAATTATAAATAGGTAAAGTATATTAATCTATTAATTACCGTATATACTCAAGTATAAGCCAAGTTGTTCAGCCCTTTTTTTAAGGTTGAAAAGGGACCCTTCGACTTATATTTGAGTCACCCTATGTCTCTCCACACCCCTCTCCTTCTCTCGTGTCTCTCCATCCCCCCTCTCCCTCTCCTGTGTCTCACCACCCCCTCTCCCTCTCCTGTGTCTCTCCATCCCCCATCTCCCTCTCCGGTGTCTCTCCATCCCTCCTCTGCCTCTCCCGTGTCTCTCCATCCCCCCTTTCCCTCTCCAGTGTCTCTCCACCCCCTCTCCCTCTCCAGTGTCTCTCCACCCCCCTTTCCCTCTCCAGTGTCTCACCATCCACCCTCTCCCGTGTCTCTCCATCCCCCCTCCTCAACCCCCTCCTCACTTTACCCCTTTCTAATTACCTCACCCTCTCCCTTTCCCCTCACTTACCTTCCATCAGCAGCTGCTCTTCCGCTCGTCTTCCGGCTGCGTCGGGACCCGGCATATGTTAATGATGTGACGTCATATGCGTGTCACGTCATTAGCATTGGCCGGGTTTCGACACAGCTGGAAGACGCGCAGTGGAGCAGCTGCTGATGAAAGGTAAGTGAGGGGAAAAGGGGGATGTAATGAGGAGGAGGGAGGATGAGGAGGGGGAGGTAATGAGGAGGAGGGAGGTAATGAGGAGGTAATGAGGAGGAGGGAGGTAATGAGGAGGGAGGATGAGGAGGAGGGAGGATGAGGAGGAGGGAGGATGAGGAGGGGGCTGTTGAGGAGGGGGGTTGAGGAGGGTCATAAGGGAGGTGGAGGGAGGTAATGAGTAGGAGGGAGGATGAGGAGGGGGTGAGGGTTGAGGAGGGCTGTTGAGGAGGGTGATAAGGGAGGGGGAGGGAAAGAGACACGAGGGAGAGGGGGGAAAGAGACACAGGGAAGGGAGAGGGGGGAGAGACACAGGGGAGGGAGAGGAGGGGGAAGAGACACAGGGGAGGGAGAGGAGGTAAAGAGACAAAGGAGAGGGAGGGGGGAGAGACACAGGGGAGAGAGAGGGGGAAGAGAAACAGGGGAGGGAGGGAAGAGAAACAGGGGAGAGAGAGAGGGGAGAGAGAGGGGGGACACAAGAAAGGGGCACAGAGGGCACACAAGAGGGACACAGGGGGCAGCACATTTCCCACCCCCAGCTTATACTCAATTCACCAAGTTTTCCCAGGATTTTGTGGTAAAATAAGTGCCTCGGCTTATACTCGGGTCGGCTTATACTGAAGTGTATACGATAATTAATTATTATATAAAAAAAATATATATATATATATATATATATATATATATATATATATATTTAAAAAATATAAAAAACACTAAATAGTATATCTTACACTGCCGTTACTTTATGAATACATAAATGCTTTGACTTCCTAATACATTTATTCATTACTAATTAATTATTAACATACATTAATTTAATAAGTATTAATAAGTAATGGAAAATAAAAATGTATACTTTCCAGTGCACTAAAAAAATATATATTATTTACACTGCACATATATCTTAGGATTACTACTGCTCATTGGTTGCCAGCGATAGCACTCTCAAAGCAGTTACATATTTAAATCACTTTATTATGCTTTGAGATCAAAAAACATTTTCTAATTTACACTGCACAAAAAAAAAATGTATATTTAACACTGTACTTATATATCTGTCTTTGCGATATGCGCCGATGATCGTTGCAAAGCACAAAACTTGAAGGACACAAGGGGCGAGGCTCGCAATGAGCGTCCAAGATGCGGAGAGGAGCAAAAGTACACAAGGGGAGAGGCTCGCAATGAGCGCCAAAGGTCCTCAGAGGAGCAAAAGCTTTACATTGTGTGGCAAACAGCATTGCCATGGCTTTAAATTGTATTGCCCAGTCATTTTTGACGGGCAAGTCGCTAGTATATAATAATTTAGTTTATGGTGGGCAAAAAAGCGATAGAAGACTCCACCGTACAGTAGTACAGTATATAAACAGTACATTTGTGTTCACATATGTCTAAAACAAGTTAAAAAAAAATATTTCCTGCTCAGAATTCCGAGAAATACAATTATTACATTGCATTCTGGTAACCTGGGCAGGGACATGCAAATGTGCCAACAAAGGCTTCACTCTTGTAATCCATAACTATTTTAAACAAGGCTTCCTTTAAGCATATGCCTGCTGTTTTACACAGCTTTAGGCAAAGCAAAGGATGGGTAATACACAAGCCAGGAATCCTACCCACCTGTTTATAATGGTAATGGATTACAAGAATGCAGTGTAATAACTGTATTTCCCGGAATTCTGAGCACAAAGCAAGTTTTACAACTTGTTTTAGACGTTCAAACGTGAACCCAAATGTACTATGTATTTACTATGTATAGATAAAACATAAAAAAGAGCTTACATTGGCATTTTAATCACTCCTGGGATATGTATATGACAATCCTGATGATTAAGGGATATGGAAGGTTTCCAGCTTTAACAATAAAATAAATTAATAAATGACCTAAGTTTTTTGTTTGCTTATCTATACATCATTTTATATCATTAACATTCATTTTATTATTTTAAGTGCTTAAAAGCGCTGTTTTTACTCACTTAACCCTTCCAAATAATCCCAACAAATATCCACACCCTGTAGCTCATGCACACAGTATCTCTGTAGTATTATTATTATTATATTCCGTAACGCTGTACATCAGATAAGTTCCAGGCAAAGTACTAGATGTACTACCAGTCTGTGATTGGCTAGTACATTTAGTACCTATAGAAACACTGTGTGCATCAGCAACAAGAAGCATATATTTATAGGTAGGGTTCAGTGAGTAAATGTGAGCTTCCAAGCACAATACAATTATGTGTAGATATGCAGACAAACACTTTACACACACACACATTTTAATATTAAATATGGAACTTTCCAAATCCCTTTAATTGAGCCAATGTTTCTAGATACATAGAATTGGTCACTGTATAGACCTATTGCTTATTATCTGCTATCAAATAAATGTTTAAAACTTGTTTGTGGATAGACTGGATCACTAAATAAAGTACCACTAGTCATTTTATTAAGACTTTGCAGCTCAACATGGCTCTTCATGACCCCTGCACTGTGTTTTTTCTCTAGTCTACATCAAGCACTTCACAGTATTTACAAAGCTCCAATAATGTGGAAATATTTTTAATAACACTCTGACCAACATTTTTCAGTAGTCGCTGACAAATATACATACTTTCCATCATAAAAAGGAAATGATAATACACATTTTGGGATTATTTTCCCTATAAAATATGCAACTAAATATGAAATGACATATTGATAGTATGCTCTTATAGAGAATTTTGATTTGAAATGGGCAAATTGTCTTAGAAATTTAAAAAATAAATAATTTTAACTTCTCTCTATTATATTCAATTTTGCTTTAATAGTTGTAGATCCTGCTAATTCTCACAAATGTGTGTTTTTCAAAAAAAATATCTGTCATTTAACTAAAAAAATAGCTTTGACATACCTGGCTCAGATGCTACACGATTTTCAACCTTATTTTAAAAATGAAAATGTCCATAAACATTTTTTTATTTGTTTGTAATTATCTTACTAAATTTTTTCTATTAAAGGTTTTGTGATTCTCAGATATAAAAGTAAAGTGTTGCAAATTCAGGGAAACAATCAATTAGTGAGTGGGACCAGACTGATATGCTACAGTATATTTCTCCCAAGTGAGCTAAAAGAGGTTGTTCTCAGAGTGGGTTATCATGTCCATAGAACTAACCTACAAAGGTTAGTCCGTTCTCTGACTGAGCACCTCTCTTTTGGTATTTTGATAATTTGTATACATAGCAAATATACAGTTATGTTGTTATAATTATGGCAACATGCATTCCCCTCCATTATAATGGAAGTTGTTGAGTGTCTTTGCAGTTTCAAGCATGAAAATTTATAGTAAATAGCATGAATGTTATTTCTGTAATGCATCATCTATAATGACAAGAAGCATTACAGTCCGATATTTAAAAAATACTCTTTTTTGGAACTACGCTTGAAAATTGGCAAACATTTTTTTTCATGTACAATGAAATAATACACCATTTTTACATTTAATATGTAATAATGCTGCAGTGGTATCAGAAATTATTCAGCTAATGAGCAGTCATGTAGCTGTATGACTCATATTTTTCTATTTCTGTTAGTTTTAATTAATATGTTTTAAATAGGTTTGAATGTTTTACTTAATATTTTTATGCAAAACACAGCTTTGGCAATGTTTAAAGCAATCTCTTATAAATGCATCCAAAAACGAATTGTTTTTCATGCCCCTTTAACTCTGGAGTGCTAACCATGAAGAACATGCCCATCTGGAAAAAAAAAAAGAATCAATGATATGACTGTAACACCTAAAAATCTTTGTGGCCATTACTGTCTAACCAACCTGGCATATTCCTCTTCCATATAACTCTCAACTGTAAGTAATGATTAATGACTCTTGATAAAGAAATTTCGTTGGGGGGTCATAGATTTTTTGCCTAAAATATATTACTTTCAGCCTCTGTTATCTAACACTTTCACTAAAAAAAAATATTAACTGTAATTTGCATATATATATATTCATATGTGTACTTCTCATCTCTGCAAAGACTGTGACTTTTCTCATGTCACTTTATTATTTATTTTCTAATTCATACTTCACTCATGTAGATTTCTGTACACATTTAATATGTTTCTTCTGAAGCTGAACTTTGTTATCAGAGTACAGTTAACACTTATGGGGTTAATTCCATGGGGCAAAGTGGGCTTAAGCTACAGCAAAGACAACACTGCAAGCGGTTGGCATTCCCCTCTTTAGTGGTAATGTGGATGAGAGAAGCGGTTCCTCAGTATTTTTTCAGCGGGTGTAATGTAGCACAGCAATGAAGCGATCAGTTAGTAGTGGTTATACTAACTGATCGCTTCATTGCTGTGCTACATTACCATATTTTACTTGTGGGTTACTTCTGGGAACCTTTCTAGTCCATAACCAAATGATACAGGTGTAGATTCATGGACTGCTATAGATTGGCAGAAACTTCACAAATTGTTAAAAAACAAAACAAAATTAGCAAACGTAAGTCATGGGCATAAAAGCATGTTCTGAGAAGACCTTTGTTTAAAGGTATATATAAGTTTCCCGGGTTTCAAATGTTTGGTAAGAAACAGGCAGTGATTATCAGAAAAATATGTGTTATATAGAAAAGTTCAGTGTACTTACAAAGTTATAAGCAGGAAAATAAATTCCAGATTTGCACACGCACAGGAAGGTTAAATAACCTAGTATGTATAGGAAATGCAGACAGGTATGGTATCTGACCTTTCAAAGGAAGTACTTGCTGCAGGATGGAATTACATGATTGGGTGGGGACTGAGCTTACAACTGAATCAGCGCACAAGGATATAGAGAGAAAGAAACTACATATCACAGGCTGCTTTGCAACACAGGATCCCCATAGTATAATACAAATGTATCAGCTAACTTCTGCTTTCTCCTGATTGGCCAAAAGGAATTAATAATTTAATGTTATACTTAGCAGGGATTTTCAGGTGTGTCAACTAACAAAAGCCTCAGCCTTGCAAACTGAAAAGATTTAGCAAACATCAGGGTGAGTTTGCAAATGTTTATTTTGGTATTTTTATGTGCAAAAAAATCTTTGCATACACTACTGATGCTCCTCTATCAGATTCATTAATTATCCAGGAAACTAAGATATGCCTTTAAGTGGACTCAGCTAGTACATGGAAGCTGCCATACTTCATTTTTAGGGCATGAGGGGTGGATACAGGACAGGGCTTTCACGTAGCTCAGTTTTACATATCTGCCACCTCTAGGCAGCATCTCCTTAGCTATCCCTGGGTGAATGAGCAAATTTGCATCCCTGTTCCCCTGCAATTATGTTGCCGCACTATTTCTAAAATACATATATGAGGCATAAACCAACATGTGTGTGAGATTTTTCGTGCATGAATAAAATAAATGTATGCGTGTGTTCTTAAAATTCTGCTTTTCGACAAAATATTTTTTTGTTGATTAGAAGGGAAACAGTGTAATAGACCGAAAAAAAATGAAATAAAAAAACACGAAAAACAAGAAAAAATACAAAATAAAATAAAAACACACTCACACACAGCACGGGGGGAACACCAGGACACCTGGGAGTGAGGTTGCACGCAAAGTTAAGGAGATTTTGCGCAGTTTCTGCACTCGAAAATCGGCTAAGCAAAAGAGAAAAAAATGGTGGACGAGAAAAATGAAAACGAGGCTAAAGGAGACAGAGGCGCGCAAATCACCGCCAGGCACGTATGAATTAGCCAGGAACGTAGGAGATACAAAATATACCATTACAACGGATGGAAATGCTCACGAGCTAAGTAACACATAAAAAAAATCTGTATTACGATTCTAAAATGGCGCTATACACGCCTAAACAAACAATTTGGCCTTGCGCACGCAGCCTATTTACACTGCACATTTGGCACATTGCTGACACTTTCTCCTCAGGTGATCAACACTCCAACTGTACATTTTTAGATGCAGGAAAATCCAAAGAGATTGTTAGCTCTTCAGGATATTGATTGCTGCATATTACATATAAATAGGTAAAGTATATTAATTTATTAATTCATATTAATTTATTAATTCACTGTACTAAATTTTATATTTTACACTGTACTTATATATCTGTCTTCGCGATTTGCGACGAAGGTGATCGTTGCAAAGCAGGAAACTTGAAGTACACAAGGGGTGAGTCTCGCAATGAGCGCTGAAGGGGCTCAGCTAAGTAAATGCCTCACATTGTGTGGCAAACGGCATTGCCTGGCTTACAATTTTATGTCCGTCATCTCCGCCTGGGGAGAATGTTGATGTTGTGAGCATATATTACCAGACCAAGCTGGGCGAGAGGATATAATCCAGGGGCCCTGATAGACGATCCAGCCCATTCCATCTCTCAGACCGAGTATTTCAAGCGCAGCCAGGTTCTTGGGGGTGCAAGCATGAAGAAGGGGAAAAATATGAAGGGCGCGCAGGCAGAACGCATTATAACGGACCACTTTGGACTTCCAGGAGCAAGCTCTAGCCCGCACCATGCTTCCCAATCAGAACCGTCCGAAAACTCTGACTCTGAGGGGCAGCCAGTGGCCCTACCACAACAACACATGCATCTCTCGCCCGAATCATTGGCAATGATTGAGGAAATGTTTTTGGCCCACCTCACAAAAACAGTAGACTCTCTTAAAAAGGACATTGGTGACCTAGGGCAGAGAACCCACCTACTCGAAGAATCCACAGACCACATAGTGGAAGCGAAAGAGAGACACAGGGCTGAGATCGGTCAGAACTCAACACGCATTTCTATCCTCAAAGAAAAATTTGAGGACCTGGAAAATCGCTCCAGACGTCACAACCTGAAAAATATGGGTTTACCTAGAGCAGTCCAGGACCTGATGCAGTACTTGAAAGCAACCATCAGCAGCATCTTACCGGACGCCCAGAGTCGATCTGGGCGATGGAAAGGGCCCACAGAGCACTAGAAGCCTCAAAGAACCAGAACTTGCCAAAGGATGTGATAATTAGATTTCTGAGGCAAAAGTCAAGGGACCTAATTTTATCGGCCTCCAGGAAGATGGCAGTCATTAAGGGCCCGGACCACTCAGAGCTCCAAATCTACTCGGATCTGTCTCCCATCACTTTAGCCAGACGGAGAGAGATGAAGCCAGCTTTGGAGGTTCTGATCAGACATAAAATACAATATTGATGGAGCTTCCCATTTGCCTTGTTGTTTCAACATAATAGTTCCTCTTATTCAGCCAGCTCACGGGAGGAGTGCCAAGAGCTTCTCAAACGCCTCCACTTGTTGCCCGCAGAGGAATCGAGCGAGGGTCAGGCTAATATGCCGATGCCACTTCCTACCAAGCGATGGGGGGAAGTAATTCGCATTAATTAATTAATCCTCTCTCTGCGCCCCTCCCAGAGCGGACCATCCTGGCAGAGCCCCTCCGCTTCGGCAGACCCTACTTGAGACTGTTTTTTGGGAGTCCTGGAACGCTTTTTGCACTTGCATCTTCCTCTGGACGGCTGCTGACAGTTAACTGTTTACTTTGTTTGTTTTAGAATGTTGAGGTTTAAGGAAGCTGAACGGCCTATTTTCCATAGCCCTAATCGGTGCACTAGGACTAGGTCTAGAATAAAGAATGTGCCAGGTACTGAAGGGATCTCACGGGAAAAGTACTAGGGCCCTTAGTTGTACACTTTAACCTAAATTAGTAGGCTTCTCTACCCCGGCATTACAAGTGGTCATTAGCCAGGCCAGCACCAGTCCTCATAGCGAGGCCCTATGGGTCTTATTCTCCCCCCTTCCCCGATACATACTCTAACTGTTTCTAGTACCCCTCCCTTTGAGGGTAGTTTGGCGGTATGGTCAGCCAAACCTCCACCCCTGAATCCGCCACTGCAGTTAGGTGGCTAGGGAGGTTATGTTTATTATGTTCATTAAGTTGTTTACTTGTTTGTTTCTTGTTTAGGTCATCTTACGTGAAAACTGAAAGTTTAACGTTATTATTACTCTTCTCTCCTTCCTTTGTTCTTGTCTCACCTTCTCCGGTCGGGAAATATCTCCACTCCACTCTACCTCAACATGCTCGGGCTCACAAGCTGAGGTTACTGGCTCTGTCTGGTCTCCCCGCCCCGCGGGGCCTGGATCCAGGGATGGGTGTCAGCAGCTGATGAGCACTCCTCACTTCAACACGGTCATGGCTAGTGCAGAGTATACATTTGTGACGCATAATGTACAAGGCTTCAATTCCCAATTCAAGAGGAGGAAGGCTTTCCTTTACTATAAAGAGATTAAGCCATCAGTGCTCTTCTTGCAAGAGACCCACTTCTCCCGTAACCATGTCCCTAGCTACTTACACAAAGACTACCCGGTATTTTTCTCAGCGACACAACCTACTAGGAAACACCCTTATGCATGGAAATTGAACAAGCTACTTCTCACAATTCCCTCCCTGCATGAACAAATGGCCGGTGACTTGCAATTATTCTTCGATCAAAATCCGCTCACAGACGTGGGAATTGGTTGAACTTAACTCGAATATCACAGAGGAGGAAGTTCAAACGGCCATTAAGAACCTTAAGACGGGCAAAGCCCCAGGGCCGGACGGGTTCACTAACTCATATTACAAAAATTACCCGCCTTTCTCTGTAAACTATTCAATTCAATTCTTGATGGTGACTCGAAGCCCCCAGAGCTTAACAGGGTGGATCTAGTCCTCTTTCCCAAAGAGGGCAGGGACCCTCTCGAGGCCAAGAATTATCGACCGATCTCCCTTATGAATGGAGACATTAAGCTCCTGGCTAAGATAATGGCGGGCAGGGTCTCGGACTTCCTACCAGATTTGGTTCATAAGGACCAAACAGGCTTCATCCCCTATCGACAGACAGCAGATAATATCAGGAGGACGCTGAATGTCTTGCACTCTGCGCAAGTAGCTAGCACACCTTTGTGCGTTCTGGCGCTGGATATCGAGAAGGCCTTCGACATGGTCGAGTGGCCTTATCTCTATTCAGTCCTGGGGAAGTTTGGCTTCGGGGGACGTTTCATTAACCTAATTAAAACACTTTATCATTACCCAGCAGCCAAAATTAGATTACCAGGAACAAAGAAAGTGGATATTAAAATTCAGAGAGGGACTAGGCAGGGATGTCCACTCTCTCCACTATTATATGCTTTGGCGATTAAGCCCCTTGCCCAGGCCATTAGGACCAGATCGGACATCCAGGGCCCGGAGGTGGGATTTCAACACTTTAAATGTTCGCTATTTGCGGACGATCTGCTGTGCACTCTGACAAATCCGGTAGCATCGATTGCCAATCTTATGCTGACTATCGATAGTTTAGCTTACACTCGGGTCTAAAAATTAACTGGGATAAGACTGAGGCGATGGGCGTGGGGATGCGGCAGACGGACATTCAGGTTCTGAAACTTAGGTACAAGTTTGTCTGGCCGTCAGACGGCATACAATACCTGGGGGTCAGGATCACGGAGAGAGTCTCAGGGATGTATAAAGCAAACTACCCCCCACTGTTTCGGAAACTGTTGGACGACTTGCAAAAATGGTCTAAATATATTATATCTTGGACAAGGCGTATCGCTACTATTAAAATGAATGTGTTACCTAAAATTCTTTACCTATTTAGGACACTGGCCATCCCAGTAGAAACCCGAGATCTAGAAAGAATGCAACAACATATTTTTAAATTTATTTGGGCAAACAAACCACCGCGTATAGCTAAGCAGTTAATGTACAGGCATAGAACCCAAGGTGGTCTCTCCTGCCCCAATCTTAGGCTGTATCTAAGAGCCGCCCAGCTAGCTTTCTTACCTAGAGCCCACTCAGTCAAACACCAACCTACCTGGGTGTTTATGGAGAATCAAGATCTCAAGCCCTGGACGTGGGACACTATTATATGGCATCCAGGGTCTAACCAGCCTCTTCCTAAATTTTCCAACCCAATGATTAAAATACCTCTCTCGGTATGGGATTGGGCAGTCAAGAAGCGTCAGTTGTCAACCCCGCTGTCCCCTCTAACCTCCATTAGATTATTTCCAAATTTTAAAGAAGTTTTTCACGCAGAGTCCCGTCAGTGGTGGGCTCTTGGACAATTAGATAGGATAAACACCTGGTTCTCCAACTATATAATGTACCCACATGCTTAAATGCTGGATAAGTACGATATCCCACCAAGAGAAAATTGGCGTTACCTGCGTCTTAGGCACTGGTTAACGTCGTTGGTACAGAGTCTAGGACCCCCAAGATCAACCTGGTTCTCTGTGGTGTGTAAGAACCTGCCTCTGACTAGGGGTACACTGGGAGCCCTGTACTCCTTTTTTAATAGGGCTGATAAAACTCCTAAACCCCCCTTTATGCACAAATGGGAACAGGACCTGGGAAGGGGACTGGGGCGGGCGGAGTGGAAGGAGGCCTTTACCAATCTGTCTAGGGGCTCTATTACATATAATATTCTGGAGGTGCCGCTTAAAGTCCTACACAGGACATACCTCACCCCCGCTAGAATGCATTCTATGAACTTGCAGGACAACGATAAATGCTATAGGGGCTGTCATCAGAAAGGGGAGTTTTTGCATATTTGGTGGTCATGCCCAGTGGCTATGGACATTTGGGAACAAGCTATGAGACTCGGATCTAAATAATTTGGTAGCCCAATTCGACCCTCAATTGAAAATTGCCTTCTAGGAATGCATATAGACGCCTTAACTAAAATACAAAATAAGTTATTGCAATTTATTAATTTAGCAGTTAAACAGCATATAGCTAGAAAATGGATATCCCCAAGGCTTAGTTTAGGTGAGATAATCACCGAGGTTAACTTCATTATGATTAATGAAAAATTAACCAGTACTTTAGAAGATCAGTACCCCCAGTTTTTAAAGATATGGACCCCTTGGCTAGACTCCCAACATAGTATATCGATTAGGTAAGGCACACTATTCTCTCCTTTTGCCTTTTGTCCTTTTTTCTATCTTTCTCTTTCTTTCCTTTTTTTCTGTGTTTTTTTTTTTTTTTTTTGGTCTTCTCTTTAATTACCGTTTCTGTTTATACTAGATATTATGTTAAGTTAATTAGTTGCAATTACTGAGTTCTATTGGCTAATTTCAGAGTTCCTCTTTATTTTATATATTGAGTAGGCTAAGTTTAGGTTTGAGGAGGGAACTCCTCAGTAAGTAAATCACAGAAAATTATTCAAAAAATGTGTGAAGACTGCAGAATATCCTAGGATTGATTGCACCTTGTATTTAAGTTTTGAAATCTGACACTGTGTTTATGTTTAACATATAATGCTTGGCAATGGAGAATCTGTCAATCTGATCTATCATTAACTGCTGTGTTTTACCTTTGGTCTTTAATAAAAAGATTGGAATAAGAAATGACACTCTGCTACAATGTAAAGTACATTGTGTACAAGTGTACAGCCTGTATAACAGAGTAAGTTTGCTGTCCCCTCAAAATAACTCAACACACAGCCATTAATGTCTAAACCGTTGGCAACAAAAGTGAGTACACCCCTAAGTAGAAATGTCCAAATTGGGCCCAAAGTGTCAATATTTTGTTTTCGACACCATTATTTCCCAGCACTGCCTTAAACCTCATGGGCACAGTGTTCACCTGAGCTTGACAGGCTGCCACTGGAGTCCTCTTCCACTCCTCCATAATGACATCACGGAGCTGGTGGTTGCTAGAGACCTTGCACTCCAGCACCTTCCGTTTGAGGATGCCTCACAGATGCTCAATAGGGTTTAGGTCTGGTGACATGCTTGGCCAGTCCATCACCTTTACCATCAGCTTCTTTAGCAAGGCATTGGTCGTCTTGGAGGTGTGTTTAGGGTCGTTAACATGTTGGAATACTGCCCTGCGGACCAGTCTGGGAAGGGAGGGGATCATGTTCTGCTTTAGTATGTCACAGTACATATGGAATTCATGTTTCCCTCGATGAACTGTAGCTCCCCAATGCTGGCAGCACTCATGCAGGCCCAGACCAAACATATATACAAATATGTCTATCTGTATATAGACTATTGAGCAAACTAAGGAATACACGAATTGCCATAAATATTTGCTTATGGATTGAGAGCTGGCTAAAAGACAGGAAGCAAAGGGTTGTTGTAAATGGAACATACTCCGATTGGACTAATTTGGTAAGTGGGGTTCCTCAGGGTTCAGTATTAGGTCCTCTCCTTTTTTTAACATATTTATTAATGACTTAGAGGTGGGATTGGAGTATGGTGTCTCCATTTTCGCTGATGACACGAAGTTGTGCAAGGTAATTAAATCAGATAATGATGTGCTTTCCCTCCAAAGGGATTTACATAAAATTGAGGAATGGGCATCTAAATGGTAGATGAGATTTAATACGAATAAATGAAAAGTTATGCATCTCGGAAGGAAAAATAGCCATGCAATTTATAATCTTAATGGAGCAAATCTAAGTGTATCAGATATTGAAAGAGATTTGGGAGTGCTTGTGGACAACCACCTAGGTAACAGTGCTCAAAGCCAAGCAGCAGCTGCAAAGGCAAATAAAATATTAGCATGTATTAAGAAGGGTATAGAAGCAAGGGAAGCAAATATAATTCTGTCACTATACAAATCTCTAGTGCGTCCTCATTTGGAATATGGAGTACAATTTTGGGCACCACTTCATAAAAAGGACATTTTAGAGCTGGAAAAGGTACAAAGGAGGGCAACAAAACTAATAAGGGGAATGGAGGGGCTAAGTTATGAAGAAAGACTAACCAAATTAAACTTATTTTCTCTAGAAAAAAGGTGACTAAGAGGAGATATTATTACCTTATATAAATACATCCAGGGTCAGTATAAAGATTTTTCAAGGGAGCTTTTTGTGCCATGAGTTTTTCAACTGACAAGAGGACATCCCTTGAGGTTAGAAGTATAAAGATTCCACCTTAAAGAAAGAAAAGGGTTCTTCACAGTAAGGGTGGTTAATCCATGCCCATGAGGGTTAAGGCAGTGCTGGAAAATAATGGTGGCCACACAAAATATTGACACTTTGGGCCCAATTTGGACATTTCCACTTAGGGGTATACTCACTTTTTTTGCCAATGGTTTAGACATTAATGGCTGTGTGTTGAGTTATTTTGAGGGGACAGCAAACTTACACTGTTATACAGGCTGTACACTTACTACTTTACATTGTAGCAGAGTGTCATTTCTTCTGTGTTGTCACATGAAAAGAAAAAATAAAATATTTACAAAAATGTGAGGGGCGTACTCGCTTTTGTGAGATACTGTATAAAGGTAAGAGCATGAAATTATAACTGCTTGTGTTACAATGTTTAAACATCTTAAATAAATTCTTGATATGAATGTACTTTCATTTTAACAGTTTTTATTTTTAATAAGCGACCAGGTATAGTAATCTTTTCTGAATGGCTCTGGCATGTGCTTCGCTTATAATCAGCAAAAATAATTGCATTTCTGGGACACCCACAGACTTTAGAGACACAAAAAAGGAAAGAGGATCGCTAAGTAAGAAACTGCAATCTTCAAAGTAAAATTTAAGGTATTAAAATTACTTTTTGCTAATAACTGTACACTACAAATGTGCTTATTTAGTTTACTGTAACAAAAGACAAATGTGCCGTAAGGTTCCTTTTTCCCCAAAAAATTAACATTAGTCTGAATCATAATAAATCACAAGTCTAATGCACACTTACCAAATTAAAAGTTCCTTTGCACCATGATTTGCGGGTACCTACTAGTTTAAAAACTCCTCTAGCCTTTCTACCATCCTATCCCCTAGCACAAAAGGTCCCTCATCATTAAGGTGCAATCCATCCCTGCTATAGAGATTGTACCCAACTGAGAAGTCAGCCCAGTGCTCTAAAACCCCAAACCCCTCCATAGTGCACCACATCTTTAGCCACACATAAACATCCCTAAGATCCTTCTGTCTCCCTGGACTAGGACGTGGCACATGGCACAGGTAGTATCTCAGAAAATACTATCTTAGAGGTCCTTGTCTCAGCTTATTACCTTTTTCTATAAAATCATTCTTTAGGACACTCCATCTTCCATTAACTTTGTCATTGGTACCAATATGTACCAAGACCGCCGGTTCATTTTCAGCCCCTCCCTATAATTTATCTACCCATTCCACAACATGCAGAACCCGAGCACCCGGGAGACAGCAAACCGTTCAATTGTTGGGATCTGTGTAATTTCACTGATGTTCAGTCGCTGCTCTTAGTGCCTAATGCAACCAACAGAGGTTGCATTCCTTTGTCATAGAAGGGATAGCAGAAGTGATAAAGTACATTGAATATGAAATACATTTAAAAGACACTCTCTCATATTTTCAATTATGTATTTAACGTACAGCATAGTGATAGGTTACCACCTACAAACACACCTATACTTTGCTAACCTAGACCGCACTGAGCATGCACAATGCAAAATATAAGGGAGCTACCTAGGATCTCTCCAGATAATAAATAAAAGATAAATAAGAAAATAATTTAAAAAAATAATATGAGCGTCACTGTATTAGCAGGTTTGTGAACCACTGCCCTAGGATATAATATGGTATGGTACAATGAGCTGGGTGGGGGTAAAATAAATAACATTATCTAGGAAGACACTACCCCCTACTTGCCATTGTGGGCTGTGGTGGGCAATCAGCCAACAACCCCCACTTAGCTACCCTATTAGCCCATAACCCCTAACCTAACATTAGGGAAAATAATTGAGTACACGTGAAAATAAATATTGCTTGAAGCCCTCAATCCTCTCTTGACTGAAGACCCTTGCCCCTCCTCTCTTAGGTCCCACAGCAAAGGCCCAATACAAAAACCCAGCTGCTCTGTAATTTATTTATTTATTTTATATATACATTAAGAGGAGCTCCCTGAGATAGATGTCACAGTTTGGCATCACCCCCAAATTTTACACTAACGTGTTAAGCTTGTGTTTGGCTGAAGTTGCTGTCAATCACTATTTGTTGTAGCATATTAAAAGAACTGAACAGTGATCTTATCTGCATTCAAGATTACATCCCAAGCGACAATTGGGTTACAGAAAAACAGTGGTTGAGTCACTGAACATTACATGTGCTGCAATGTGCTTTGGCATGCTTTTTATTTCCTATAAATTGCAGTCCTTAATGATCACAGGGCTTAGCTATTTACTTAATGTTTGCCTACAACAAAGCATAAATGCTCATAAAAGTTAATAAATGAAAGTCTGTATTTATTTTTATTTGTAAAGTATTTTTACAAAAATTTAAGGACACAGTAAATATGACACTTCATTGGTTCTTTAGAGTTAGTGCAGAAATAAAAATACACATATAATAACTATGTGTATTGTTGGTTTGAGTGAATATTTTAGAATACTGAGCTTGAAGTGCTATATTTAATACATAAATTATATGAGAAACTCCCCCCACTCTAAGGGCATTAACGCTGATCAACCATTTAAGTGGCAAATTGAATTTACAATTTCAAAACAGTTACTGAGCAGTGCAAATTACCTTTCAGTATTTTTAAATTGCCAAAAGTAAGTACAGTAGACTCTCAAGCAACCAGAAAAAAATTTGAATACTGTACTTTAAATAAAAATGATATTTTAAAGGGTTCAACAAACGCCATTACCCAGGCATGATCATTTGGGCTAGTTTCTAGAAATAAAAGACACAACACTGAAATGGGAGAAAACAGGCCACAGCTTTTATTAATTTACATAGTAAATTAGTAAACATATGTAATAACGGATAACTTCTTGACGTATTATGGAGGAGGAGCCGGCCACCGACAGTTACCTCACGCCTTGGGCCGGTACCAAAAACCACCCAATGGGTTAACCTTTAAGCATGCTGTGAGGTAGGGCTACGCCCAGGTCAACTCACCTCTTGCCACAGAGCAAGCAAGGGAACACTGCGCTTGCGACCCCCCCCCCCCCCCCGTACTATGCAAAGCCAAAGCCCGTTTAACCCTTTCTTTAAGTTCCAGCATGAGGGGCACAAGGCCAATCTCCTTCAAATGAACCCTATCTTTGCTTAAGAACTCATCTGCTGCTTACAAATCAAACTCTTTGTGCCGGATAGCAACGCCGCCTTGCCGGAGCACAACACTAGACATCTGCTTGTTTATCTTTTAACGCGCTTTATCCTGCAGGACTGGATCCCTCACGTTACGCCAGGCTCGTCTCTTAATAATCTGCGACCAGATGAGTGTAAGGCCAGTGAATGTCTTTGCCCATTTTCCTACATCCTGTCTCATCATTTTTAGAATGCCAGGCATAGGGACTATACCAAGGTCATTCCCTACTGCATGAATCAACAACAAATTGGGACTTCCATAGCGCTGGGCATAACCTTCCAGCATTCCATTTGACTGGAACCCCGCATTCCCCGAATCCTGAGCCATCTCACGTGCAAGTCCGTGACCGGTAAGCCCTGCTGAAACTTATTGTCCGTATAAAATAAGACTTGCTGAATTCCGCTCCCCACAGGTAAACTGCTACCACTATTGGAAATAATTCCAAAAAGGTAAGGTTCCTAGTAAGGCCGGCCGACTCCCATCCCAGCGGCCAGGTAGCGGCACACCACTTGCCCTTAAAGTAAGCTCCAAAACCAAGAAACCCCGCTGCATCTGTAAACAATTCCAGATCCGTGCTGGCAACGCTTCCCGCGTGTATCAGAGCGGAACCATTAAAAGTCTGCCAAGAAAACCCTCCAAACCGTTGCATCATCACGTACGGCCCTCGTGACTTTAATAAGGTGATGCGCCCTTTTTACGCCGGCCGTCGCAAAGGATATTCTCCTGCAAAATATCCTCCCCCATGGGGATAATTTTACAGGTGAAGTTCAGTTTTCCTACTATGGCGACGTTTAAGCGATACCCTTTTGGCACCTTCCAACGCCTTCAATTCTTTTCCTGGGGAAGACTGCATTCCAATCTTATGGAATCAATCTGTATCCCCCATAAAAGTCAACTTGTGAGTCGGGCCTTTGGTCTTACTATGGGCCAAAGGTACCCCAAACTCCCGAAACAGCCTTGTGAACCTGTCCAGGAGGAAACCACATGTATCATTCTGACCGGGACCGCCGAATGAAAAATCATTCAAATAGTGTGTAATGCTCCGGTGACCTGTCTCCATTTTTGCTACCCACTGCAGAAACGTGCTAAACGCCTCAAAATAGGCGCACGAAATGGAGCACCCCATTGGTAGGCACAAGTCGACAAAGTAATTTTCGTCAATAAAACAACCCAACAGTCTGTGACTCTCGTGATGCGCCGGCAGCAACCGAAAAGCCGCTTCTATGTCTACTTTTGCCATAAGGGCACCTGCTACCGCTTTTCGCACCATTTCGGTCGCCCGATCGAAGGAAGCGTAGGCAACCCCCGAAAATCCTTTGTTATGCCGTTGTTAACTGACCCCCCTTTTGAAAACGACAAATGGTAAATAAGCCGGAACTTACCCTTCTCCTTCTTTAGAATTACTCCCAGGGGAGAGATGTCCAAGCCCCTCATGCGGCCTAACAGTACTTCAACTCTCTTAGAGTTGATCCTTTGTTTGGTTATAGCCAAAGTGGGAACACTTAGATAATAGATCTTTTTGTTATCTGTATCCCTAAAGATGGGCACAGAGAGAAATAACAAAAAAAGGGGGAACACTTTTATGTGGCTAAATATGTTATGAATTGCCTCATACTAAATTAAAAAAAAACAATCTTTAATGAAAATGATTTAAAATAATTTTTATAATTAAAATCTGATTGTTTAAAACAAAGAATATATACAAACAGATATCTGAATTTATTCTCCAGAGAATACAATGACGTCACTACAGTAATTGGTTTAGATATAATGTGATATATTTTTTATTTTTAAAAACGGCTTATAACCAATATATTTTTGTCCCTTAAGATTTTTACAATTTCTCTATAGCTGCTAAGTAAATATAGCAGGTGATATTATATTGGTTAGAGTTGATCTATAAATTGCAAGATGTGCAGCTAATCGAGGCCTCTTAATAGTGACTCTCAAGCAACCAGAAACTACATTTATCCAGCATCTACCAATCCCTGTTGGTGCTGGATAACTTAGAGTCTACTGTAAAATAAGTTAATGATTCATAAATAAAGCAATTGATAAACATACTTTAACATTTGAGCTTTTAAACTCTGTTTTCTGCAAATTAAAAAGAGCTCAACTTATTGTTAATGCTAAGAAGTGTAGTTAAAGCTCACATTCAGGAGTGATAAACCACAAGTACATGCCCAGCTTGTACAGATCAGAATAATGGTAACAATTTAACACTTAATTGTTTATGTGACTATTATTATTTAACAATCTGGGCATGCTCCTGTGATTTATCTCTCCTGAATGTGAGCGTTAATTAAGTATGTGAAATAAATTATAGATTAGTAAAGTGAGAGGACTTTTTCATGTAATTTATGCTTAAAATATTCAAGGTACCCTGATATCCAAGCTCAAATATTTAACATTATTTTCTGTTTAGTCTTTTAGTCATGTCAGACTCTCCATGACCCTATGGGCCACAGCATGCCAGGCACCTCTTGTGTCTGCTTATGTAAATCCATAAGTTTTTCATGGCAAAGATACTGCATTGGCTTGCCAGTTCCTTTCCATTGGAACGTGATTTGTCTGACCTCTCTGCTATGACCTGCTCACAGCTTCAATGAGGTACACAAAAGCCCCTTCACCAAGACAAGGTAGCAATCCAGAAGGGGCAAATATCTAATATTTTCACTTCTTTTTTTAAACCAACCAATTGTAATTATATTTATTTATTTGTACATTTGTATTTTTAATTTCTGAAATAACTAGTTTGCTTTGTCACAGAGAACATTTTTTAATTTTATTTATGTGCTATTAACATATTATGACATTTCTCAGACTGAATAAAACAGAAGGATATAATTTAAGTTCACAGAACTAGTCTCTATCCATTAATACATTTTCCAACTTACAGAAAAGACTCAGTGAAAATCTATAATGACAGAACTATGGACCTTATTAAATTGCAAGCCCACCGATTACGTCATACCGGCCATAATTCTGCAGGCTTGCAAGTTGCTACAGTTACAGAGCGATTCAATAGAACAAGCCTGCAACTACCTGGCCGAAAGCCTAAACCGTAAACCATGCATTCAGAGGGTGATCATAATGAATTAAACAAGGCCGTAACTACCGATTTAGAAACAGCCAATAGTAAATGAGGCCGTCATCATTACGTCAGTAAAACATGGAGGCTACACGTCAATCAATTAGGGTTTAGGGGTCTAATATACGATTAGATTCACAAACCGGCAATGTACAAAATAATAAAAATTAATGGCGATACTGTTCTAGTCCATGTGGGTGGCCTGATAAGTATTAAATCATTGATTCCCGAGATTGATATGACAAGTAAATTAAACATAAAAAACAATCATTTTAAAGTTGATAACCTTTCCATAAACGCTAGTTTGTTTCTCTGCTTGTTTTTTTCTCTGGTGGCCCCCAATGTCATCATGCATTTTAGTATAATTATTATTTATTATTATTATTATTATTTAACGTTTATTTGTAACATATTCCGTAGCACTATAAAACAATATTAACACTTGCAAAAAATGGAGGGCCCTGTCTTTTAGATCTTCCCTATACTTATCAAGCAATCTAAATCACCAATTAAAATACAGAGCTGCACATTAGCATAAAAGAGCAGAACACAAAATGCTTAGGAAGACTGTAGAGAAAAACAGCTATATCCAATTTACTTGGTGGGGTGACAATGTCCCTTTAATAAACAATGATGCATATGAGATTCCAAGATTCTTTCTTACATATCTGAAATAGAAACATGTCGCCTATCCCTCAGCCTTTTCTCTTCCTACATTCCTCCTGTTTCCCCTTCAATTTACCCCCTTATACCAATGCTGATTTTCCCTGTTACAATTAAAAAATACTGATCCATCCATTCTCATATATAACAAGGGTCACTAATGATTTTCAGCCTTATTAAATTGTGATTCGGCCAATTGAAATAGGGCTCTATATAAGCACAGAGCATATTTTTTTCACAGAAGTTTTTAGTTAGTAAATACCTTGCTTTTGGATAAAAGTTCACTAGCTAAAATTTCTGTCAAAAAATATGCTATGTGCTTATAAAAAGCCCTATTCAATTGGCCAAATCCCAATTTAATAAGGCCGTTTATGTCTCATCAAAGATCCTCATTAATTATATGTACCGTATATACTTGAGTATAAGCCAAGTTTTTCAGCCCTTTTTTTAAGGCTGAAAAGGGCCCCCTCTGCTTATACTCAAGTCACCCTGTGTCTCTTTCCCCACAGGGTATCTCCGCCCCCGTGTCTCTTCCCCCCTCTCCCTCTCCTGTGTCTCTTTCCCCCCTCTCCCTCGTGTCTCTTTCCCTCCCCCTCCCTTATCAACCTCCTCATCTTCCCTCCTCAACCCCCCTTCTCATAGAATAGGTGCCTCGGCTTATACTCGGGTCGGCTTATACTCGAGTATATACGGTAATTGTATCTGAATCCACCTTTCTTCCGATTCCTCACAGGTTTCTAATTCACCTACAAACAAGAGCAAAATGTGTGCTGCCACTGATGCAAAAAAACATATATAGTTGTGAGTGTACGAGTTGTTGCTAACGCTTGCAGGCTCGTGCAGCGAGTTGTGGCCCTCTCATATCGAGGGCTGCGGGCGAGGGCCTCAGTTGCTGGCATGGAGCGCCGAAGGCGCTCTTTGCCAGCAACTGCGACCCTCGCAAACTTTACGTCGCAACGCAAACAATACGACACACCAACTACAACCCTCGCAAACTTTACCTGGCAACGCAAACAACATACGAGACACGTTAACACACATTACGACCTCGCAACAATCGGATGCAACTCGCGAACAGTACAAAATTCTAAACACAATCAATACACACACCACATACATAAAAAAGCTTACCTACAGCAAGAGGAAGCATCCAGGACCTCAAAAAAACAACTTACAACTTCATTTAACTCAAAATAAAAGAGTTTAGACACTAAAAAAGTCGCTAAGCGAGAGAAAAAATGGCCGACGAACAAAACGAAAACGAGGCTACAGCACTCTAAACACCACAACAAGGGGCGGAGCCAGCGTCCGGAGCGAGTGGACGCAGTTAGGGAGAGCTCCGCAGCAGATTCCCAAGAAAGGGCATATAAATGCCCTAAAAGCCCCTGAGTTGGCGGAAAAGAACCCGGAGGGAGCCCCAACAACATCAGGGGACTCCAGGAGGGAGCAGCCCAGACCCCCGCGAGGTGCGACCGGTCGGCGGAAGAAGACCGGGAGCGGAGAGGCGGAGGGGCCAGGCAAGAGGCCCGGGAGAACCACACAGCACCCCAGACTCACCGCAGGAGCGGAGGCCCAGCGGTGAGTCCACGGTAGCAGAGGAGGAGAGGAGACTGGCGGGAACGAGGAGGGGAAGAGGCGGCCGCCATCTTGGCCGCGCGGTAAGCTGGCAGGCAGAGGGGCAACGGGGCTCTGTATAACCCGCTAGACCCCAGGAGACAAGGGGAGGAGAAAACAGGGGCAAGGACCCCAGGCCAGGGCAGAAAAAGAGGGCCTCAGGGGACAACTAGAGGGCGGCGGGGCAGAAGAGGAAAGGCCAGTGAAAAAGCGGCGGCCATCTTGTGGCGCAGCAAGGAGGGCCCAGGCCTAATACTAAAGCCCCCAAAGCCCGCAGACACCTTCAACAAGGCCCAGAACCCCCCCTCAAGGCCCATAATTTTATCACATTGCCCAGACAGGCCAATGCCCAGCTATACCCAGCTCAGTAATCCTGAACTTTAAGAAGAGATATAACTGCACAATTAGCCAAGACATCACTTATACTTTGTAAAGCTGTACCCTAACACAAAAGAGGGGTTACACCTAAGATCCAAGAAATAAGGAGAAGAAGCAATCTCATTTACACAGTATAGCTGTATATCTCCTCCTTACAGCCCTGGGAGTGCACAGAAAAGACAACTCTGCCACCATCAAAAACACTACGAGTGACACTTGGTGGAACTTTGATAATTACACAACCCAGGTCTGCTGGGGGCACAGAATTGCGGAGCACACCAGCTTAAGGAGATGTAGCTGAAGTGACTATGCACAATTCTCGCCGGCAGGGACTGAGAGATGCCAAGACACCACTACAGAAACTAGATATGAGCAGACGAAGCAGACCACAACAGACCTAATCACTAGAGAGGAAAAAGCTAATACGGAGTGACCCCCCCCCCAGTGGAATCCACCCAATGTCTGGACACCCAACGGCTACCCCAGGAAGAAGCAGCTCCATAAAAATGGTGAAAAACAAAAAATCACTAACATCAAAAAAAATTGATGAGCATTTCAAGGTCTCAGAAACACAGGCGGCACTGATGAAGGACCCTGCAAGGATCGAGGCCCTCCTGGCCTCCCACATCAATAGGGCGGTCAAATCTTTGCAGAAAGACATACAAGAGATTGGCCAAAGGACCCATCAACTCGAGGATACCGTTGACCAGGTGGTAGAGGCCCAGGAGAGGGACAGGGCCAACATCGCTGACAACACCTCCCGTATCTCTGGCATAGAGGATAAACTGGAAGACTTGGAGAATAGATCCAGACGATTCAACCTGAGGATCAGAGGCGTTCCTACGGCAATAGTCGACCTCCCTCGCTACCTTAAGGCCACGATCGATGAGATCATCTCAGGACACCCGGACCATGAATGGGAAGTTGAGCGTGCGCATAGAGCCCTTGGGGGAAGCCGTAACCTGGACCTACCTAAAGACATCATCGTCAGGCTTCTTCGCCAACAATCCAGGGACCTGATCCTTGCAACTACCCGCAAAAAGACCTCGATCACAGGCCCAGACGGACGGGGCCAAACTTAAATTTTTCACGGATCTCTCCCCTTCCACACTACAAAAACGGAGGCTGATGAGGCCTGCCCTGGAAGTCCTCCTCCACCACGGCATCAGGTACCGTTGGGGATTCCCATTTGCCCTTATTTTCTCAGTGGGAAGCACCCAATATACAACACGCTCTCTAGACGAATGTCAAGAACTTCTAAAGAGACTGGATCTTACTGGGGGGGACCCGACCCGACAACATCCGCATCAGCAGCTTTATCTCTTCCAAAAAGACAGTGGTCTGAAGCGACCAGGCAAAAGAGGCCTACAGACCAAACCCCAAAAATCGCTCATGGGCGACCCACCCAGATCATGGACTCGCAGATGCAATAGCACAGTTAATGCCACCCTCAGAGACTATCAAACAGGTTAGAACACTTGAAAGGGTAACAGGCTACCAAAGACTAATCTCGGCATCCACAGGATCTACAAGGGCTGTCTAAAAACACCATACCAATATTCCCTGGTGGAGACCAACATAGAAGTCGCTTGGAACAGAACCAGCCTTTTATCATGACTTTTTATTTTTCTTACTTTTTTACATAGGCCCTCAAAGGAGCTTGGGACCCCAAGCGGGGCCACATCAACCAAGGACTTTTGAACTGTTACTAACACATGTTTTGCTTTCCTTTCCTTTTTAGCAGGTTTTAGCAGACTGTTAAAGTTATAAGTTTTAATGCAATTTGAAGAAAATATATTAAGTCTGGCGGGACCTTCCTTCACTAGACCAGGTCTAAATGTTTATACTGCTTTTAGTTAATGTCCTTGCCGGCGGGATTAGGAACAGAGGCAGTTAGTGTTTTAAGAGTGTAGAATGCTTAAGACAGGGCGGGTAGTCCTAAGACAGCAAGACCTCTTGGCAACAACTGTACTCTCCTTCCTCTGCGGTCTCTACATTGCTGCTCTCCTCCCTGCCACTTATCAGCATGGGCTCACTTGCCCTTGTACTCCCCCCTGCTGTCTAGCTGAAACCTGTCACCTAGTGCTTCCACATACTTGTCATCCCTTTCTCTCTGGCTGTTTAAGGGAATTCGAACCAAACCAGGATACACTTTACATAGCTGAGGCAGAGGCAGCGGCCTATCTGCTGGACAGTGGGCCAAGCTGCCCGGCTTCAGAGAGTGGAGAAACTCTGGTACTATTGGAATGGATCTCTTTTAAGCCTACTAAGATGGGTTCAAATAGCTCAGAGACAATATCAGATTTGCTTGCTACTACCTTTCCTCCCTTAGACCTCCTGGGAACACCTTTGAACTACTCATTCTCATGCCTCTTTACCCCCCACAGAGCTAATCATACTAGATCACTTCCTGGCCGGACTCAACCACTCCTGTTCCCGAGAGGGGGAAAACCGTTCCGCACTCCCGCCTCAGCGATCCTCCGGAAGGGTAAGGCTACACTAATGCATCAGATATGTACACCTCCAGTTTACCTATGACCACACCTTTGACATTACTCACCCACAATGTGAATGGTTTCAACTCCCCCTTCAAGCGAAGGAAGGCTTTCCTATATTATAAGACCCATAACCCCATGGTGATTGTCATGAATCACCCAGGGGCCATATTGGATTTGGTGTGAACTATGCTGGGGCCATTTTGTGACTGGCAGCAGTGGCCATTTTGGGCGGGGTTATCTTCCACATGCTGTTGCCATGTGGAAGAACAAAAGGTTTGGGTTGTGGTGATAATATGTTAGTATTATATTGTATATTGTATTGTGGAGTGATAGCTATGTTTTAATTAGTCAACACTCCCCCATTGTATAAACTCTCAGTCAGGAGTTGGCCATATGGTCTTTAGTGTAAACAAAGGAGATAACAGACCAAATAGATTTGCCAGACTGCCAGGCACCGCAGGACAATAGTATAGTATGGGGTTTCCCAACCACAAGCCCAGGGGCATAGTTCAAGAGCTAATAAAGGATGTTTCTCCCTTGAGAGCCAGCCACCAAATGAATTAGTAGCCACGCCTGGGGAAGGCCCTGGGGGAGGAGACTAATAAGTTCCCACAAATTACTTCTGTGAGAATGGCCAGAGGGGAATGAGGGTTTGACTAAGAGTAGCCACTCCCTCCACTGTGTGTGTGTGAAATGTTTTAAATATGTGGTTCCAAAATAAAACGTGGTTCATAATTTTCATCAAGACGTGGTGTGTAGATGTATTATTTACCTGGGGACATATGCTTGCAGTAAGATTCGTCAGACTTACTGTCAATATTGCTCAGTCTAAATCAAGGGCTGAGACATGATGTTCCTGTACTCAAAGCTACTCCAAGGTCCAGAGTAACCCAAATCAAGTCAGCAGACCCCAGCCAGAGAGTGGGTCGTGACAGTGATCTTCCTACAGGAGACACACTTCGCCAGGAATAAAGCACCAACCTACTTCAACAAAAATGATCCTCATTATTTCTACTCCACCCAAGTCTCCAAAAAAGAAGGAGTGGCGATATTGCTCCATAAGAGCCTCCAATTTCAACTAACAACTAAGATAGTGGATCGAGAGGGATACTACATAATTTTAAAGGGGACGATTTTGGGTACTCCAGTTTCACTGGCCTCCTTCTACGACCCCACGACAGCGCCACATAAGACCCTGACCAGATTCTTAAGGGTTCTGGAGGGGGGAGAATGGGGTAAATTAATTATAGGAGGGGACTTTAATTTGGTATTAGACCCAGAGGCAGATAAATCTAAAACTCCACAACAAGATCGCTTCGCCAAAAAAAACAGGCATATCTTAAAACTCCTACACTCCTTAGACCTGGTTGACGCCTGGAGAGGTCTGCACCCGAGAGGGAGGGAATATACTTTTTACTCCCCCACCCATGGGACTTATTCTCGTATAGACACAATATACATAAGCAATCCGCTTCTAGACAGCTCGAACAAAGCGATTATAGAGACTGAATGAATACTTAGTATCACTACCCAGATTCCAGGAGCAAACTGAGAGGGAATTAGTTGAATTTTTCGAGTCCAATGTGGGCAGGGGTACAGAGGCGGGATGGGTCTGGATGGCCCATAAAGCCTACATAAGGGGGGTGCTCATCAAGCTAGCCTCCCAACACAGAAAACAAAACAGGTTAAAAGAAAAGGAGCTCAAGGGGAAACTAACTCAGTTAGAGCGGCAACATCAGCTTTCTCCCTCAACAGCTTTGAGAAAACAGATAGACAAAACCAGGCTAGAGTTGGATAATATACTGACCATAAAAACAGATAAGGCATTAAGGCGGACTCAACATGTGTTTTATGCCAAGGCAAATAAACCTGACAAGCTACTGGCAAGGAGTCTAAAAGCAAAATACGCTCAAGCCAGGGTATCCCAAATCAAAAATAGGAAGGGCGATCTCACCTACAGCCAAAACGAAATACAGAAGGTCTTTAGGGACTTTTATCAAAACATTTACTCCACTCAGAATTTGACCGCAGAGAATGTTATTCACTCCTACCTAAACTCCCTTGATTTACCCCAGATTTCACCCCTAGACTTACAAAACTTAAATAAAGATGTAACGGTTAAGGAAACTCTAGACGCCATTAAAGAACTGAAGCTAGGGAAGTCCCCCGGCCCTGACGGGTTCACTAACATCTACTACAAAAAGTTCTCAGAAATTCTAGCCCCCCATTTATGCAGTCTATTCAATTCCATTCTGAGAGGAGAGACAACCCCCCCAGAGCTGAACCATGCCGACTTGACGCTCTTTCCCAAGGAAGGTCGAGACCCAAAGGAAGCTAAAAATTATAGAACAACCTCGCTTCTTAATGGAGACGTCAAACTACTGGCCAAAATTTTCTCCCAGAGGATCTCGATCTTCTTACCCTCCTTAATACATAAGGACCAATCAGGCTTTATTGCAAACAGGCAGACTAGTGAAAACATTAGGAGGTCTCTAAATGTCATACACTTGGCTAGGTCTAGAGGTCTCCCTGTATGCCTGCTCGCATTGGACATCGAAAAAGCGTTTGACACCCTGGAGCGGCCCTTCCTATTTGCTGCACTGGCAAAGTTTGGGTTCAGAGGAAACTTCCTAAACCTGCTGCGTACATATTATACACTTCCCAGGGCCACACTAAAATTGCCTGGTTCCCATACGGCCAGCATTAAAATCGAGAGAGGTACGAGACAGGGTTGCCCACTGTCTCCACTTCTCTTTGCTCTGGCCATTGAGCCTTTGGCTCAAGCGATTAGAGCTAACTCCTCTATAGAGGGGGTGCCGGTGGGACACCAGCATCTAAAGTGCTCTTTGTTTGCTGACGACCTTCTCTGCACCCTCTGGAACCCTAGCTCCTCCGTGGACGCCCTGATGGACACGATAAGAGACGATAGCAACTTATCAGGCCTGAAGCTAAATCAGGACAAAACAGAAGCTTTAAGTGTTGGCATCCCTTTAGAAACCCTAAATCACCTGAAGGGAAATCATAAATTTCTATGGCCCCCCTCACACATCAAATATCTAGGGATCAAATTGACCAACTCATTAACTGATATGTATAAAGCCAACTACCCACCTCTCTATAGGGCTCTGCGGAGAGACCTGGAAAACTGGACTAAACGGCATATCTCATGGACGGGCAGAGTAGCCACGGTTAAAATGAACATATTGCCGAGGCTGCTCTATCTTGCCAGGACGCTGCCAATCCAGATAAAAAACAAAGAATTGGCTCGCTTCCAGACCCAAGTGTTTAAGTTCATATGGAGAAATAGACCCCCTAAGATAGCGAGAAAAACAATGTACGTACATAAATCCAAGGGGGGCCTGTCTTGTCCTAATTTCCTTAATTACTTCAGAGCAGCCCAACTTGCATCTATCCCCCTAGCTCACTCCATCCCACTTCAACCAAACGGGGTCTTTGTTGAGGAGTTGCAGATGGCCCCGCTAACGTGGGTTATTATACTTTGGGCTCCAGGTACAAGCACGTTTTACTCTAGAATAAAGAATCCCATAACTAAGTTTACACTAAGAGTTTGGAACTGGGCTAGGAGGAAATACAAACTAACTCACCCTGTATCACCTCTCACATCAATCTTCACATCACCTTCCTTATCAACCACCATCACTGCGGAGTCCAAGGAATACTGGACTTCTTATGATCTAGATAAACTAGGGTCTTGGTCTGAGGGAGATAACATGATAACTTCAGAATCTATGATTAGGAACTTTGAGGTACCACACCGGGAATTTTTCAATTACATTAAAATTAGAGGCTGGATTGAAGAGATACATAGGACCTATGGGCCCCCGAGGGAATCATGGATGTCGGTAGTGTGTAAAAGTGAGGTCTTGTCCAAAGGAATCTTAGGATCACTATACAGTATCTTCAATTGTCCACCAAGCACATGGAGGCCTTCCTTTGTATCGAAGTGGGAGTTGGACCTAGGACAAAATTGGGATGGGAATAAATGGGCTGAATCCTTATCGAACCCATCTAAGGGTTCATTTAACTATAGCTTGCTAGAGACCTCTCTTAAGATTTTACACCGGGCATACACAACTCCAGTTCGACTAAACAAGATATCGCCAACAATCCCGGATAGATGCTTTAGGGGGTGCCAGGGAAGGGGAGACTTCATACACACATGGTGGAGCTGCCCTAAGGTATTTAAAATATGGTCTGAAACGACCAGACTAATCTCAAGAGTTCTAAAAAAACCACTCCAACCATCAATAGCAGCCTGTCTCCTGGGAACGCGCTTCTCAAAACTAGGAAAGGAGGGGAATAAACTGACCCAATTGATAAATCTAGCAGCTAAGAATACCATTGCAAAACGATGGAAGAGCAGGGTCATTAATTTCCACAAAGTAACAAACAAAATAAATTTTATTTGCGCTAATGAGCGGATGACCCATATCATATCAGATACCCATCACAGCTTCCTGGAGGTTTGGGAACCCTGGATTTTATTGACAGATAGCAATATGTAAAGACTAAGTTAAGGGAAAACAATAAAGAAGCCTTTCCTGATGTGCTGCTGGGGAGTGGAGTGTGGAGGGGACGGGAAGAAGTGGTGAGAGGACACGGAGAGATACTTCCTCACTATTCCAAAGGTACAGAGGGGGTAGATGGTAACCTAAAGATTGGTTGAGCAGGGAGTAACTGGGAGAAGACACTTCACCTTACGCTTTATACAATGCTATCAGTTTTCTTTTTATTTAATTTTCTTTTATCATATTTATTTCTGCACCGGTCCATCCATGGAAATGTGAATTCCTGTAATTTGATCAATGAGACCTCAAAAGCTGTATATATTGTTTGAATAACAAGAGACAAAAAAAAAAAAAAAAACACCACAACAAACTCGCAAAACACTACAAAAGACCTACGGATATTCCGCTAAGACGCATACCACACATTACCCGCCATTTTACGCCAATGCGGAAGTACACGACTACGCTAACGGTTTGGTCTCGACAACGCACAGTATTACACTGCACACATTCAGTTCACTTACACAGCAGCTCCACACCACTAATGCTGCAGCAACATCAAAACAGATTGCAGCTCTTCAACACAATGCTTCAAAATAGGTAAAGTATATTCATTTATTAATGTATTACATATTTCATTATTACACACCAAACAGCATCAGCTACCTTACAATTTCATTGCCGTCATTTTTTGACGGGCAATTCGCTAGTGTAATATAATAGTTAGAAATGTAGCAACAACAATGTAGGTATCCTAAATACGAAGTATATTTTAGTTAAGTTAACCAATAGTTCTATAAGTTACATATCTGCTGTGTAACCTTTGTAACTCAGGATTCAAACCAGGCTTCCATGGATTAAACTCACTCTTATTAGTATATGCACTTGTACAGTGAACAATTATATATATTTATACACACACAAATATATGTGTAGGTGAAGCTGCGGAGTTAAGGCTCCTAGAACTTGTAGTGCTGGCTCCTAAAAGAAATTTCCAGCGGGCTTGGCACCTAAAAATCTGCGTGGCTCAAATTTCTGGCAATGAAATTACAGCAGAGCCATTTTAGAAGTTATGGCTGAATTGTAAGAGTGTAATAAAATGCTTTCCAGGACTGTGGACACCCAGAATACACAGAACCACAAAAAAAATGTAATTGTACAAATACAATGCAGAAAAAATAACTCCTAAGCAGATGTTGTGTGATTACAAACTGTATGTGCCAATAACTCTGACTGGTATGGAAAAAGGAATTTCTCAATAGTCTTGGAAGAAGATGAGTTCTTCTATCAGAGAACATATCTAGTTTTTTTCTGAAAGGAAAACTGTAACTCTAAAGCCATATGAATGTCATTACTATACATCAGTATAAACAATTTGTACATTCACTAATTCAAAAATGATCTTGAGTAAATACAGAACATGCTCCTTTCTTCTCATTGTTATGTGCTGCAACTACAATCTTTTTCCTTATTGTTGAGTGGAGTTACATTTGCCTTTATCTTTTAGCACTAGTAAAGGATTTTAAAACAGAGAAAGGATAATCAGAAAATGGTTGATGGAATGCCCACAGAGCCTAGGCCAAGGATTTTATCCCCCTGTGTCAATAATTATACAAAGTGGTGGACCAGTGGTGGGTATATTGGTCCTTAAAAGAGCTGCCAACAGTCCACAATTCCTGGATCCTTCTGCTTGGGTATTCAAGTTCTCTCTATTTTACATCAGAGTTCCTCAGTTTAAGTCAATCTTATTGATAAATTTAGTAAGTCGAGAGATATTGGCATCCTTTGACATAGCAAAAAATATATATATATATTTTGGTCTATTAACTGGTAAATGAAATTGTGGTGTGAATCATTATCCAATTATCTGCTAGGAATGAAACCTAGGATATAAATAGATTTTAGTTTTGTCACCCAAAAAGTGCAACTTGTTTTCTATAGAACTAAATTGATGTTGTATCTGCAACCAAGATGGCCTCCCAGGTGACATATCAAGTTGCTAAATAAACAATGGCTACTCCCATGAGCGTATAATGCATAAAATAGTACCTTAAAGACTGTACTTAATTTTTTACTATGTAAAACAATTTTGTTATTTAAAAGAGTGTTTTTTGGAAGGCCTTGACTTGTTAATGTGCAAAGTTTAAACAGGGCCTTTCATTTTAAACTATTGTATTCAGATTTACTTTAATGATTGTTTGCCTTTGTTTCTAACACCTGAAATGAAATGTGTATTCAGGTAAGACTTATATTAATTTCTAATTAAAAACTGCATCTATACATTGCCTTTTGACAATAGAGCTCTAAAGAGGAGCATTCCCAATGTAGGATAAGGCTCCCCCTCAAGCTATAGTCAGACTAGAGTCATGACTTACATAGCTGCTAATGTAATTAATCTGTTACAAACTTCAAAAGCATTTAAAGTTTTGGCAAATGTCAGTGGTCCTTTAATAAATAAAAAAAAAAGCACAATGTATGCAACTAAAATGAATAGTCTCTACTTACTCAGTATATGGTCATCTTCTACATCTGGTAATTTCCAGGGGGCAAAAATGGACAGGTTATAAAAATATTGCATCTAACTCCAGCCAATAATAATCGCTTTAGCCTTCTGCAACAACTCTACATATCACAGGCAGCTCCTTGATACCCGCTCAAGCAATCTCTGCCGACATGACTCTCTCCAGTTATACTAAGCGCTACCTTTTGAGACGCTGGGAGATGCTCATCCTGGTAGGTCTAAGATAACGTTCTAGGAGATGTGAGATAAGAAGAGCAGGTCGATTTCTTATCCTAACTGAAAGTCTATCGTTCACTATCAGTTTCATTCGAAAGATCAGCAGAATCTTATATGGGTTGAGCCAGAGGGGAGATTAGAGGAAATTGATTTAGGCCAGCAGAGGATCTAACAATGATTAAAATGGTTTAACAGTTCAGGATTACTCAAAAAAAAATAGAACAATGTGTTTGAAAGACATTTTTTTAATTTATTTGTTTTTCCATGTTTTAGAGACTACATTTTCAAGCATATTTTTTTATATAAAACATAGATAAAAAATTAGAATCCGCCTGAAAAGCTTACAATCATATTAGTGAGCATTAAAAACTGGCTCTACATTGTACTAGCCACTTGTCTTTATAGTATATCATTCATGAGAAATATAGCAATGTTCTTGCCGATAATGTGTAGTTCAATATTTGCCACCTCAAAATACTTCATAAGGGTGAGGTAGAGGATCTAACCGAATGTCACATTGTTTTGTCCAATACAGACAGTCAAACAGACGGTCATTCTAATTACACCTCAAAACAGTTAATTAGTATTTGGGAATCACTCATTTGCATATTAATGAAGCTCAAACAACACTAACTTTTTTCAGTTTTTCATGCTCTTTAAGAATAACCTTAAAAACAACAACTTGATTTTAGGGCGACAACGTACCTTTAACAAGATATTGTAAAATACTGATAGGGCAATGACAAATACTTTTGATAAAATGTCTATTTAGTCTAAACCAGGTATTTTATCATACTTAACACATAAAAAACAACATAACAACATCAAAATACTGTAACCAATTGTCTCATTAGGGGGGGAAATGTTCCTGATCCCAAAAAATTATAATATGATTACAGAGGATCAATATCTTACCTGTCATAGTTAATCAACAAAACCTTGGATGTTCTTTTGAATTAAAAAAACATATATCAAGCTTTATAACAACCTCCTTCAATAGGTAATAAAATGCTGGGGAGGAAAAAAATGTCTTACATGAGAAGTACAATATTTGTCGATAACATTTTCTTAGAAGATTGAAATGCAAAGTTATTTATATTCATGTAGAGTAAAACATGCTATCACCTTCTGGATGGCTACCTTATGTTCATGTCATAACAGACAAATCAAGGTTTATTGGAGAAGGAACTGACAATCTACTCCAATATCTTTGCCAAGATAACATTATGGACAAGCACGACCAGAGACATAACAATAGATGTGTCTATCGTGCAGTGGACCATAGGGTCACAGAGAGTCGGACAATACTGAATGACTAAAAAAGAACAACAGCATCCTATAGTGTTTGTTTATTACAGCAACCTTTTACTTTTTACTACCATTTATGTCACATTTTAATATCCTGAACCAATGTGAGAAATCTTCTAGATTATAAATATTCTAACTAATGCACTTTCTGCACACCTTATAATATATTATTTTATTGTTACTTCATAAATAAAGGGTAATAATACTTCACAAACCAGTGTTCTGCATATGAATGTGTAAATCAATTATGCTAGTGAGATGCATTGCAAATCAGTGAAACACTTGGAAAATAAGATAGAGATAATGTACCAAAAGGTAAGAATTCTGTGCAGATTCCAGAGCGGTCTAGATTTTGTTGTGAAGCTGATTTGGTGCCCGCCCTCCCGGCTTTGAAATGCTTGTCAAAGGCATCTGTCATTAGTGCCACCAGTTACCTAGAGTTCAACCATTAATATTAATAGTGTGTGAAAGCTGAACTTGTTTGGGGCGAGGTGTGAAATGAGCGTGCAAGGCACTGTCACAGGCTGGCAGTGACACAGGAGGAGGGAGTGTTACATGTGTCCTGCCAAGGGAAGACAAGGTGGGAAAAGATATACCCCACATAAAATAAACATCCAAATAGGGTATGTTCTGCAACTAGATCTGGGGCAAGCCCCTTCACTGTTTCTTATCTCATTCATGGGGTCTTATGTGGCATGACAAAAGATGACTGAATACTAAATTCAGTTTGCACTTATTTGTACACGGTACAGTTTAACTGCAAATACATTCCTACATAATATATCTATAACTATTACTAATGAAAGTGGTCGTTTCTGAGCACCATCAGACAAGGGCTCAGGGATCAGCACCAGTCATAGGACAGGACTTTGAGAACCACTGGTCTATAGTGTAGGAAGCTGACATTAAGGCGAGATGGTGGCTTGTTTCCTACCCCTGTCCTATCTTGCTGAATGATATATACATTGACAAGATTGTGATTTATAACTATGATTTTGAATATACAATTGGCTTAGCACTAACAAATACATGTTAGCCCATTATAAATGCAAAATAAAAGTTAGCCTAAATAACTGGCTTAATGAGCATTGCATAAGACGTCAAAAAAAGCTTGTTTCCACTCACAAGCCAGCTTACAGCCCACCAAACCATTTGCTTTTAAAGGGTAAATGTATTTTCTATGACCTAGACATAGTAAAAGTGACAATAAAAATGTTTAATTTAAAATAAAAGACATTGATCTTTTGTCAGAAAACGTTATCACTGTTTTTCATTATATTTAGGCAACAGCTCTCCAATGTTTTTCATGATGCAGTACAAGGTGCAGTCCATTTACCTAGGCTGTGCCAGTACAGCAGTGCAGAATATACCTAGACCAGCTCCAGGCTGTGCCAGTACAGCCATGCAGTATGTACATAGACCAGCTCCAGGCTGTGCCAGTACAGCCATGCAGTATATACCTAGACCAGCTCCAGGCTGTGCCAGTACAGCCGTGCAGAATATACCTAGACCAGCTCCAGTCTGTGCCAGTACAGCCATGCAGTATGTACATAGACCAGCTCCAGGCTGTGCCAGTACAGCCATGCAGTATATACATAGACCAGCTCCAGGCTGTGCCAGTACAGCCATGCAGTATATACCTAGACCAGCTCCAGGCTGTGCCAGTACAGCCATGCAGTATGTACATAGACCATCTCCAGGCTGTGCCAGTACAGCCATGCAGTATATACATAGACCAGCTCCAGGCTGTGCCAGTACAGCCATGCAGTATATACATAGACCAGCTGCAGGCTGAACCAGTACAGACATGCAGTATATACATAGACCAGCTCCCGGCTGTGCCAGTACAGCCATGCAGTATACACATAGATTAGCTCCCGGCTGTGCCAGTACAGACATGCAGTATACACATAGAACAGCTCCAGGCTGTGCCAGTACAGCCATGCAGTATATACATAGACCAGCTCCAGGCTGTGCCAGTACAGACATGCAGTATATACATAGATAAGCTCCAGGCTGTGCCAGTACAGCCATGCAGTATATACATAGACCAGCTCCAGGCTGTGCCAGTACAGCCATGCAGTATATACATAGACCAGCTCCAAGCTGTGCCAGTACAGCCATGCAGTATATACATAGACCAGCTCCAGGCTGTGCCAGTACAGACATGCAGTATATACATAGACCAGCTCCAAGCTGTGCCAGTACAGCCGTGCAGTATATACATAGACCAGCTCCCGGCTGTGCCAGTACAGCCATGCAGTATATACATAGACCAGCTCCAAGCTGTGCCAGTACAGCCATGCATTATATACATAGACCAGCTCCCGGCTGTGCCAGTACAGCCGTGCAGTATATACATAGAACAGCTCCAGGCTGTGCCAGTACAGCCGTGCAGTATATACATAGAACAGCTCCAGGCTGTGCCAGTACAGCCGTGCAGTATATACATAGACCAGCTCCCGGCTGTGCCAGTACAGTCATGCAGTATATACATAGACCAGCTCCAGGCTGTGCCAGTACAGCCATGCAGTATATACATAGACCAACTCCAGGCTGTGCCAGTACAGCCATGCAGTATATACATAGACCAGCTCCAGGCTGTGCCAGTACAGCCATGCAGTATATACATAGACCAGCTCCAGGCTGTGCCAGTACAGCCATGCAGTATATACATAGAACAGCTCCAGGCTGTGCCAGTACAGCCATGCAGTATATACATAGACCAGCTCCAGGCTGTGCCAGTACAGCCATGCAGTATATACATAGACCAGCTCCAGTCTGTACCAGTACAGCCGTGCAGTATATACATAGACAAGCTCCAGGCTGTGCCAGTACAGCCGTGCAGTATATACATAGACCAGCTCCAGGCTGTGCCAGTACAGCCATGCAGTATATACATAGACCAGCTCCAGGCTGTGCCAGTACAGCCATGCAGTATATACATAGACCAGCTCCAGGCTGTGCCAGTACAGCCATGCAGTATATACATAGACCAGCTCCAGTCTGTGCCAGTACAGCCGTGCAGTATATACATAGACCAGCTCCAGGCTGTGCCAGTACAGCCATGCAGTATATACATAGACAAGCTCCAGGCTGTGCCAGTACAGCCGTGCAGTATATACCTAGACCAGCTCCAGGCTGTGCCAGTACAGACATGCAGTATATACATAGAACAGCTCCAGGCTGTGCCAGTACAGCCGTGCAGTATATACATAGACCAGCTCCAAGCTGTCCCAGTACAGCCATGCAGTATATACATAGACAAGCTCCAGGCTGTGCCAGTACAGCCATGCTGTATATACATAGACCAGCTCCAGTCTGTGCCAGTACAGCCATGCAGTATATACATAGACCAGCTCCAGGCTGTGCCAGTACAGCCATGCAGTATATACATAGACCAGCTCCAAGCTGTGCCAGTACAGCCGTGCAGTATATACATAGACCAGCTCCAGGCTGTGCCAGTACAGCCGTGCAGTATATACATAGACCAACTCCAGGCTGTGCCAGTACAGCCATGCAGTATATACATAGAACAGCTCCCGGCTGTGCCAGTACAGCTGTGCAGTATATACATAGACCAACTCCAGGCTGTGCCAGTACAGCCGTGCAGTATATACATAGACCAACTCCAGGCTGTGCCAGTACAGCCGTGCAGTATATACATAGACCAGCTCCAGGCTGTGCCAGTGCAGCCGTGCAGTATATACATAGACCAACTCCAGGCTGTGCCAGTACAGCCATGGATTATATACATAGACCAGCTCCAGGCTGTGCCAGAACAGCCGTGCAGTATATACATATACCAACTCCAGGCTGTGCCAGTACAGCCATGCAGTATATACATAGACCAGCTCCAGGCTGTGCCAGTACAGCCATGCAGTATATACATAGACCAGCTCCCGGCTGTGCCAGTACAGCCATGCAGTATATACATAGAACAGCTCCCGGCTGTGCCAGTACAGGCGTGCAGTATATACATAGACCAGCTCCAAGCTGTGCCAGTAAAGACATGCAGTATATACATAGACCAGCTCCAGGCTGTGCCAGTACAGTCTGTGCAGTATATACATAGACCAGCTCCAAGCTGTGCCAGTACAGCCATGCAGTATATACATAGATCAGCTCCAGGCTGTGCCAATACAGACATGCAGTATATACATAGACCAGCTCCCGGCTGTGCCAGTACAGCCATGCAGTATATACATAGACCAGCTCCAGGCTGTGCCAGTACAGCCGTGCAGTATATACATAGACCAGCTCCAAGCTGTGCCAGTACAGCCGTGCAGTATATACATAGACCATCTCCAAGCTGTGCCAGTACAGCCGTGCAGTATATACATAGAACAGCTCCAAGCTGTGGCAGTACAGCCGTGCAGTATATACATAGACCAGCTCCAAGCTGTGCCAGTACAGCCATGCAGTATATACATAGACCAGCTCCCGGCTGTGCCAGTACAGCCATGCAGTATATACATATACCAGCTCCAGGCTGTCCCAGTACAGCCGTGCAGTATATACATAGACCAGCTCCAGGTTGTGCCAGTACAGCCATGCAGTATATACATAGACCAGCTCCAGACTGTGCCAGTAAAGCCGTGCAGTATATACATAGACCAGCTCCCGGCTGTGCCAGTACAGCCGTGCAGTATATACATAGATCAGCTCCAAGCTGTGCCAGTACAGCCATGCAGTATATACATAGATCAGCTCCCGGCTGTGCCAGTACAGCCATGCAGTATATAAATAGACCAGCTCCCGGCTGTGCCAGTACAGCCGTGCAGTATATACATAGATCAGCTCCAAGCTGTGCCAGTACAGCCATGCAGTATATACATAGATCAGCTCCCGGCTGTGCCAGTACAGCCATGCAGTATATACATAGACCAGCTCCAGGTTGTGCCAGTACAGCCATGCAGTATATACATAGACCAGCTCCAGACTGTGCCAGTAAAGCCGTGCAGTATATACATAGACCAGCTCCAGGCTGTGCCAGTACAGCCGTGCAGTATATAAATAGACCAGCTCCCGGCTGTGCCAGTACAGCCGTGCAGTATATACATAGATCAGCTCCAAGCTGTGCCAGTACAGCCATGCAGTATATACATAGATCAGCTCCCGGCTGTGCCAGTACAGCCGTGCAGTATACACATAGACCAGCTCCAGACTGTGCCAGTACAGCCGAGCAGTATATACATAGACCAGCTCCAGGCTGTGCCAGTACAGCCATGCAGTATACACATATACCAGCTCCAGACTGTGCCAGTACAGCCGAGCAGTATATACATAGACCAGCTCCAAGCTGTGCCAGTACAGCCATGCAGTATAAACATAGACCAGATCCAGGCTGTGCCAGTACAGCCATGCAGTATATACATAGACCAGCTCCAGACTGTGCCAGTACAGCCGAGCAGTATATACATAGACCAGCTCCAAGCTGTGCCAGTACAGCCATGCAGTATAAACATAGACCAGATCCAGGCTGTGCCAGTACAGCCATGCAGTATATACATAGACCAGCTCCAGGCTGTGCCAGTACAGCCATGCAGTATATACATAGACCAGCTCCAGGCTGTGCCAGTACAGCCATGCAGTATATACATAGATCAGCTCCCGGCTGTGCCAGTACAGCCGTGCAGTATATACATAGACCAGCTCCAGGCTGTGCCAGTACAGCCATGCAGAATATACCTAGACCAGCTCCAGGCTGTGCCAGTACAGCCATGCAGTATGTACATAGACCAGCTCCAGGCTGTGCCAGTACAGCCATGCAGTATATACATAGACCAGCTTCCATCTGTGCCAGTACAGTCATGCAGTATACACATAGACCAGCTCCAGGCTGTGCCAGTACAGCCGTGCAGAATATACCTAGACCAGTTCCAGGCTGTGCCACTAAAGCTGTGCAGAATATACCTAGACCAGCTCCAGGCTGTGCCAGTACAGCCGTGCAGAATATACCTAGACCAGCTCCAGGCTGTGCCACTAAAGCTGTGCATAATATACCTAGACCAGCTCCAGGCTGTGCCAGTACAGCCGTGCAGTACATACATAGACCAGCTCCAGGCTGTGCCAGTACAGACATGCAGTATATACATAGACCAGCTCCAAGCTGTGCCAGTACAACCATGCAGTATATACATAGACCAGCTCCAGGCTGTGCCAGTACAGCCGTGCAGTATATACATAGACCAGCTCCAGGCTGTGCCAGTACAGACATTCAGTATATACATAGACCAGCTCCAGGCTGTGCCAGTACAGACATGCAGTATATACATAGACCAGCTCCAGGCTGTGCCAGTACAGCCGTGCAGTATATACATAGACCAGCTCCAAGCTGTCCCAGTACAGCCATGCAGTATATACATAGACAAGCTCCAGGCTGTGCCAGTACAGCCATGCAGTATATACATAGACCAGCTCCAGTCTGTGCCAGTACAGCCATGCAGTATATACATAGACCAGCTCCAGGCTGTGCCAGTACAGCCATGCAGTATATACATAGACCAGCTCCAACCTGTGCCAGTACAGCCGTGCAGTATATACATAGACCAGCTCCAGGCTGTGCCAGTACAGCCGTGCAGTATATACATAGACCAACTCCAGGCTGTGCCAGTACAGCCATGCAGTATATACATAGAACAGCTCCCGGCTGTGCCAGTACAGCTGTGCAGTATATACATAGACCAACTCCAGGCTGTGCCAGTACAGCCGTGCAGTATATACATAGACCAACTCCAGGCTGTGCCAGTACAGCCGTGCAGTATATACATAGACCAGCTCCAGGCTGTGCCAGAACAGCCGTGCAGTATATACATATACCAACTCCAGGCTGTGCCAGTACAGCCATGCAGTATATACATAGACCAGCTCCAGGCTGTGCCAGTACAGCCGTGCAGTATATACATAGACCAACTCCAGGCTGTGCCAGTACAGCCATAGATTATATACATAGACCAGCTCCAGGCTGTGCCAGAACAGCCGTGCAGTATATACATATACCAACTCCAGGCTGTGCCAGTACAGCCATGCAGTATATACATAGACCAGCTCCAGGCTGTGCCAGTACAGCCATGCAGTATATACATAGAACAGATCCCGGCTGTGCCAGTACAGGCGTGCAGTATATACATAGACCAGCTCCAAGCTGTGCCAGTAAAGACATGCAGTATATACATAGACCAGCTCCAGGCTGTGCCAGTACAGCTGTGCAGTATATACATAGACCAGCTCCAAGCTGTGCCAGTACAGCCATGCAGTATATACATAGATCAGCTCCAGGCTGTGCCAATACAGACATGCAGTATATACATAGATCAGCTCCAAGCTGTGCCAGTACAGCCGTGCAGTATATACATAGATCAGCTCCAGACTGTGCCAGTACAGCCATGCAGTATATACATAGACCAACTCCAAGCTGTGCCAGTACAGCCATGCAGTATATACATAGACCAGCTCCCGGCTGTGCCAGTACAGCCGTGCAGTATATACATAGACCAGCTCCAGGCTGTGCCAGTACAGCCGTGCAGTATATACATAGACCAGCTCCAAGCTGTGCCAGTACAGCCGTGCAGTATATACATAGACCATCTCCAAGCTGTGCCAGTACAGCCGTGCAGTATATACATAGACCAGCTCCAAGCTGTGGCAGTACAGCCGTGCAGTATATACATAGACCAGCTCCAAGCTGTGCCAGTACAGCCATGCAGTATATACATAGACCAGCTCCCGGCTGTGCCAGTACAGCCATGCAGTATATACATAGACCAGCTCCAGGCTGTGCCAGTACAGCCATGCAGTATATACATAGACAAGCTCCAGGCTGTCCCAGTACAGCCGTGCAGTATATACATAGACCAGCTCCAGGTTGTGCCAGTACAGCCATGCAGTATATACATATACCAGCTCCAGGCTGTCCCAGTACAGCCGTGCAGTATATACATAGACCAGCTCCAGGTTGTGCCACTACAGCCATGCAGTATATACATAGACCAGCTCCAGGCTGTGCCAGTACAGCTGTGCCAGTACAGATGTGCAGTATATACATAGACCAGCTCCAAGCTGTGCCAGTACAGCCATGCAGTATATACATAGATCAGCTCCAGGCTGTGCCAATACAGACATGCAGTATATACATAGATCAGCTCCAAGCTGTGCCAGTACAGCCGTGCAGTATATACATAGATCAGCTCCAGACTGTGCCAGTACAGCCATGCAGTATATACATAGACCAACTCCAAGCTGTGCCAGTACAGCCATGCAGTATATACATAGACCAGCTCCCGGCTGTGCCAGTACAGCCATGCAGTATATACATAGACCAGCTCCAGGCTGTGCCAGTACAGCCGTGCAGTATATACATAGACCAGCTCCAAGCTGTGCCAGTACAGCCGTGCAGTATATACATAGACCATCTCCAAGCTGTGCCAGTACAGCCGTGCAGTATATACATAGACCAGCTCCAGGCTGTGCCAGTACAGCCATGCATTATATACATAGACCAGCTCCCGGCTGTGCCAGTACAGCCATGCAGTATATACATATACCAGCTCCAGGCTGTCCCAGTACAGCCGTGCAGTATATACATAGACCAGCTCCAGGCTGTGCCAGTACAGCCATGCAGTATATACATAGACCAGCTCCAGACTGTGCCAGTACAGCCGTGCAGTATATACATAGACCAGCTCCAGGCTGTGCCAGTACAGCCGTGCAGTATATACATAGACCAGCTCCCGGCTGTGCCAGTACAGCCGTGCAGTATATACATAGACCAGCTCCAAGCTGTGCCAGTACAGCCATGCAGTATATACATAGACCAGCTCCAGACTGTGCCAGTACAGCCGTGCAGTATATACATAGACCAGCTCCAGGCTGTGCCAGTACAGCCGTGCAGTATAAACATAGACCAGATCCAGGCTGTGCCAGTACAGCCATGCAGTATATACATAGACCAGCTCCAAGCTGTGCCAGTACAGACATGCAGTATATACATTGATCAGCTCCAAACTGTGCCAGTACAGCCATGCAGTATATACATAGACCAGCTCCAAGCTGTGCCAATACAGCTATGCATTATATACATAGATCAGCACCCGGCTGTGCCAGTACAGCCGTGCAGTATATACATAGACCAGCTCCAGGCTGTGCCAATACAGCTATGCATTATATACATAGATCAGCACCCGGCTGTGCCAGTACAGCCGTGCAGTATATACATAGACCAGCTCCAGGCTGTGCCAGTACAGCCGTGCAGTATATACATAGACCAGCTCCAGGCTGTGCCAGTACAGCCGTGCAGTATATACATAGACCAGATGCAGGCTGTGCCTGTACAGCCGTGCAGTATATACATAGACCAGCTCCAGGCTGTGCCAGTACAGCCGTGCAGTATATACATAGACCAGCTCCAGGCTGTGCCAGTACAGCCGTGCAGTATATACATAGACCAGCTCCCGGCTTTGCCAGTACAGCCATGCAGTATATACATAGACCAGCTCCAGGCTGTGCCAGTACAGCCGTGCAGTATATACATAGACCAGCTCCAAGCTGTGCCAGTACAGCCGTGCAGTATATACATAGACCATCTCCAGGCTGTGCCAGTACAGCCGTGCAGTATATACATAGACCAGCTCCAGGCTGTGCCAGTACAGCCATGCAGTATATACATAGACCAGCTCCCGGCTGTGCCAGTACAGCCATGCAGTATATACATATACCAGCTCCAGGCTGTCCCAGTACAGCCGTGCAGTATATACATAGACCAGCTCCAGGCTGTGCCAGTACAGCCATGCAGTATATACATAGACCAGCTCCAGGCTGTGCCAGTACAGCCATGCAGTATATACATAGACCAGCTCCAGGCTGTGCCAGTACAGCCGTGCAGTATATACATAGACCAGCTCCAGGCTGTGCCAGTACAGCCGTGCAGTATATACATAGACCAGCTCCCGGCTGTGCCAGTACAGCCGTGCAGTATATACATAGATCAGCTCCAAGCTGTGCCAGTACAGCCATGCAGTATATACATAGACCAGCTCCAGACTGTGCCAGTACAGCCGTGCAGTATATACATAGACCAGCTCCAGGCTGTGCCAGTACAGCCGTGCAGTATAAACATAGACCAGATCCAGGCTGTGCCAGTACAGCCATGCAGTATATACATAGACCAGCTCCAGGCTGTGCCAGTACAGCCATGCAGTATATACATAGACCAGCTCCAAGCTGTGCCAGTACAGACATGCAGTATATACATTGATCAGCTCCAAACTGTGCCAGTACAGCCATGCAGTATATACATAGACCAGCTCCAAGCTGTGCCAGTACAGCCGTGCAGTATATACATAGACCAGCTCCAAGCTGTGCCAATACAGCTATGCATTATATACATAGATCAGCACCCGGCTGTGCCAGTACAGCCGTGCAGTATATACATAGACCAGCTCCAGGCTGTGCCAGTACAGCCGTGCAGTATATACATAGACCAGCTCCAGGCTGTGCCAGTACAGCCGTGCAGTATATACATATACCAGCTCCAGGCTGTGCCAGTACAGCCATGCAGTATATACATAGACCAGCTCCAGGCTGTGCCACTACAGCCGTGCAGTATACACATAGACCAGATGCAGGCTGTGCCTGTACAGCCGTGCAGTATATACATAGACCAGCTCCAGGCTGTGCCAGTACAGCCGTGCAGTATATACATAGACCAGCTCCAGGCTGTGCCAGTACAGCCGTGCAGTATATACATAGACCAGCTCCAGGCTGTGCCAGTACAGCCATGCAGTATATACATAGACCAGCTCCAGGCTGTGCCAGTACAGCCATGCAGTATATACATAGACCAGCTCCAGGCTGTGCCAGTACAGCCGTGCAGTATATACATAGACCAACTCCAGCCTGTGCCAGTACAGCCATGCAGTATATACATAGACCAACTCCAGGCTGTGCCAGTACAGCCATGCAGTATATACATAGACCAGCTCCAGACTGTGCCAGTACAGCCGTGCAGTATATACATAGACCAGCTCCAGGCTGTGCCAGTACAGCCGTGCAGTACATACATAGACCAGCTCCAGGCTGTGCCAGTACAGCCATGCAGTACATACAAAGACCAGCTCCAGGATGTGCCAGTACAGCCTTGCAGTATATACATAGACCAACTCCAGGCTGTGCCAGTACAGCCATGCAGTATATACAAAGACCAGCTCCAGGCTGTGCCAGTACAGCCATGCAGTATATACATAGACCAGCTCCAGGCTGTGCCAGTACAGCCATGCAGTATATACATAGACCAGCTCCAGGCTGTGCCAGTACAGTCGTGCAGTATATACATAGACCAGCTCCAAGCTGTGCCAGTACAGCCATGCAGTATATACATAGACAAGCTCCAGACTGTGCCAGTACAGCCGTGCAGTATATACATAGACCAGCTCCAAGCCGTGCTAGTACAGCCATGCAATATATACATATACCAGCTCCAGGCTGTGCCAGTACAGCCATGCAGTATATACATAGACCAGCTCCAAGCTGTGCCAGTACAGCCATGCAGTATATACATAGACCAGCTTCCATCTGTGCCAGTACAGCCATGCAGTATATAAATAGATCAGCTCCAGGCTGTGCCAGTACAGCCATGCAGTATATACATAGACCAGCTCTAGGCTGTGCCAGTACAGCCATGCAGTATATACATAGACCAGCTCCAAGCTGTGCCAGTACAGCCATGCAGTATATACATAGACCAGCTCCAGGCTGTGCCAGTACAGCTGTGCAGTATATACATAGACCAGCTCCAAGCTGTGCCAGTACAGACATGCAGTATACACATAGATCAGCTCCAGGCTGTGCCAGTACAGACATGCAGTATGTACATAGACCAGCTCCCGGCTGTGCCAGTACAGCCGTGCAGTATATACATAGATCAGCTCCAAGCTGTGCCAGTACAGCCATGCAGTATATACATAGATCAGCTCCCGGCTGTGCCAGTACAGCCGTGCATTATATACATAGACCAGCTCCAAGCTGTGCCAGTACAGACATGCAGTGTATACATAGATCAGCTCCAAGCTGTGCCAGTACAGACATGCAGTATACACATAGATCAGCTCCAGGCTGTGCCAGTACAGCCGTGCAGTATATACATAGACCAGCTCCAGGCTGTGCCAGTACAGCCGTGCAGTATATAAATAGACCGGCTCCAAGCTGTGCCAGTACAGACATGCAGTATACACATAGATCAGCTCCAGGCTGTGCCAGTACAGCCGTGCAGTATATACATATACCAGCTCCAGGCTGTGCCAGTACAGCCGTGCAGTATATACATAGACCAGCTCCAGGCTGTGCCAGTACAGCGGTGCAGTATATACATAGACCAGCTCCAAGCTGTGCCAGTACAGACATGCAGTATATACATAGACCAGCTCCAGGCTGTGCCAGTACAGCCGTGCAGTATATACATAGACCAGCTCCAGGCTGTGCCAGTACAGCCGTGCAGTATATACATAGACCACCTCTAGGCTGTGCCAGTAAAGCCGTGCAGTATATACATAGACCAGCTCCAGGCTGTGCCAGTACAGCCGTGCAGTATATACCTAGACCAGCTCCAGGCTGTGCCAGTACAGCCATGCAGTATATACATATACCAGCTCCAGGCTGTGCCAGTACAGCCATGCAGTATATACATAGACCAGCTCCAGGCTGTGCCAGTACAGCCATGCAGTATATACTTAGACCAGCTCCAGGCTGTGCCAGTACAGCCGTGCAGTATATACATAGATCAGCTCCAAGCTGTGCCAGTACAGCCATGCAGTATATACATAGACCAGCTCCCGGCTGTGCCAGTACAGCCATGCAGTATATACATAGACCATCTCCAGGCTGTGCCAGTACAGCCATGCAGTATATACATAGATCAGCTCCAGGCTGTGCCAGTACAGCCATGCAGTATATACATAGACCAGCTCCAGGCTGTGCCAGTACAGCCATGCAGTATATACATAGATCAGCTCCAGGCTGTGCCAGTACAGCCATGCAGTATATACATAGACCAGCTCCAGGCTGTGCCAGTACAGCAGTGCAGTATATACATAGACCAGCTCCAGGCTGTGCCAGTACAGCCATGCAGTATATACATAGACCAGCTCCAGTCTGTGCCAGTACAGCCGTGCAGTATATACATAGACCAGCTCCAGTCTGTGCCAGTACAGCTGTGCAGTATATACATAGATCAGCTCCAGGCTGTGCCAGTACAGCCATGCAGTATATACATAGATCAGCTCCAGGCTGTGCCAGTACAGCCATGCAGTATATACATAGACCAGCTCCAGGCTGTGCCAGTACAGCAGTGCAGTATATACATAGACCAGCTCCAGGCTGTGCCAGTACAGCCATGCAGTATATACATAGACCAGCTCCAGTCTGTGCCAGTACAGCCGTGCAGTATATACATAGACCAGCTCCAGTCTGTGCCAGTACAGCCGTGCAGTATATACATAGATCAGCTCCAGGCTGTGCCAGTACAGCCATGCAGTATATACATAGATCAGCTCCAGGCTGTGCCAGTACAGCCATGCAGTATATACATAGATCAGCTCCCGGCTGTGCCAGTACAGCCATGCAGTATATACATAGACCAGCTCCAGTCTGTGCCAGTACAGCCGTGCAGTATATACATAGATCAGCTCCAGGCTGTGCCAGTACAGCCATGCAGTATATACATAGACCAGCTCCAGTCTGTGCCAGTACAGCCATGCAGTATATACATAGACAAGCTCCAGGCTGTCCCAGTACAGCCGTGCAGTATATACATAGACCAGCTCCAGGTTGTGCCAGTACAGCCATGCAGTATATACATATACCAGCTCCAGGCTGTCCCAGTACAGCCGTGCAGTATATACATAGACCAGCTCCAGGTTGTGCCACTACAGCCATGCAGTATATACATAGACCAGCTCCAGGCTGTGCCAGTACAGCTGTGCCAGTACAGCTGTGCAGTATATACATAGACCAGCTCCAAGCTGTGCCAGTACAGCCATGCAGTATATACATAGATCAGCTCCAGGCTGTGCCAATACAGACATGCAGTATATACATAGATCAGCTCCAAGCTGTGCCAGTACAGCCGTGCAGTATATACATAGATCAGCTCCAGACTGTGCCAGTACAGCCATGCAGTATATACATAGACCAACTCCAAGCTGTGCCAGTACAGCCATGCAGTATATACATAGACCAGCTCCCGGCTTTGCCAGTACAGCCATGCAGTATATACATAGACCAGCTCCAGGCTGTGCCAGTACAGCCGTGCAGTATATACATAGACCAGCTCCAAGCTGTGCCAGTACAGCCGTGCAGTATATACATAGACCATCTCCAAGCTGTGCCAGTACAGCCGTGCAGTATATACATAGACCAGCTCCAGGCTGTGCCAGTACAGCCATGCAGTATATACATAGACCAGCTCCCGGCTGTGCCAGTACAGCCATGCAGTATATACATATACCAGCTCCAGGCTGTCCCAGTACAGCCGTGCAGTATATACATAGACCAGCTCCAGGCTGTGCCAGTACAGCCATGCAGTATATACATAGACCAGCTCCAGACTGTGCCAGTACAGCCGTGCAGTATATACATAGACCAGCTCCAGGCTGTGCCAGTACAGCCGTGCAGTATATACATAGACCAGCTCCCGGCTGTGCCAGTACAGCCGTGCAGTATATACATAGACCAGCTCCAAGCTGTGCCAGTACAGCCATGCAGTATATACATAGACCAGCTCCAGACTGTGCCAGTACAGCCGTGCAGTATATACATAGACCAGCTCCAGGCTGTGCCAGTACAGCCGTGCAGTATATACATAGACCAGATCCAGGCTGTGCCAGTACAGCCATGCAGTATATACATAGACCAGCTCCAAGCTGTGCCAGTACAGACATGCAGTATATACATTGATCAGCTCCAAACTGTGCCAGTACAGCCATGCAGTATATACATAGACCAGCTCCAAGCTGTGCCAATACAGCTATGCATTATATACATAGATCAGCACCCGGCTGTGCCAGTACAGCCGTGCAGTATATACATAGACCAGCTCCAGGCTGTGCCAATACAGCTATGCATTATATACATAGATCAGCACCCGGCTGTGCCAGTACAGCCGTGCAGTATATACATAGACCAGCTCCAGGCTGTGCCAGTACAGCCGTGCAGTATATACATAGACCAGCTCCAGGCTGTGCCAGTACAGCCGTGCAGTATATACATAGACCAGATGCAGGCTGTGCCTGTACAGCCGTGCAGTATATACATAGACCAGCTCCAGGCTGTGCCAGTACAGCCGTGCAGTATATACATAGACCAGCTCCAGGCTGTGCCAGTACAGCCGTGCAGTATATACATAGACCAGCTCCCGGCTTTGCCAGTACAGCCATGCAGTATATACATAGACCAGCTCCAGGCTGTGCCAGTACAGCCGTGCAGTATATACATAGACCAGCTCCAAGCTGTGCCAGTACAGCCGTGCAGTATATACATAGACCATCTCCAAGCTGTGCCAGTACAGCCGTGCAGTATATACATAGACCAGCTCCAGGCTGTGCCAGTACAGCCATGCAGTATATACATAGACCAGCTCCCGGCTGTGCCAGTACAGCCATGCAGTATATACATATACCAGCTCCAGGCTGTCCCAGTACAGCCGTGCAGTATATACATAGACCAGCTCCAGGCTGTGCCAGTACAGCCATGCAGTATATACATAGACCAGCTCCAGGCTGTGCCAGTACAGCCATGCAGTATATACATAGACCAGCTCCAGGCTGTGCCAGTACAGCCGTGCAGTATATACATAGACCAGCTCCAGGCTGTGCCAGTACAGCCGTGCAGTATATACATAGACCAGCTCCCGGCTGTGCCAGTACAGCCGTGCAGTATATACATAGATCAGCTCCAAGCTGTGCCAGTACAGCCATGCAGTATATACATAGACCAGCTCCAGACTGTGCCAGTACAGCCGTGCAGTATATACATAGACCAGCTCCAGGCTGTGCCAGTACAGCCGTGCAGTATAAACATAGACCAGATCCAGGCTGTGCCAGTACAGCCATGCAGTATATACATAGACCAGCTCCAGGCTGTGCCAGTACAGCCATGCAGTATATACATAGACCAGCTCCAAGCTGTGCCAGTACAGACATGCAGTATATACATTGATCAGCTCCAAACTGTGCCAGTACAGCCATGCAGTATATACATAGACCAGCTCCAAGCTGTGCCAGTACAGCCGTGCAGTATATACATAGACCAGCTCCAAGCTGTGCCAATACAGCTATGCATTATATACATAGATCAGCACCCGGCTGTGCCAGTACAGCCGTGCAGTATATACATAGACCAGCTCCAGGCTGTGCCAGTACAGCCGTGCAGTATATACATAGACCAGCTCCAGGCTGTGCCAGTACAGCCGTGCAGTATATACATATACCAGCTCCAGGCTGTGCCAGTACAGCCATGCAGTATATACATAGACCAGCTCCAGGCTGTGCCACTACAGCCGTGCAGTATACACATAGACCAGATGCAGGCTGTGCCTGTACAGCCGTGCAGTATATACATAGACCAGCTCCAGGCTGTGCCAGTACAGCCGTGCAGTATATACATAGACCAGCTCCAGGCTGTGCCAGTACAGCCGTGCAGTATATACATAGACCAGCTCCAGGCTGTGCCAGTACAGCCATGCAGTATATACATAGACCAGCTCCAGGCTGTGCCAGTACAGCCATGCAGTATATACATAGACCAGCTCCAGGCTGTGCCAGTACAGCCGTGCAGTATATACATAGACCAACTCCAGCCTGTGCCAGTACAGCCATGCAGTATATACATAGACCAACTCCAGGCTGTGCCAGTACAGCCATGCAGTATATACATAGACCAACTCCAGACTGTGCCAGTACAGCCGTGCAGTATATACATATACCAGCTCCAGGCTGTGCCAGTACAGCCGTGCAGTACATACATAGACCAGCTCCAGGCTGTGCCAGTACAGCCATGCAGTACATACAAAGACCAGCTCCAGGATGTGCCAGTACAGCCTTGCAGTATATACATAGACCAACTCCAGGCTGTGCCAGTACAGCCATGCAGTATATACAAAGACCAGCTCCAGGCTGTGCCAGTACAGCCATGCAGTATATACATAGACCAGCTCCAGGCTGTGCCAGTACAGCCATGCAGTATATACATAGACCAGCTCCAGGCTGTGCCAGTACAGTCGTGCAGTATATACATAGACCAGCTCCAAGCTGTGCCAGTACAGCCATGCAGTATATACATAGACAAGCTCCAGACTGTGCCAGTACAGCCGTGCAGTATATACATAGACCAGCTCCAAGCCGTGCTAGTACAGCCATGCAATATATACATATACCAGCTCCAGGCTGTGCCAGTACAGCCATGCAGTATATACATAGACCAGCTCCAAGCTGTGCCAGTACAGCCATGCAGTATATACATAGACCAGCTTCCATCTGTGCCAGTACAGCCATGCAGTATATAAATAGATCAGCTCCAGGCTGTGCCAGTACAGCCATGCAGTATATACATAGACCAGCTCTAGGCTGTGCCAGTACAGCCATGCAGTATATACATAGACCAGCTCCAAGCTGTGCCAGTACAGCCATGCAGTATATACATAGACCATCTCCAGGCTTTGCCAGTACAGCTGTGCAGTATATACATAGACCAGCTCCAAGCTGTGCCAGTACAGACATGCAGTATACACATAGATCAGCTCCAGGCTGTGCCAGTACAGACATGCAGTATGTACATAGACCAGCTCCCGGCTGTGCCAGTACAGCCGTGCAGTATATACATAGATCAGCTCCAAGCTGTGCCAGTACAGCCATGCAGTATATACATAGATCAGCTCCCGGCTGTGCCAGTACAGCCGTGCATTATATACATAGACCAGCTCCAAGCTGTGCCAGTACAGACATGCAGTGTATACATAGATCAGCTCCAAGCTGTGCCAGTACAGACATGCAGTATACACATAGATCAGCTCCAGGCTGTGCCAGTACAGCCGTGCAGTATATACATAGACCAGCTCCAGGCTGTGCCAGTACAGCCGTGCAGTATATAAATAGACCGGCTCCAAGCTGTGCCAGTACAGACATGCAGTATACACATAGATCAGCTCCAGGCTGTGCCAGTACAGCCGTGCAGTATATACATATACCAGCTCCAGGCTGTGCCAGTACAGCCGTGCAGTATATACATAGACCAGCTCCAGGCTGTGCCAGTACAGCGGTGCAGTATATACATAGACCAGCTCCAAGCTGTGCCAGTACAGACATGCAGTATATACATAGACCAGCTCCAGGCTGTGCCAGTACAGCCGTGCAGTATATACATAGACCAGCTCCAGGCTGTGCCAGTACAGCCGTGCAGTATATACATAGACCACCTCTAGGCTGTGCCAGTAAAGCCGTGCAGTATATACATAGACCAGCTCCAGGCTGTGCCAGTACAGCCGTGCAGTATATACCTAGACCAGCTCCAGGCTGTGCCAGTACAGCCATGCAGTATATACATATACCAGCTCCAGGCTGTGCCAGTACAGCCATGCAGTATATACATAGACCAGCTCCAGGCTGTGCCAGTACAGCCGTGCAGTATATACATAGACCAGCTCCAGGCTGTGCCAGTACAGCCATGCAGTATATACATAGACCAGCTCCAAGCTGTGCCAGTTCAGCCGTGCAGTATATACATAGACCAACTCCAGGCTGTGCCAGTACAGCCGTGCAGTATATACATAGACCAGCTCCAGGCTGTGCAAGTACAGCTGTGCAGTATATACATAGACCAGCTCCAAGCTGTGCCAGTACAGCCATGCAGTATATACATATACCAGCTCCAGGCTGTGCCAATACAGCCGTGCAGTATATACATAGACCAGCTCCAGGCTGTGCCAGTACAGCCATGCAGTATATACATAGACCAGCTCCAGGCTGTGCCAGTACAGCCATGCAGTATACACATAGACCAGCTCCAAGCTGTGCCAGTACAGCCATGCAGTATATACATAGACCAGCTCCCGGCTGTGCCAGTACAGCCATGCAGTATACACATAGACCAACTCCAGGCTGTGCCAGTACAGCCGTGCAGTATATACCTAGACCAGCTCCAGGCTGTGCCATTACAGCCATGCAGTATATACATAGACCAGCTCCAGGCTGTTTTCCTGTACAGCCATGCAGTATATACATAGACCAGCTCCAGGCTGTTTTCCTGTACAGCCATGCAGTATATACATAGACCAGCTCCAAGCTGTGCCAGTACAGCCATGCAGTATATACATAGACCAGCTCCCGGCTGTGCCAGTACAGCCGTGCAGTATATACATAGATCAGCTCCAAGCTGTGCCAGTACAGCCGTGCAGTATATACATAGACCAGCTCCCGGCTGTGCCAGTACAGCCGTGCAGTATATACATAGATCAGCTCTAAGCTGTGCCAGTACAGCCATGCAGTATATACATAGATCAGCTCCCGGCTGTGCCAGTACAGCCATGCAGTATATACATAGATCAGCTCCAGGCTGTGCCAGTACAGCCATGCAGTATATACCTAGACCAGTTCCAAGCTGTGCCAGTACAGCCATGCAGTATATACATAGACTAGCTTCAGGCTGTGCCAGTACAGCCATGCAGTATATACATAGACCAGCTCCCGGCTGTGCCAGTACAGCCATGCAGTATATACTTAGACCAGCTCCAAGCTGTGCCAGTACAGCCATGCAGTATATACTTAGACCAGCTCCAGGCTGTGCCAGTACAGCCGTGCAGTATATACATAGATCAGCTCCAAGCTGTGCCAGTACAGCCATGCAGTATATACATAGACCAGCTCCCGGCTGTGCCAGTACAGCCATGCAGTATATACATAGACCATCTCCAGGCTGTGCCAGTACAGCCATGCAGTATATACATAGATCAGCTCCAGGCTGTGCCAGTACAGCCATGCAGTATATACATAGACCAGCTCCAGGCTGTGCCAGTACAGCCATGCAGTATATACATAGATCAGCTCCAGGCTGTGCCAGTACAGCCATGCAGTATATACATAGACCAGCTCCAGGCTGTGCCAGTACAGCAGTGCAGTATATACATAGACCAGCTCCAGGCTGTGCCAGTACAGCCATGCAGTATATACATAGACCAGCTCCCGGCTGTGCCAGTACAGCCGTGCAGTATATACATAGACCAGCTCCAGTCTGTGCCAGTACAGCTGTGCAGTATATACATAGATCAGCTCCAGGCTGTGCCAGTACAGCCATGCAGTATATACATAGATCAGCTCCAGGCTGTGCCAGTACAGCCATGCAGTATATACATAGACCAGCTCCAGTCTGTGCCAGTACAGCCGTGCAGTATATACATAGACCAGCTCCAGTCTGTGCCAGTACAGCCGTGCAGTATATACATAGATCAGCTCCCGGCTGTGCCAGTACAGCCATGCAGTATATACATAGACCAGCTCCAGTCTGTGCCAGTACAGCCGTGCAGTATATACATAGATCAGCTCCAGGCTGTGCCAGTACAGCCATGCAGTATATACATAGACCAGCTCCAGTCTGTGCCAGTACAGCCGTGCAGTATATACATAGATCAGCTCCAGGCTGTGCCAGTACAGCCATGCATTATATATTCTATTTTTATCTTTATTTAATATAATTAATTTGTTATGCTAAAACCATCTTTTGTAATGTATACATAAAACATGCAGCACCGATAGATAATGTCCAACAATATTGTTAATTTTACTTTTAATAGTAGGATTAGGATTAGGCTTTCAGATATTATTAGTTACTTGAGCTCATGAAAAATGACTTATTGGCATTAAAAAATATAAACATAATATAAATGCTTAGGTAAATACATATGCATTAAAATCATTTATTAACCCTGCTCTTTACTACTTTAAATGAATACAGCAGATGTTTAGGTATGGGGTACCTTAAAATAATAGGTAATAAGCAGTATCTTCACAATCCCATTTTATTATATATATATATATATATATATATATATATATATATATATATATATATTTAACAATTAAATAACAACAGCTTTGCAAATACACGTCTGTATATAAATCATACATTATCATTCTATTGATACTGTTCAGCTCATCCATGTTTGCTATATATATATATATATATATATATAGATGAATAATCAGAGTATTGCAGCTACCTCACTCTTCATATATATATATATATATATACATAATTTCCCATCGTACAGATTGTAAGTGGCGAGTGACTAATCTTGTGCGGTACATTGGGAAAAAGGACTTCTTACAAGACTTGAAGATCAAAACAGGGCCCTCCATTTTCTGCTTGTTGTCATTATTGTATATTGTATATTTCATTGTTCTCCCCTCTACAGCGCTACAGAATATGTTGGTGCAATACAAATAAAATATAATAATAATTGTTCCCTTTTTCCTTCTCTCTTTACTAACATCATGAGCCTAACAAATAGATTGTGAACATTACATTTTTCTCAACAGGGTACAGAAATGTAATTTCTCTTTTCTTTACACAGATCAGCCAATAATAAAACAAAAATATTATATAAAAAGGGGGAAAGAGGGAAAGGGGGGAACAATCTGACTGAATACACTGTTTTCTTGGATAGCTTTTCTAGGTGAATCAATCTGTATGAGCATCTCTCTGTCTATCCCAGGCAGTTTTCAAGGTCCAAATCTCCCAACATTTTGCCTATTTTCTATAATGCTCTTCTATTTCTGATGATATCATACTCATTGCAAGAATCTATTGAATTTTACATCTTACTTTGTCTATCATAGGTAATATTGATTTACAATTTTTAGCTAAGACACTTCTCATAGCTAAGAATATTTGAGTAATTAGGAGCTGTGGTAATCCCAATATTGTCTTTTCTGGTTTCATGGCAATAGAAGTCCTCAAAAGTGTTTCTATTATTGTAAATACTTCATCCCACAATTGTTATATTGTAGGACATTCCCACAAAGCATGTTTTAACATATTGTCTTCACCATATCTTTGAAAACACTCAGCATCAAGTGACGGACATGAAGCTTGTAATCTTATTGGTGTGAGATACCCTCTCATCAATGTCTTATAAGCATTTTCTCATAGGGTTATATTGTGGGAGGAAGTGGATAGGTTTCTAAGAAATTTGTCCCATTGTTATTACATAATCTAGAGTAACTACCCATCATAAATGACGGTATGGGTCCATTTCATTAGGAAGTAAGCTGCAAATCGAAATGTATTAATTGGAAAATACTATTTTCTTTTCTTTCTTTTCTTCATTTTGCTTCTTTTTTGTATTCTTTGCCTTTTTTCTTTTTATTCTATTTTTATCAATTTAAAATTTATATTTTTTAATCAATAAATGTTGAAGTTAGATATTTTTGTAGATCCCTGTTTGTATATATATATATATATATATATATATATATATATATATATATATATATTTAAACACATTCTAATAGTATTTACAAAGTACCGGACACAGTTGGCAGCTCTCACATCAGGGGCATCTCAGGGCCTGAAACCAGGACACCCCTCTGGCCTGTCAAAGAGAAATCCAGGACCTGTCAATAGGATATTACTGGGCCTGGCACATTTCCCCGGCCTGTCAGTACACAATCTCAGGCCCGGTCAATAGTCCTCGAAATGTCCTGGGTCCCCGCCCGACCTTGTCACTCTCTAGCCTGTCCCTCCAGTCTTGCTCGTTCCCCTGTGGAATTTATATTGAAGTTTGCAATTTTTACCTATCAAATGCCTTTCTGACCCACATATACAGTGCAGTTACCAGTGTAATGAATGCTAACATGTGCTAATTGCTCTAGAGGCAACTGACCTAAAAGATCTGAGCATGTGCAAGCCCCATAGATTAATTATACCAATTAAGGACCAAGCCTCCACTGTGTCCCTTCAATTTACATCTCATGTCCTATATGTACAGTATGCTCTTTTTAAGAAACAGGAATGACTATGGGTAAAATGTTTTTAGAAAATAAAAACAAAAATACAACCTTTAAATTATTAAAGGGCCAGTGTACACACTATTCATGTTAAACTTATTGTTTAGCTCACCATTAATAAATACTAGCGACTTGCCCGTCAAAAATGATGGGGCAATAAAATTGTAAGGCAGGTAATGCTGTTTGCCACAGACATACATTTTTTTGGTGGTCTGACATCCTTCGGCGCTCATTGCGAGCCTCACGCTGAGCGCCTTTGGCGCTCATTGCGAGCCTCTTAGTTGTTGTATATTTTTTTTATCAGAGGCACTTTTGCTGTCATTGTGAGGTCTGCGCTGATCTGCTTTCTGCGCTTATTGCAAGGCTGTTCCCTGGTGTATTTTGTGTGCTATGAGCAGCATTGGCGCTCGTTGTGAGGCACGCAGTGAATGGCTTTTGCGTTTATTGCGATAGTGTTTTTTTTTTTGTGTGTATATGTATTTTTGTATGCTAATTAAATAAGTAATAAATTAATAAATTAATATACTTTACCTATTTGTAAGTAATATATGCAAGAAACATTGTGCTGAAGAGCTGACAATCTGCTTTGATGTTCCTGCAGCATACAATGTAGGTTTGCACTGTTGCTGGCCTGAGGTTTAAGTGTCAGCAATGTGTGCAGCGAGTAGTGTAAATAGGCTGCGTGCGTGAGGGGAAGCCGTTTGTGTAGCTGGGTACTTCTGCATTGTGTAAGTTAGTGTTGTAAAATGGCGGCAAATGTGTATGTGGTACGCGGGTGTGGATTTTTTAGCATCCTTGCTAAAAGTGTATCTTGTACCTTGCACGGCTTTTTGGAAAAGCTGTATGTGCTTGTTGATGTTTTGCGGCTTTAGGGTCGTGTAGCCTCGTTTTTATTTTTTTCAGCGGCCATTTTTTCTTTCTTTGGGGGATTTTTGTGTGCCTAAACTCGGTAAATTGGACTTAATTTGAGGTGTAACTTCACTTGCAGAGTTCCTGGGTGCCCCCCCTTGCTTGTGGGTAAGCTTTTTATGTCATTTTTGTGTGTATTTATTGTTGTTTTAATGTTTTCAGCTGCTCGCGGTTTGGCCGTTAAGGTCGTATTTTTGGTTCGTAATGTTTTTTTTTTCTAAGTCCCGTGGCTCGTATTTTTTTAGTGTAAGCCCGTAATTTTTTAGTTCTAAGTCCCACGGCTTGTATTTTTTTGTGTAAGTCCGTATTTAGTAAACTGCGTCCCTCACTTTGCAAAGCGTAACGACGTTTCGTAGTTTGACAACTATTATATGTGATTAATAACACATGTACAAAAAGCAACAAAGCAAATCTTTAGACAGGTAATATAAGTTGAAAATACAGTTTACCTCATTAATGGCCACTGCTGTGCCCCTCCCCAACCCTCTTATTGCCCTGAGAACTACTGAAAGGAAGTAAAAGAATTCACACTGATTGAAAAAAACATTGATCAGGCTGCATTGGTAAGGTTTCAATACTGTTGTCTCAGTTGAAATATTTCATCTGCTTTCAGTAGTGCTGTTAATGAATGTAAAGTATTAACATTAAAATGTATATATATATAGTAAATAAATAGTAAATTTGTGTTCACATTTGGATGTCTAAAAATACTATTTTCTGCTCAGAATTCCAAGATATTTGAGAGCGAGTTATTATGTTGCTCTCTGGGAAACTGGGAAGGGACATGAAAATGAGTCCACAAGGCATTTTAACTCCTTAATCCAATAGAATTTCATTCATGGCTCCTTTTAGCATATGCCTGGTGTATAACACAGCATTCAAGAGTAGCAAGGATGGATTATATCTCTATCTATCTATTATATATAGAGTACTGCAATATATAGTGATAACTTTTTTATTGGACAAACATATTAACTGAAAACACAAGTTTTCGAAAGCTCATCTTTTCAATGAATTTGTTTGTCCAATAAAAATATTATCACTTCATACTGCAATGCTCTGGTTATTCAACGTTAACCTCACTGTTCACACACATATATACATACATTTATTTTAAAGACACATATACACATCTAGTTTCTCATTGGCCCTGTGAGCAGGTCTGTTCTTGTATTTGGTAACCAACTGATCCTCCCTATCTGACAACCATAGGTGGCGACTGATCTATTGATTGTGTGGTCTCTGTAAGAAAACTAGATAATGTGAGAGAGACTAACTTCAAAAACTGAAATCTGAACACACACGGTTGGCAAGTGTGGCTACATCAATGCAAAATCCCAAATGTCAGTAATTAGTGAGGGCAACCTTAGCCCTTAAAGGGTTAAGTGGAAAAGCTTCTGTTCCTCAGCCTTTAAATACAGTCTGATATCTGATCCCAGCTTTCCTTGGCTTTTTTCACATGTTTTTACTTTGGCTATGTCCACTTCAATAACTAGATTAATTAACCCTTCCCATGCCAGAGACTTGAAGAGCGACTCGTGAAAGCAGCTGAGGGGTTAAAAATAGAAAGTCAATCCCTGTTGACTCTGGAAAATTGGCTGGCAGCCAGGAGGATTCTATGAGAAAGACTCAAGTGTGACTTTTATCGGCCTTACAAGAAAAGTCTACTCACTTGGACTAAAAGTCCTTTTTTTTTTTTATACATCTCCAGGGAGCTCTTCCAGTAACAAGGAATCTGGCTCAAAGCTCCAGCCTACAAATCACTTCTCAGCCTCTCTTCCTGTGCCGACCTGCTGGAGTCTGCTGTTATTGTTGGCAGAGAGCCTTCAGGAGGAGAAAAAAGAATCTCCCTCCCTTTATTTAAACCCCCGGCTAAACATTCTCCCTCCCTTATATTCCACTGTCAACTTTACTGCTGGTGGCAGGACATCTCCTTGTGTCCTTTACTTGCAGAACAGGCTTAGTTCCTAATACAAATACCATGGGCCATATTCAATACCAAGCCCTCAACTTGATCAAAGACATCCGAATGTCGGCGGGTGTGTTGCGAGCTCCCGTTCGTCTCTGATTGCAATGCTATTTAATTGCTCAAGCCCGCAAGTTACTGTCCCAAAGCCGAAACCGTAAACCATGCACTGGCTCGTAGCAGTTCAGGGCAGGAACATGCTCAATGAAGCAAGTATGTAACCTCCTATTTTGAATCAGCCAATAGAAAATGAGACTGTCATTATTACGGCAGAAAACATGGAGGTTACATGTCAATCAATTAGGTTCGGGGGTCCAATATGCAATCAGACTCGCAAACCCAGATAATAAAGGATTATGAATTATGAATTATGAATGCCAATACTGTTCTAGTCCATATGGGTGGCCTGAGATGTATTAACTCATCGATACCCAAGATCGATTTTGTTGCATAATTAAATCTAATGTCTATCATCGCTTTCCCCGTCATTTACAGTGCAGTATTGATTTTTTATTTGCATTTACAGTGCTACGAATAGGTGTTTAACCCCCTTGCTGGTCCTCTCTATCTATCGTAGAAGTTTCTCCTTCATTTGCCCTTTACGGGTGTGAAAACATTTGCGGGCTTGGGGAAATTGAGCAATTGAATAGCGAAAGATCAGACCTTGTGAAAGTGAAAGATCAAATAAAAGGCTTCTGGAGGCTGTAAGTTACAGGTTTAACAATCCCAATAATTTCAAGGCCGTAACACGTAACCTGTTTGGAGCCTGCAAAAATACGCCAATTGAATAACAAATTAACTTGCGACCTCACTTACGGGCTACCGGATCACCCGAAACCTTAATTGAATAAGGCCCTATGTTATCAGAATTATTAAAGGCTACATATCAAGCAGCAAAACAATCTGTAGCGGAATAGGCTAGATTCACTATGAAACGGGATTGATCAATGTCTAGCTCAGTACTGATTTGTAGTAAGGTCTGCAATGCTGACACAAACTCTCCATCTACTTTCTTGCTTTGGTGTCATAGTGATTGTTACAGTATATATGGTGGCAATCAGTTCCTGGGAGTAGTCAAAGTAACTGTAAAATTCAGATAAGATCCTTATTTGCTTATGTTGAAAATGCCCACTCCAAATTGCACAAATGACCAGAAAACTCAGTGACAATGCCCTATACAGTAGATAGAGATACTAAGAATTATGATTTTCTACAAAAAGGCTTTTAAGTTCCTGTCTTGCACACCTGCTAATATTGTTATTTTGTTACATACCTCATTAACATGTGAAGTTTTACCAAACTACAGTGATCCTTTAATTTAAGTGAAGGCACTGGTTGCCTGATTTAAACACAACTACTGCACAAGAACTATAAGAAATGTATTCATTTAAAAAGAAAAAAAACTGCAGAATTCACCATGGTTTTCAAAATATTTCTCGTGCTCTAACATATTTATTTTTATACAGTGAGGGAATTTATGAATGGCCCCCCATGGTAGGAGGTTAAGTTTTGGTACCATGGTATATGACTTTACAAAATAGATTACCATGGGGATTTGTAGGGACCCCCATGGTATAGGTGCTAATCTTATGTGCCATGGGTGGGTGCGTGTGGTCCAAAGCACATGGTAGGAGGTTAAGTTTTGATACCTTGAGGGTTCATTGGTACAAAATAGTATACTGTGGGGGTCCATAGAGAAGTGCTAATGTTATGTCCCTCCCCCCCAAGTGTTGAGGCATGGTCTGGAGTATACCCAGGCTCATTATAGGGTTAATGGGCTAGTGTAGTGTACACATATGCACAGAATGGGACACAAAAATCTCATACTTAGGAGCCAGACAGGCTCTTTCTTGGAGCATGGGATATCATCCATGATATGAGTGATATAATCAAAAAACCTTTGCAGGGGGAGAGAGGGATGTTAATGTTGTGGGCTATCTTAATTTTGCCCCATCCTTTGCTGCAAACTTAACTATACTGTGTAGTTTTTGCTAATCATTTTTTTCTGATATTCATTCAAATTAAATATTTTTAATGAACTAACTAATTTTCTTTATTTGTAACATAGACAGATATAACACTAGTTTTATATCGATGTATTATTTAATTGAAAGAAAATATAAAACTTTTACCTTTCCTAAACAACTAACATATCAACTAAGATATCAACATACATGCTTACACATATAAGTCAACTCCTTTGATGGTCCTATAATCTCCAAATTAAAACTGAGATAACTCCATACATATAACAGCACTATATTTGCTTTTTTTTAACAAAACCAAAAGTTATATATGCATAGTAAATATGGCTTGCTACCAAGAATATCATAATTAAATTTATAATTGGATAAAAAATATTCTCTCATACACAGAGTTGTTTTTTTTTATGAAAACAAGACCTACAAATTGAT
>CM050176.1:48606423-48643923 GCA_027410445.1 Discoglossus pictus | reverse complement strand
TTTGGAATGTGATTGCTTAATTCTGAACACAGCTACATCCCCAGTTATAAGAGGGTGTGTAGACTTATGCAACGACATTATTTTTATTTTTTATTTTTCTTTCCTCTACCTAAAGATTTCAGGTTTTTTTTTTCAATTGAGTTGTACAGTTAATAGGTCACATTAAAGGGGGAAAAGTTCTGAAATGATTTATCTTTGTCTCATTGTTTTACAGCACAGAAACCTAGCATTTTAATATGGGTGTGTAGACTTTTTATATCCACTGTATATATATAGTAAATAAATAGTACATCTGTGGTCACATTTGAATGTCTAAAACAAGTTAAACAACCTGCTTCCAGCTCGGAATTCCGAGAAAAAACAGTTATTACACTGCATTCTGGGAAGCTGAGCTGGGACATGCTAATGTGACCACAAATGCCTTGCTCTTCAATCCTTAGCCATTATAAAACATGGCTTCCTTTTTACCTTATGCCTGCTGTATTACACAGCTTAAATGCAAAGCCAAGGTTGGATTTGACACAAGCCGAGAATCCTATCCATGACAGCTGTTTAAAGCTTACATGCTATCCTCAGCATGAAGCAGGATCTCAGCTTGTGTTGTGTATCTTATAAGTATGTCCCACTGTACTACAGTACAGTGGAGGGCTTCTATCGCTCATTTGCCCACCATATTATAAATGATTGTTGTGGTGAGCTACCTACTCATAAAATCCACAACACAAGCTGAGATGCCGCTCCATGCTAATGATAGCCAGTAAGCCTGAAACAGCTGTACAAGGATAGGATTCTCGGCTTGTGTAAAATCCAACCTTGGCTTTGCATTAAAGCTGTGTAATCCAGCAGGCATAAGATTAAAGGAAGCCATGTTTGATAACGGCTAAGGATTGAAGAGTGGGGCATTTGTTGGCACATTTGCATGTCCCAGCTCAGCTTCCCAGAATGCAGTGTGATAACTGTTTTTCTCTGAATTCTGAGCTGGAAACAGTTTTTTTACTTGTTTTAGACATTCAAATATGAACACAGATTTATTTTTCAGCATCTATAAACACTACATGCACCAAGTATATATTAGTATTATGTTTATTTGTAGAGCACCAACAAAATGTGTAGTAGGGGTGCAATAAGCACATGATAAAGTGTACATAGATTTGAAGATGTGATAATAATATAAGATGGCACATTTATACAAAACCATTGGTACAGGAGATGTGTGCTCTGCTCTTCTGAGAGCCTACAAACTACAAACAACATATTTATATACACAATCCCTACACAAGATTTCTAGATATAATAATGTCCACCACACAATATATATTAAAAAATATAAGTGTAGATCCCAACCACACTATTTTGAGACATATCTCTAACTTCAGGATCATTTGTTGTATACATACACTGTCCTCTATACAATATTTATAGATATATAACCACCCTACACAACATAACTATATGCATGCACCTCTATATGGCCACTCTACACACTATAAACACATGTATACATCTTAATACATGTTTGCCTCACCACAGAATACATATTGATATAAATTCATATACATATTCTCCATTTTCCATTAGATAGATATAACACTATTCTTCAAATCACATACACAATTGCTAAATAAGAAATATAGTAGATAGAATTAGACATCTACAAGATTAACATAGAGAGATGTCTGCCAGAACTAGAGAGTAAAGATATAAAACAAAGATATATTCTCTTTTCTTTTACCTCACACTACATGGTCCAAAACCCTCCTCAGGATGCTTCTCTTCCCGCCATTATCTTTCACTCTCTTACTGATTGGCTCAGCGGACTGGAGAGGGCGGGGCTGAGCCCTGGCTGTGTCACAGAACAGGAGTTTAGTGAGGGCTCATAGTTTAACCCTTGAGGGTTTCATTAGCAAGTCACTGGGCAAGTACTAGTGTTTATAGGCTGATATTATAATGCTTAGAGCAAGTATCTGTTGTAGGACACCCCAATATGTAATGCCTAGAAGATTAGGCTGATAGAAGAGTAACTATGCAGAAGGCTCATGGTCTTTAGCACTTATGGTAGAACATCATTTTGATTTTATACCTTTAGGCCTGGACTTGCTTTTTCTTCTTGTTTATCCTTGGAGGTCCACTCTGGGATCTTTCCTGTTGAGTGGCTAGAGCAGTGTCGTAGCAGCAGCTAGATGGCGCTGTTGACATTTTACACAATTTCTAACCTTAAACTTTTATCCTAACCCCTTGCCCTAACGCTATGAAATTGAGTTAAATTTTAAATGAAATTCAGTAAAATCAACAATAAAGTCTCAACAGCCCCATCTAGCAGCCGTTCACCGCTACTGCTAGCGGCCACCCAAGAGGAAAGGACCTCTGTTTTGGGAGACAATTACCTTTTTATTGAATTACATTGGTCTTTTAACTAATACCTCCAAAATGAAGATATTTAGCATGGGTTTTACCAGAGTTAATGTGATTGAGGCCAAAGATGGGAGGATACTTGGAAATGATCATTAAACCACTTATCTGTGTTTAGTCAGTTGTGGATTCTTTCCCTCTTCCCCTACGCAAAGCATTGGCAGTTGCAGTGCTGCCGCCAACTGCTAGATGGCGCTGACGATTTTACGACAGTGCTGCACAATGTATATATAAAGCGCGCCAACAGAAGGGGCCTTGAGCTATGCAAGGCGTTCCCAAGGCCCTCAAGGGCAGAGTGTCCGCATCGAACAAAGCGATGGACTTGCTGTCGATTCAGCGCTGTCGAGTTGCGACACGTCGGAGGAGGGAATCATTTTTGCCTTCCCTCAAACCGGACGGCACCATCTAGCGGCTGTTTGATGGCACTGCAGCTGTCAGTGCTGCGCTTACACAATGGGATAGATTCCAGTTTTGCGCAATGACAGTAATTAAAATTTAAAGTAATTAAAAAATTAAAGTCTGAATTTACTACAAGTTGCCAAGACTTCCTTCCACTTTGTATCACTTAATCTGGGGCTATAAGAGGGGACGCAAACACAGTTTCCTGCTTAGCATTGTGTACTATGTTTTATGTATATTTTCTAAACTTCCAGTCACTCATTTATTATACAAAAAAACGTTTGAAACATACTCTTTTAATACGTGATCCAAAGTTTGAGTGTTTTTGATCTCTAATTTCTATGGATTTTTGTAGCTATAACCTGAGAATGTTCTTTATCTCAATGTATATTATTTTTGGAGGAGGGTAACAAAAGTATAAAATAGTGTAACCCAGTGTCTAATTTTGAGACTGGTAGAGGGATATATTATAAATTTACGTAAAAGAATAATCCGAAGAAAAGTATATTGGTAGCAGTGTAAAAAAAAAAAAGGGCCTCTCCTGTGCACGCTATACAATAAGATAAACAACTGTGCAATATACTTTATAGTAAATGCACTAGAATTGTTATTAATGTTTTCTGTTGAAGTTTAAAACTGCTGGAGTTACAGTACCCTTCAAGATCTATCTATCCATATGGAAACAGAAGAATCATCAATTACCAGTGGTGACTGGCATACTGGGGCATTGAGGTAGCTGTCATTTCCAAAAAGTGTTCTGCTTTTTTAATAAGTCTTTAACATAACTTAATTATTGACTGCTTCTCTCCCTACCCTTTACCCACCAATTTTTTTTGTTTCTTATAATTGGGTATTTAATCTGCGTGCAGCTTTAAATATGGACATGGTCCCATCTCTCTGCCTTTCTGGATCATATTGCCTCTGTTATACTATATTATGGTTTAAATAGTAACTACATAATACATGTATTACATTGCTAACATGACAGTCAGATGGTGCAGGTGACGGCCTGAGCGTTGGGGAACTTGGACAAATCTGGCACATTTATACATTTATGTCAGTGTGAGGGAGGGGCCACAGACATGGGTTTAGGCTGGGGACGGTGAGAGGAACCTAACAACAGAGACACTTCTGCCTACATAAAGAGCTCCTCCGACTTGTTTCAATGAGCATAATCACCCTTACACACCAGAAGCATTAACAGTTACCTGTGCAGAGTATGGAATAAGCGGTACTTGTCACAACAACCCTCTACGCTCTCAATGAGCTCCAGTGTATGCTCACATTCTGTTCAGCATTTTTGCTGATCCATTTGGTATTCATCGCAGAGATACTGGAGTGGGTTGCCAGTTCCTTCTCCTGTGGGCCATAGCATACAGCACCTGATATTCCTAGGTGGTCGCCCATCCAAGTACTGACCAGACCCAACCCTGCATGGGTTCAGGGAGGTGTGACCTCTTGGTTCCCTGACTGGAATTGAACCCAGGCTGCAGCAGTGAAAGCACTGAATCCTAACCACTGGACCCATACCAAGCAGTCATGCATTTTGAGACCTCTCCACACTATCAATCCCCTCCATACACAAATTGCTCTCCCCACCACCATCTGATTTTACTTTTCTCTTCTCTAACCTTTCAATGTGACCCCACACTATCTCCCCCACCATTCTTTTAAACTGCTCATCCTTGCTTTTTGCCATCTCCACGTCTGTTTCTTCACTGTCTAAACCTCCATCTATCACTATACTTCCCACCTCTCATTCTTCTGGCCATTTGTATCTCTACCTCTGTGCTTCTTTCTCTGGCAGTTTCCCTCCAATCTGTAAATCCCTCTCCTCTACTAAGGGGGCATTGGCTTTTTATTTTATATTTTAAAAGGGTGCAATCTTTTTGAGCTGATTTTCCCTTCTGGGGAGAGTTTGCTGCTTTGGAAAGGGATCTGCTTGGGAAGAGGTCTTGGGTAGGGTATATGCATTGGAGGGGGGGAGGTCTTGGGGAGATATTCTACTTTGGGATAAGAGAATTGGGAAGGGGAGCTCCGTTGGTAAAAAAATAAAGAGGGGCCTGTATCTATGGGATGGGGTCTTGCAGGGAAGGAAGTTGCTTTATTAAGGAGTCTTTTTGCATTGCCAGGGATGAAGAGAAGGTGGCGTGGAGTAAGTTGGCACCTGGAAGAGGAGGATTTTTTTTGCACAGGCCCCTCCATTCATTAGTTCTGCCGCTAAAGCAGTGGTATAGTTATCCCTCTTTTCTGAACCTTTTTATGTTTCACCCGCTCTTTCTTATCTCATCTCTTTTACTTCGCAGGGTCTGTGTTTCTCTCTCCCCCAGTCTCTGTTCTTCCATTCTCTCCTCTTTTTGTTTCAACCTCTCTCTGCTTCCCTTTATTCAGTGTCTCCCTCATTTCCATGTTTCTTTCCCCAATTTCTACTTCTTCCCTGTCTCTCTGATTCAGTCCCTGCTCTTCCCTTTCTTCCTGTCTGTATGTTTCTCCCTCTCTCCCCTTTCTCTGTCTCCGTGTTTCTGTGTTTCTCCCCCACTTTTCTTTGTTCTCACTCCTATCTCTTTCTCATTCTCTTCCCCTGTGTCTTTGCTTCCTCCCTCTTTTCCCTGTCTTAGTTCTCCTCAACCCAGTCACTCCCCAGTCTCCACGTTTCTTCCCCTCTCTCAACTTTTTTCATGTGTCTCAGTTCCCCCTCTCTTCACTGTATCTCTCTCTCACTTACTCATCCCTGTGCTTATTTTATTTCTCTCCCCATCTCACCTCTCTCTTCTGGGGTTCTCCCCCTCGCTCCCCTGTAACTGTGCTTTTCCTCTTCTCTTCCCTTTCCATGTCTCCTCCTCTGTCCCTGTCTCCTCCTCTGCTTTCTGTCTGTTTCCCCTGCTCTCTTCCCAGTGTCTGTGCTCCCCCTCCCCTGTTCCTTCCTCCTATCTCTGTCCCCCACCCTCCCTAATCTCTCTGAATATCCTCCTTTACTCCCCTATGTCTCTGCTTTTTCCTCTCTCTCCCTTGTGTCTGTGATTCTCTCGGTCTCTCCTCCTTTTTCCTCTGTTTCTTCTGTATATCTCCCCTGACTCCATCTGCCTAGATATTTTTTTGTCTCCCTGCCTCTCCCCTAGATTTCTATTTCCTTGCATTTCTGACTCTTGTGTCTCTTTACCTGTTTCTGTTCTGTCTGTTCTCCCTTTTTACATTTCACACTTTGTTTTATCACATATATCATTCTATTCTATAGAACATTTGCAGCAAAATGATAGAGGCTGCTTAATAAATATTGTGTTTTCCAATTAATACATTTTTTGAAGAATCAGACATGTATGAAGAACAGTGGTATAATCACTTACTGCTCCTTCTATATTTGTTCATTCTCTCTCACCCTCCGTTCCTCCCTTTTTACTTATCTCTCATTGTTCCTCCAGATTTCTATCCCACTTTTACTCTGTCTCCCTCATCTCTCCTTTCTCACTCATTTATCCATCCATTTCCCTCATCTTCTCTTCTCTCCTCTCTCTTATCTCTCCATCCTTTTCCCTCTAACTCATCTATTTTCCCTTCCTCATCTCCGCCCCTCTCTTCCCCATTCTCTCTCTCGCTCCTCCCTTCTTCACTTTTCTCCCTCATCTGTTCCCTTCTATTTCTTTTCACTGTTTTTTTCTCTTCCTTTTCCTCTTACTCTACTGACTCACATTCCACTACTAACTCATTTAATTTCATCTCTTTCTATCCACCATCACCTCCTATTTTCTCTATCCATTTTCATATCCCACTATTTCTGCTTTCCTGCTCCTCTCCCACCATTTGATCTGAATATAGTTTATGGGAGGAGTCCATATATGTGGAAGGAGGAGCTAAGATGCAGTCTTACACTCCACTTGATTAAAAGTTGACCAGCGGCCAATGTCAACCTCTGCGACAGCCGTAAGAGGTCACTTTAAGGGGAGACTACAGCAGTGTGAAAACATCAGTATAAGCAACTTATAAATTCGTTTTAAAAAACTGAGCTAAAAAAAAGGTATTTAGTGAGAAAACTTAATAGTAAATATTTGCCTCCCCACATCTTGATTGTGTTGTCTCTCCTTGTTGTTTGTGGCAGAGTGTGATAAAATTATTCTTGCTCCCCAGATTGCTGCTGCCCTGGATAACAGCCACTCTGGCCAATATCACCAATATCATCACCACCTGATCTGTGATTTCATCCCAGGCTGTGGGCACTCACTAGAGATGTGGTCAGCAGAGATTGGATGACCCTGGACAATGATTGGTTAATCTGCTCTTCGTGTATATTTTTACACTTTTATTTTTGTCCCATTTCCATTTTTAGAAGGCCAGGGGAGCTTGAACACCACAAGTTATCCCAGGCGGCGTAATGTTTCTAAAAATAACACGAGAGGAAGACGCAGTGCCAGAAATTGCCAGCACGTGTGATGTGGGCTTGTTTGTGAGTGCTGCAAATAATGAGTGTGTAATAATTAAGAAAAAATACACACATACAGCACTTATTAAATTGCGATTCGGTTAATTTAAAAAGGGCTCTAATTAAGCACACAGCATATTTTATTACAGAAGTTTTTAGTTATTGAACTTCTATCCAAAAGCAAGGACTTCAGTAACTAAAAACTTCTGTAAATAAAATATGCTGTGTGCTTATATAGAGCCCTATTAAATTTACCAAATCACAATTTAATAAGGCTGATAATTAGTGGCAGGCCTATTATATAGAGGGCATTTTACCTCACCAATCTCTTCTCCAATTTGTGGCACAATTGTATCCAGATTGTGCATGTTAAGGAGGACAGTGATAATCTTCTTTTAACAGGTTGAGGCAAGAAGTTAGTTTAATGGAGCAAGTCAAGGAGTTCCACAAAGTAAGAGCAGCTCGAGAATGGTCCTGAAGGCTGGAGTGAGAGGAAGTGACAAGAGGGGGAAAGAAGATCACGAGCAGGTCAAAAAGAGCGACTGAGGGAGCATTTGGAGATGAAGGCAGATTTTTGGTTTTGGATGCTATGGGGAGCCAGTAGAGTGACTGCCAGAGAGGTGCGGCAGACACTGTTCCTTAAGTGGGTTATATGAGTGTCACAGAGAAGCTCATTATGGATTTAATGGAGGCAGATGGATGATGAGGTCAGCAAGGAGGGAGTTGCAGTAGTAGAGGGGAAATATGATGAGGGAGTGCATTAGAAATGTAGCTGTGAGTTAGTACTAGTGTATGCATTGAAATTATGTATTTATTTAATACATCATACAGTGTCATGGTACATTGCATACAGTGTCATGGTGTATGCGATAGTGAGCTTCTAACACCTCAGTGGGCCATCCTGCACTTCCAATACGTCTACTTCAACACAGAATATAACAGTTGGTTAGGACTGGAATCCTTTATGTGATGCTATTATTATTTTAAAAAATGCAGACTTCCCAAGATACATAATAGCACTGCATTACAGAGTGTTGCATGTGTAATATATATATATATTGACTCTGACTCGACAAAGAGAGGAACGCTCTCGAAAGCTCGTCATGAAACCTATGAATATGTTTGTCCAATAAAAAAGGTATCACTATATACTGCAATACTCTGATTATTCATCTGGATTACTGGACATTCACGGCTACCTCACTCTTCATATATATATATATATATATATATATATATATATATATATATATATATAGTAATCTAGAAATTGAGATGAATAATCAGAGTATTGCAGTATATAGTGATTTTATTGGACAAACATATTCATAATTATTATGACAAGCTTTCAAGAGCTACCTCTGTTTGTCAAGCCTGTCCCCTCTCCAATCCATAGTGAATGCCTCATCTACTTTATTCATCACTGCAGCACTTCTCTGTCACTCCACTAGCTTCACATAGCCCCCAGAATAAAATGTAAAATAGTGAAACTAAATTATAAAGCCTTTAAAAACAGCTCACCCCCTTATATCTCTGTTCTTGTCTCAAAATGCTCCCCCAACCTTCCTCTTTGCTGTGCTAATGACCTTTGTCTGTTCTCCTCTCTTATCACTTCCTCTCAGCGCCACCTTCAGGACTTTTCTCATGCTGCCCCTACTCCATGGAACTCCTTGCCTCGCTCCACTAGACTATCCTCCTGCCTCAAAACCTTCAAAAACTCACTAAAAACTCATCTCTTTAAAGAAGCTCATCACCTTCAGACTTAATGTGCACAATTTGTTGTCTCCAAATTTGAATAAATCATTGGTACATTGAGAATATTTACTTAATGGCAATTTTATGATGGCAACAGAAAAGGAAATGGACGTAGGTGTTATCAGACTGCATGATTTAAATATAGGTAAACAATGTTACAAAGCTGCAGGTAAAACTAATAGGATGACTGGATGTACTCGAGTTTCATCAATAAATATATCTCTAAAATGATATTAAAGAACCACTGAAGGCTTAAAAATTGTGAGTTTAATTAATATTCTACTTTAAAATGTATTTTGTTGTATTAATAAATTATTATTATTAAGTAAAGGAATAAAACTACTCAATCTTTAGGCATAGTGAGAAGTACAAAAGTACGGATTGGTCCTTTAGAAAAGCAAGTTAGTTGTACTGGTGCATGGGTGTTTTTCAGCCCAGGCCTAGGGGATTACATTTTTAGGGGGTTGCAGGCTATGTAACAATTCCACAAAAAATGCACAGAAAGGTCTAGATGCAGAGAATATTCTGTCCGTCAGTGCACCTGGCACTTTCTGACTTACTGTATACTTACATAGACATAGATACACATGTTATATTCTACATAGGTATGTCATAAAGTTGCGATTGAAATATAGCAAGGAGAAAGGAGGAATAACGGGGAGATTGTGGGGCGCACAACTTAAATATGCCTCTGAGTTGGTGAGGACCAGCAGGAAAATCTAGAATAACCCACAGGCCTCTTCTTCTAGTAGAAGAAAATGTGTAGGGTCTGGAAAGTTCGGTAACCCAGTTTGAAGATTTGTTCTAGTTGGTCCTCTAAAAGATATCACTAACTACAATCAAGTTTTAACATAAAGATATAACACTACATATTTAAGATTTAAGGTACATGGCAGAGGTTCTAAATTTGGAATAACAGGTACGTTCTCATTTGAATGTTAATTTAAAACATTGCATTTTATTACACTGAAGTTTGCAATATTTAGCTGTCAGTCAGCCCTTCTGGTCTTCTCACCAAGGACTGACTAATAATGGAGACAAAAGATTCAGAGCTTCAGAAAGTAATTGATAGTTACTGGAAATAATGGCCACATAAAACAGACAGTATTTGGTGCAGAATCAGAAGGGTTGATTGACAGCTAACCTCAATGTAAGATTACTGTAAGAAAATTCATTTTTGTAAGACTCTATGGTTTTAAGTTCTACTATACTTGGAACCTCCACTGTCACTTATCACTAATATCGTTATTGTACTGCGAGTTGTCATCACGTTGTGGGCTTCGCAAACCGAGGGATGCAGTTGCAGGGGTGGAGGCCCGTGGGACTTAGCTGCAATGAGCTCCAAAGGCGCTCATTGCAGGGGTGGAGATGAGTGCCACAGGTGCTCATCGCGAGGCCCGCGAGATTTAGTTACAATGAGTGCCGAAGGCACTTATTGCAGGGGTGGAGATAAGCGCCGCAGGCACTCAACGCGAGGCTCACGAGACTTAGCTGCAATGAGTGCCGAAGAGACACATGTAATATTATACCGTCATTTATGATGGGTAAACGAATAGTAATATAATAATATTTAACTATAATAAATTAAATGGCATGTGTTATAAGGTGTAAACTGACTTTGTTTCAGACTTCAATGGCCATTTAACAAATTAGAAATTACTCAAAGGAGATGCTTCATGGTCCATGGTGACAAACTTATACAGGAATACTTCACAACCTGAAGATGTATAGCTTAGGTGACTGAGGAGAGAAGAAGGGGATATGAGAGAAACCTGCAAATATGTCAAAAGGTTTCAATGTATATAGATTGATGGATTTATGAATGCACCCTCATAGAGGACAATCAATAGTGTATGCAAACATGAAAAACACCCGCAACTAAACCTTAATAAACTTACCCTAAAGTTTGCAAAATGTCTTCAGTTATCTGGCAGTTGATTTTGAGAAGGAATGCCCCTGAAAATCCAAACTAAGCTGTCATAAAATTCATACTTTGTTTTGGTCAATTAGAGGCATGGGGATTTAGCCTCTGCAGCAAAGCATCATGGGATGTGTAGTTAGTCGTTTGTTGCCACCAAACTCCTCTCTCCTCCCTGGAAGGAAGCAGATCATGTAGAATTTTTTTGCACTATGCTGCTGCTGGCTTAAAGGCTAAAAAACATACTTGAATAGTCATTCTAGATGGACATTTTTGGCTTGTATCTGATACAAATTTATGTTTGTAATCTTCCAAAACAGGTTAGTTCCTCTACGTTCCTTTATCCTAAACCCAAGCACACCCAAAAATAGTTGCAGTTGGCCAAGTGCACCCCGGAACCATTGTACACCTGCAATCTTACCCCCTGACTCCAGCTGGCCGGGGCAGGTATATATCTCTTGTGGCTGATCTTTCGTTCCGGTCCAGAGACAGATTAAAGATCCTAGGAAGTCAACCGATACAGACCTGATGACGGAAAATGCAAACCACTCCTGAGCTTCATATGCAGATTTCTTATCTGCTTCAGGTGACACCGGAGTATGTTTAATGCAAGGACAGAGTTCACAGCGACCATTGGTAAATCACTTAACCCCTTCTCTGCCAGAGGTGTCTGCATTTATTATTATTAATATCATTTTGAAGTTGACACTCAAAACTGATTGTTGCAGCACAAGTATAAATAAACATTATTGTCATTTATTTTATTAACAAAGGAAACATGAATATAATGCCAAATAAATGCTGCCTTCAAAGTTGTGGAACCTGGATTTTTTCAGCATTGCTTGTAATAGATGTGTACCAGAAATAGTTGCGTTAGAAGAATCAAAGCAAATATTGCATGTTTTGTATTCCGAAAAACAATTTCATAAGTTAAATGTAACTATAAACCAGTGTTGCAGTGCCCCAGGGCCCTCCTTTGGGGGGCCCAGTGCTGTGAATCTATTTTGTATTTAATATATTTCTGTATTGTAGTGACCTCTCTGGTGCCCACAAGCCCAGCCCAACCCATTAAGGCCCTCCTGCTGGCCCCCTGGATGCATACCCCCTGGCCATAAATTTGTGCATGCCCGTTTAAAAAAGAACAATTATACTGAAGCTCCAACATGTGGCAGTGAAGAGCAGTTTAGCACTCTGGGGATGTGTATCAGGGAAGGAGGTAAGAGAGCAGTGTCTGCAATGTACAGGGAGGATGGGGAGAGGAAATGTGAGGTGGGTGCTGAGAAGGGTTGGGTGTTGTGTGGGGATGGATGCTGAAAGGGGATGGCTTCTAACAAGCCCTGGGTGCTATGTAGAGAGGGGTGCTAAGAGGGATGGTGCAGTGTGGGGGTGAATGTTGAGAGGGTGCTATGTAGCGATGGATGCTAAGAGGGATGGTGCAGTGTGGGGGTGGATGTTGAGAGGGTGCTATGTAGCGATGGATGCTAAGAGGGATGGTGCAGAGTGGGGGTAGATGTTGAGAGGGTGCTATGTGGAGATAGTATATGTATACATATATATACATTTAGGGAGGGGTCACTGAGGGAATTGATACCAGGGGGCCCAGTTCAAAACAATTTTTACCTCCTTGTGGTGGTGGTGGTGGTGGTGGGGGGGGGGGGGTTGAGTACCAGGTCCCTTCATTCTCTAGCTCCACCACTGACTACAATTAAATAAGTATTGTACTGAAAATATATGATAGGTTAGATTTATGTCCCTTAGAGACTACGTGGATTTGTGTATCTGCTGCTACTATCTCTGTCTTTTGCAGATATAACATGACATGTTCTGATCTCAGCTCTGAAGTGGCATTCATGGGCATCCTTCAAGTTACAGTGTGGTATGTAGTAATTGTTCTCCTAATTCACAGACTGCTGAGGTCTCCCGCCTGCCCCCAGTGAGGTATGCGGCAGATTGAAGGCTCCTGCTCTGTACAGACATTGGTTACATACATCAAGCTCAGAACAATTTCACCAAATAAAAACCATATGGAAGCCCAGTCGGCTCACTGCCCATGAAATGAGTAAGTGTGGGAAGACAAGCGCCCGCTGGGGCCAGCTCTGCAGGCTCTCAGGCCCCTCAGCTCCTTTCTTCTCTTCTCACACCACTTGCTGTCTCTGTTTTGCAGGCCAGATACTCCGTTTTGTGCCAGGGATGGCCAACAATATCCAAATCTGAGATCTTATAAAAGAGAATTACTATAGAAGTCTGGTTTCTATCTTCAACTTTTCTCTGTTGTTACATAAAACGTAGATTTGATGGCAGATAAGAACCAAAAGGTCCATCCAGTGTAGCCATTCTGTCTACCTCAAGAGGTTAACTTAGGTAACCCTCAGATGGCTTTATGCTTATTGAAGTAATGCTTGAATTTGTTTACTATGTTTGTCCCTACCACTGCTGCTGGAAGGCTGTCCCACTTATATACTAACCTTCCTATAATCTAGCACTCACAGCATTCCTAAATCTTCCGAATTCATGGCCTATTGTTCTTGCATTCCTGAAAAACACTTCCCTTTGATCGTTGTTAAATCCTTTAATATAATTGAAGGTTTCTGTCATATCCCTTTTGTCCATTAAGCCAGCGATTCATCTAATGAATATAGTAAAGTACTACATTACAGTATACTCTTTTAAAGATCTACACTTGATAATAGACAAAATGTTTTTAGAAAACAGAAAAAAAAAACATCTTTATGAATTGTTATGTGCATTTGCTTTTGATTCATTGCTTAACTGATTAGTCACCTTGGAGGGTGATTCTATGTAAGTTACATTCTTTTGTGGATCGACTTACAAGACTTGCTCTTTACCGCCCCCTTATGCCTTGGAAGGAAATATTACTGTCATGGCAACTTCCATGCATAAAAAGAGTCTGCTAAAATTAAGATTTGGAGGGAGCCTCATTCAGTTGAGCAATTGTAAGTTGCAGTAGCCCGTAATGGAGGCCATAAGTTAATTTGTTATTTAATTGGCATTTTTTTGCAAGCTGCAAACTGGCTACGTGTTACAAGTTTGAAATTCTTGCAGTTGTTACAACCGGAACTTACATCCCATCGAAGCCTTTGATCTTTCCCGCTCGCAAGAGTTACGCTCGCTAAAATCGCAAATCACTATTCAATTGCTACAAGCCCACAAATGTTGTCACCCCCGTAAACGGGAAATGTAGAGGAAAATCATTAGGGTACCAGATGAGACTCGCAAAGGGGTTTAACCTCTGTCCGCAGCACTGTAAATGCAAATAAAAAATCAATACTTCACTGTAAATGACGGGGAAAGCGAGGACAGACATTAGGATTAATTGCACAACAGTCTCAAACCCGTAAATTGGAAATAAAATAAAAAAAATGTTGATGTTTTAATTTGGGGCTATATTGATCTCGGGAATCAATGAGTTAATACATATCAGGCCACCCACATGGACTAAAAAAGTATTGGCATTCATTTTTATTATTTTGTATTTTGCGGTTTGTGCTAATTGATTGACATGTAACCCCCATCTTATACTGCCGTAATGATGACGGTCTCATTTTCTATTTGCTGTTTCGAAATGGGTGTTTACAGTCTTGCTCAATTGATCATCACGCTCTGAAATGATATGTATTATTATTATTATTATTATTATAGCTTTCCAAAACAATTTTAGCTATTCAAATGACCTTATTGGGCACAGTGGTCTTTTATTATTATAATTATTATTATTATTATTATTCTTTTCTAATCATAAGTGTAGCTATTCAAAAGAGCTTATTGGGCCACAGTGATCTTATATTATTATTATTATTATTATTATTATTATTATTATTATTATTATTTTCCAAAAACAAAACAAGTTCAGCTATTCAAAAGACCTTATTGGGTCCCAGTTGTCTAATATTATTATTATTATTATTATTAATAATAATAATAATATTTTTATGAGCAAAACCCTTGCATTTACTTGCCAAATCATGCTGAGTATTTCTTTGTATATTTAGCAGCTGATAAATCTCATCCCAGCTCAGCAGCCTCTGGGCGCTGGGGATGGAGCGTCAGCTCTTGAATAAAAACAAGCCTCACCTAGCCTGCCATGATTTCCTAGATATACACTGGGCCGCAGGACTGGGGAATTACAAGGCTCCAGCTCCAATTAAAGTATGTTTATGTTGACGTAGTGTCTGAGAGGGCCGCGCTCCCCCCTCACTAAATGTGTTTGTGGAATTAGTGGCACCAGTAGAGGATACTTATACTCCCCGAGCCTATCCTATGAGCTCCTGTTCAGCTTCCGCAAAATATATTCCAACAATTTTTAATGTCTTATAAAAATGCACAGAGATTCTGCAGCTCTCCAAAATATTCACATTAAACACCACTGTGGTCAAAATGTTTTGAATAATTATATACGATAACAGGCAAAATGTTTTTATATACAGTAAAAAAAATATTAAATAAGCACAGTCTTTACATTATGCAACTTTCTATGCAAAGATTCTTCACTGTGTGGCTGTATTTTGATGTCTGCCATGCTGCTGCTTTCTCAGGTGGGTGTGTTCTTGTAAACTAATGAACTTCTGTTTAATCCTGCTGAGAGCACTAACTGATTTAACTGCCACATTCCCATTGCAGAGGCTTCCTGTGTAATCTCAGGGAATTGATCTGTTCAAGTCAAAATGGTAGATCCCTAGCATCATAATTGAATATAAAGATAATAAATAGTACATTCGTGTTCACATTTTGACGTATAAAAAAAGTTACTTATTTCCAGCTCAGAATTCAGAAAAATACAGTTGCACTGCACTCTGGGAATCCGGGCAGGTACACACAAATGACTCCATAATGCATTTTTACTTTTTATTTCAATACCACTTATATAGCATATGCTCGCTTTATTACACCGCTTTCAAGTATAGCATAGGATGCATGAGATAGGAAACCCTCCCACAGACATTACTGTTTTCATCTTAAAGTTAATCTTTTTCTTTTTCTTCTAAAATCATGTTTCAGTACACAAAAGTAAATAGATACCCAGGTATAGTATATACCCAGTAAAATGCAGGAGCCTTCCCTTATCCCTTTAATTCTACTCCTGATTTCCTTTTTCCTATTTATTTGTTATTTTTGCTCCCATTCTTGGTGGGTGGGATCTCTGCAGGGTCATTTTCAGTGAATGTCATGTAGTGAGTGTTTTGTGTAAGCACCCTGGCCCCCTCCTCCACATCTCTGTGTGTTGAAGCTGACACTTTTGCAATGAGGTGGATGTTTACAGGAAGACCATGTAGAATTTGTAGTACAGCTCATGAAAACAATCTTCCTTGCAAAGCAAAGTTACCACAGTCCTTGTGAAATCATTTTGCTTCACCCAGCTGGTAGCTGCAGCTCTTGGATCCCACTCTGGTTTTAGATGAGGTTGTGTTGCAACATGATGATTGACTTAATTCATATTTATTATTTTGTACTTTGCAGGTTTGCAGGTCCAATCGCATATCATCCCTGAAACGCTAATTGATTGACATGTAACCTCCATGTTTTACTGACTTCATGATGATGGGCTCCTTTTCTATTGGCTGTTTCTACATTTAATTGATCTGGTTTTAATTGGCTGGTTAATTGATCATAGTAACGCTCTGAAATGCTACATACAATGGCATGGTTTACGATTTTCGCTATCGGGACAGGATTTGCAGTCTTGTCCATTTGAATAGCATCGTAAGTCTAGCACGCTGCGGGCCTGCAGCAGGCCCGCACACATATACAGCCTATATCCCAGGACTTGCGGCCACCAAATTGAATGAGGCCCAGTGTTTTCAGCATTTTATGTATTCAACTCCGCAAACATATTGTGTTGGCCTTTTGATGATTCCTGGGTGGCCATTTCAAGGGCCACTGTAGGGTCATACAACAAGGTTAATTTGTTAATTTAGGAAAGGATTAGCAATTATATCAATATTTAAAAGTAAACATTCACTTTCATTTTAAAAATTACATTTGAACTTTAGTGTTTAGAGAATAGCAGAGCTACTTCTTCCCAACGCTATTGGATACCCAGGGGTGAGGACAGGAGGCTGCTCTAAAAAGCTTTCTCACCCCTCCTGCAGAAGCAACAGGAGACTATCCTGATGGAAGTATTTATCTGCTGTAAGGAATACATTGTTCCTTTAACATTTGCTTTCTAAACTATAGCACACTAATTAGGTCACTAATTATTATGCAAAACCCAATGATTGAAACATGATATTTTAAATGCATTATAAAAATGTATGACTTGGATGTCCCATTAGTATTGTGTTGACCCTATAGATTGGTATCCATGATAATAATGAAGCCAGACGTTCTCTTCTGTTTGTATATATCCCCAGTGCTAATCCATCACAATAGAATGACAGTCCTGACAGTTCAAGACAACCTTCCACAGGCCCTCTATGAACAGCCTCTTTCAGGAGCATTTCAAGGTGTTGCTGTTGGCAGAGTCCATGTCTTTATTCTTTCTCTCACAGTACAGGAGAATGGCCGTCAGTATCAGCTGCATACACCGTCTGTCTGGGACACTTAATAAGCCTCCAGATATATACTACACAATCCATATAATAAAATGTAGAATGTGCAACAAGGTCTTGAAAAAAAATCATGTTATACTCTGGGCAAACAATGCAACATGGCAGCAGGAAAAGCCAGTAGGATACATAAATTGTGCCGCCTCCTAATCCCCCTACGTTATAACTAACCACCTTCAAGCAAGGGTACATAATTATTTTTTTACAAAATTCACCACGTTCCAAATGTCTTGATGAAGATAAAGTCAACTTGTGTCATCCATATTTTAATACAATGGCAAAATAAAATATGGTATATAGATAATAATGCTGTGCAAATCCAGTGGAGGGGCTGTGTCATGTAATTTGGATATGACAAAAATATTACAATGTTTAGAAAAATAAACTTTCTTGAGCTCAGTGATCAATTTATAGACAAGTATATTCTTTATGCAGAACAGCGTTTATTGAAACCATAGCAAATATTGGACCCTGGTCCACCAGTTTACTACTCCCGCATTATATAAAGTTACTAAAGGGGGGATCTTCTTAGCTAATGTATTCTTAAAATAACTAACTTTGAATTTCATAAGGTGAGAAATGTTTACTCTAGGGACTTCTTAAAAGTAAGTGAAGTGAATGCATTTATATAAAACTAAATATTATTGCTTGCAAAATCTCTTTAAGCATATAATACAAATTCAAACAAAATGACAGCATGACCAATTTTCTTGGTTATTTTTATAATGTGGGGAAGCTAGAGGTAGACATTTTAAGGGATATGTTATGAATTATATGGCTAGAACCCAAATGTTATACTACCTCTATGCACAATGTTAGGATTTAAGTAAGGTATAAGCCAACAAAGTGGGCATGCTGCTGCTTAGAGTCAACCATGAATCAAACAAACACTTAAAGCAAGTTATAATGTTATCATTTAGATAATGTTTCCAGTAAGAAAACTCCAGTGACTTAATGTAAGGTTGTAGAATTAGTCTAATGCATGGGTACTCTGACCTGGGCCTGTATCTAATCCTCCAGCCCATATTTCTGGTCTTCCACATCATTACTACATTTTCTATATATCCCTCCTAAACCCTCCATATCGTTAAATAATCTGTTACTTAAATCATATCAATTCACAAGGTATTGTTCCTTCCTGTTTCTTTTTCAAAAAGAAAATATTTTTGTGAGTATAAGTAAAAATATATGTGCTGTAGACATTGATTTCATTTAAAGAAATACATTTGGTGGATTTTATCAAAGTAAAGTTAAAGAGTTTAGATCACGAAAGGATCGTCTCAGTAGTCAAATTTACTTATAAAGAATATCTAACATGGTGTATGTGAGGCCTTTTTTTGTATTACTGCAGTACAATCAGCCAAAACCTGTTGTAAGGCTTGGTTTGCAAGGTTGTTATTGCATTGCCCCCCATTGTGAGATCTACTGTCCCACTGTCAGATCCAGTTTGGGTTGTTGTTCTTTTCTGGGAGCTTTTTGATTTCCAGAGGAGGCTCCGTATTCATAGTTCCAAGAAGGTTTGAAGCTTAGTAGATCATGGTATTTTTACTAGAAGCCTTTGAGCTGTGCCTATTGCCTCCAATGTGTCAGGTTCATGCTCAAAGGTGAGTGGGCTGTGCTGCACTGTGCTTGGGGTGCAGAGCTTACCTTCTCACCAGATGTTACAATTCTCTTGACCCCCAGCATTCCACCTGAGAGCAGTTGTGAAATAATAATACGCACAAGGCTATGCTGAGGCCTAATTATGCCAAACATGTAGGTAAATAAAATGAGCATATTTCAGTATATGGATTATGTAACAAACTAACAACATTAAGTCAAGAGCATAAACATACTTTTACAGAAAATCTGTATTTTAGAAGACCTTGCAAATTCCTGAGAAATCCCATGTTGGTGTCTTCTATACTTTCTGCTGGCCTAGGGTCTGAGGGGTTGTGCTCTAATTATTATTATATATTTAGGAGTGGAAAGGGAGAGGAGGGAGGAGATTTGTTGTCTCATCATTTGATTAAGATAAGCTGTTACCATTTCACACCTTCATCTTTTCCCTTCACATGCTCAGCAGAGAGCCATCTCAAGTAATTTTGCCAGCCCTGATTGCCCTATTCTGTTATTGCCCTCTTAAGCTTTTAAAAAGGAAGTATGGCTGTCATGACAGCTTCCAAGCACTAGCATAGTCTGTTAAAATCAGGGGCGGAGCTACCAGTTGTGCAATGCACCAGGGACTTCCTCTGGGGGGCAATGCTGTGTAATTTTTATTTTTTTGCATTTAATGTTTTTCAGTAGTGCAAGGGCCTACTGAGGCCCCACCACAGCACTAAAATCTGCATAAACACCTCCATTGCATTATGATCTGTTTTGTCTCATTGTTTGCCAGATAACGTTAATCCCATCTGCCATGTACTCTATCTAAGGTCTGGACCACTCAGAAACAGAGACAGCAGGATGTGTATTAGAAGGTAGCCCTATTGTTCTCAGGTGCAGGCTATCCAGGTACTGCTAGACCCTATGTGCGGTCATCTTCTGTCACACCATCTGATTGTTACATTGTGTACACACACTTGTATCTAACTGCTAAAAATATTGCTGACTTTTCAAAATAAATGAGTTCACTTCTGGAGACATATAGAAATCGTGTGTCTCTCCTGTTCTCCTGGATGGCTGCAGGGAGGTACTGGGAGACTCTGTAGGATCCTGCTGGGCTAGGTTTGACTGTAACAAGTCTTATCAAACCCCCTAAGAAGAAGCAGGTCTGGAGTCTCTTGGTAGTCTGGAAGTGCTGATTTCTGATGCAAGGACCCTGACTGATACAGAAGCCAGATATCAGGGTGCTGGTGCCGAGATTTCCAAGAACCCCACGGTCCTTGTGGGTAGATAACCTGTAGTCTATAGTAGGTTGCCCTGGGCTTGTGTAGCCCCTACTCTTGGATTGTCGCAATGCTTTTATGCCTATGGCTAATACAGATGCTAATGTTGTCACTTCACCAAAGTGAAGATTTTCCTAATTTACAGTGAGCCGTACACACCCGGCAATACTAGTACTTTAAGTAAAAATAAACAAATGCATTTGTAAAATCTATCATAAACAAACATGTGGGTGGAGGTAAGGCCACACTGATAAATAGCTATGTAACAATATATTTTAGTGTACAAAGCTACAAATTTACAATAACCGTTTCCGCAATACCTCATCATTATAGGTCATTGTTTAACAGCATGTTCTGTGTTCCTTCCAGAGATAATTACAGCCGAGAGTGTTAGTAACACAAAGTACTGTGAGTACCATTTGCTGAAACATTCCTTCTGTGTTTGTATTTTTTTCCAGGGCTCAGCTCAGTTTCCTGGGGTGAGCTCCCTGCAGCTTCAGTGCCCAAGTATTTCTAAGAGCCTAATTCCTCAAAGAAAGCAACGCCTGGCAGGAAGTCTTTGAGAGGCTGGCGCCCTCCCAGGGCTTCTATTCCCAGCATGCGATTATCACTTGTACTCAAGGCCAATGGGCAAAACAGATGTCAGGAGCAGATGGAGAGATCCTCCTGCTCAGGGTGCTGTCTGCAATGAAAGTACATTCCTTGGATTCCCGCAGGCAGGGAAAGAGAGAGCACAACTGCAAATGGGGTGTCAGATCCAAAGGTGCTGTCTTTGTAGTGGGAGAGGCCCTGGCTCTATGCTTTGCTGGGTGGTCCCCCTGACTGCTGCTTAGGAGACATTGCAAGACCAGGTACACATAAGTGTGATTAAGAAAACATTCCTTAGCTTTAAATGACCACTCTACAGTGAAAACATATACAGTGAAACCCCCATTATTCGGCACCCACGGGGACTCCCTATTGCCAGATAAGTGTAGTTGCAGGAAATTGGGAGTCCCCAAATTTAAGGGTCTAAACAACCTTAAACCCGCCCCAAAACCCTCAAAATGCCTTTAAAAAGGCATTAGCACCTAAACCTAAACTATTTAGGCCCAGAAAAATATAATTACAAAAAGTTAGTTTGTTTTTTTTGCAGTCTCGAGCTCCGGATATTGCCGGTTATCCCGGTTTAGCAGGAGTTTTTTGAAAATGGGGAATTGATGCCGGTTGCTTGAGAGTCCTGGTTAGTTGTTTGAATACATTGAGTCTGAATAAGAGCATAATTGATCAAGGAAAAGTAATTAAGCGAGTTTTTAATTAGAAAAACATATTTGTTAATGCCCCTGCTGAAACCTATACATTGTGTGTGAAAGGGGAGTTTACATTTTTGCAGAGCAATGCTTGCATTTATTGATGCAAGTAGCCTGGTTCTGCCCGTTCTGGATAGCTACCTTGCTGTGGTGAAGGCACTTGTTTAACTCAATGAAGCTGTGAGCTATGCCATGTAGGGTCACCCAAGATGAGCAGGTCATAACAGAGAGGTCAAACAAATCAAGTTCCACTTGAGGGGGGACTGGCAACCCACTTCAGTACCTTTGCGAGGGGTGTTAGGGTTAGGTGTTAGGGTTAGTATTAGGGGTGTTAAGGTTAGGTGTTACGGTGATGGATTTTAGGTTGAGGGGTGTTAGAGTTAGGTATTAGGGTTATGTGTGTTAGGGGCGTTAGGGTTCAGGTACTGGCACATTATACGCTTGACACTGGGAATCAATTCACTGACCCCTCGGCCCCGCCACCTAGTGGCCGATGGCCACCACTGCGCACGGGCAGCAAACAGGAAAGATCTTGTCACTTCAAGATCCTGATACTTCAGTTGCTGTAATGGGGTGTGATGTCAGTAGGACATAGAGCACAATGTGATGCACGTCACAGGCTCTGCAATACTTCGTAAATCTCCCTATCTTGCTAGGTTATATCCATCTAAGATGTTATTAAATCTCATAGTACATGACAGTGCCAGGTGTTTGTCAGGCAAGTTGATATATGAAGCACAGAAACATTTCAAGAAAAAAAATGTTTTAATCAATCACACATTGATACATGGTATCGCTAGTCACTGTCCTTTGGATACAATCTGCCTAGTAGGCACAAAACTCTTTGCAAAACTTCAATATGTAATAATACACAATACACTGTATCAAATCAAAATGTCAGTATACTGTAATGTGTTAGTTATTAACAGAAAATGTAAGGTTTCTTTATGAATGGATTACCGGATACAGATCAGATTTACTGTCATTTCTGCTGAAAATGTACCAAAGTTCTAGATCTCATCCCCAATACTTAAGAAATCAAAAACGTAAATTTCTACAAATATTGTGCTCAATAGCAAGGCAATTAATTCAAAATACCATACAGTAAATAATAGATGTAACAAAAAATAAACCAATAGATAATTTTTTGAGTAATCTAATAGTCTCAGATGAAGTTCATGATCAGAGTATAGCAGGGCATGGGTGTAGGAACTGGGGGGATGAGGGGGGACAATACCCCCAGATTATATGATTAGAAGTATTTAGGTTTCCTAGCTTGTGTATAATCCATTCTGAGCTTTGCTAAAGCTGTGTAATACAACAGGCATATGCTAAAAGGAAGTCATGTTTAAAATGGTATTGGATTACAAGAGCAAAGTCTTTGTGGGCACATTTGCATGTCCCTGCCCCATTCATTTATATAATTTGGTTACTTATTTATCTACCCCCCCCCCCCCCCCCCCCCCCCGCAGATTGTTTTCCGTTCCTTCACCCTTGTAGCAGGGTAATGGTTAATCTTCTATTTCCTTACTAAGATCTTGGTTGCCCTCTAGTGTTCACAGTGGAAAATCACACTACGCCAAGCAGTTTATTGGCCTCATTTACTAAACCCTCTTGATGAATAGTTTTAATTAATACATTAATTTGTGACTCTAAAAATGTCTGGGTAATTAACTTAATAGATCACTTACATGTATGATTTAGTGAAGAAGGAATCTGAAATATATAACAGTATTTAGAAATTTGCTCTGTGAATTAAAACTGTCATTATTTTCATCAAGCAGTATATTTTGTAGGTATTGATCCCTTTTAGTGGCAATATAGGAGTATGCATGTATTATTGATATTATTATATTTTTAGAGCACCAGACGCTTCTGTACTGCTAGGGAAATGGTTCTCAAGCTTTGCTTCCTGCACAAAAGTGGTAGTCAACCTGGTCCCTACCACCCACTAGTGGGTGATACAAGCTTTCATTGTGGGCGGTGGGGTAATCACTAGGTGGCGTTTCTGATTAGTGACGTCAGACGCCGGAGGCCCTCAGCACTGCGCTTGGCTGTTGGAGAGCTGGTGAGAGAGCCCAGGGACAGTGGTCAGGAGCGGATCGCTATCTAGTAAGTACAGGGCGATACATAGCTAGCGTCACATGATTTATGTAACCAGAAATGAGAAACTGAGTTACTGTGGCGCCGGTGGGCGGTAAGGAAATTTTACCATCAAAAGTCGGCGGTAGGTATTAAAATGTTTAAGATCCCTGAACATTGGCAATACTATGAGCCATATTCAATTTGAAGCCCGCAACTCGATCTCAGACAGACAGTCTGTGGGTGTGTTGCGGGCTCCCGTTGGTCTTTGATTGCAATGCTATTCAATTGCTCAAGGCCGCAAGTCCCAAAGCCAACTCCGTATTCGGAGCACTTCTGGGCGGGAACAAGATCAATTCAGCAAGCCCAGAATCAGCCAATAGAAAATGAGACTGACATTATTACGGCAGTAAAACATGGAGGTTACATGTCAATCAATAAGGTTCGGGGGTCTGATATGCGATCAGACTTGCAAACCCACAAAATAAAGAATTATGAAAATAAATGCCAATACTGTTCTAGTCCATGTGGGTGGCCTGATATGTATTAACTCATTGATATCCGAGATCGATATAACCCCGAAATGAAACATAAAATAATTTTTATTTCCTGCCGATTTGTGTAATTAATTCTAATGTCATCATCGCTTTCCCGTTATTTACAGTGCAGTCGTGATTTTTTATTTGCATTTACAGTGCTACAAATAGGTGTTTAACCCCCTTGCGGGTTCTCTATAGCACTTGTAGGATTTTCTCCTTCATTTGCCATTTACGGGCGTGAAAACATTTGCAGGCTTGGGGAAATTGAGCAATCGAATAGTGATTTGCGATCTATCAGCCTTATTAAATTGCAATTCGGCAAATTTAAAAGGGCTCTATTTAAGCACATAGCATATTTTATTGACAAAAGTTTTTAGTTGGTGAAGACCTTGCTTTTGGATAGAAGTTCACTAACTAAAATCTTCTGTAAAAAAAAATATGTTCTGTGCTTAAATAGAGCCCTTTTAAATTTACTGAATCGCAATTTAATAAGTCTGTTAGCCTTGTGAAAGTGAGAGATCAAAGGCTTCTGGAGGCTGTAAGTTACGAGTTTAACCATCTCCATTTTTTCAATCCCGTAACTCGGAAGCCGATCTAATCCTGCAATTGAATGCACTTGCCACCTCACTTACGGGCTACAGGATCTCCCGAAACCTCAATTGAATGGGGGCCCATGTATGTAGACACCTAGGGCCTCATTCAATTGTGATTTGGCCAATTGAATAGGGTTCTAAGCACGTAGCATATTTTTTTTTAAAGAAGTTTTTAGTTAGTGAAAACCTTGCTTTTGGATAGATGTTTACTAACTAAAAACTTCTTTAAAAAAAAAAGATATTTACTTTTTTAGAGCCCTATTCAATTGGCCAAATTGCAATTGAATGAGGCCCCTAGTGTGCCATGAGAACCACTGTGCTTGGGTATAATGAACAGTGGGTAAAACTTTTACATACATTTGAAGACAGTAGAAATAAGACAAGTCAGCACAATGTACACATTGTGGAATAGGTAATAGGTTATGCTACGGTATGTATCTCCGATAGGTTATGTTAGGTGGTATGTATCTCTGATAGGTTATGTTAAGTGGTATGTATCTCCGATAGGTTATGTTAGGTGGTATGTATCTCTGATAGGTTATGTTAGGTGGTATCTATCTATGATAGGTTATGTTAGGTGGTATGTATCTCTGATAGGTTATGTTAGGTGGTATGTATCTCTGATAGGTTATGTTAGGTGGTATGTATCTCTGATAGGTGGGGTTCCAGATAATGTTTGAGACTAGTTGATAGTGTAATACAGTAAGGGAGAGAATTCCAAATATTGGGAAGTCCTGTATTTGGGAATGGGAGGATGAGTGGTGCAAATGATGGACAGAGGGGTGTTTGGCGTATATTTGGAGACAAGAGTTGGGGTTGAGGTGCTGTTGAGCGATTGTATGAAGCTTCAGAACCATCACAAGTTTATTCTTCTGTTAATTACAATCATAAATGATCAATAACTAAAATATATTTGAATCTTGAGAAATTATAAATTTTAGAAAGAATTCAAATATTTTGAGTTAGGAATGTCAACAGGGCCATAGAAGTGACAGATCCAAGCAGCCATGCGAAATTAAACATGGCTCTCTACTACCTTCTTGTGGAGAGCGAAAGGCATGACGTCCAGAGCCACGGTCCATTCAAGCTGCTTTCTTTGGCTTTTCCCTCCCATAGAGTCCTTCAGACAAAGTACTGGTAACCCCACAATTATATTAATCCAGTTAGATGGAGAACCCCGCTAATACCCTATGGGCAAAAAATGTCCTTGTCACAGGAACACATGAGTAAATGGTGTGTTTGAAGGAGCCACAGGGGTGGGGGGAGTCTGTAGGAGTAGTTTATGTTACTAAAGGAAGGATAGGAAGAAATTAGCTTATTTACAAAATACACTTCTGTATAAAGTTGATAATCTTTACATTTTAAATTTGCAAGTTTTTAATCTTATAAGGTGCTTTGGAAAATAACATCATGTATATAAGATTTTAAAATCAAAGTTAGGGCCCTCCACTTTTTGCCTTGTCTTTAATATTACAGTATACAAGTTGTGTACCTGTCATAAATGATGGTATAATATAAAATGTGTCTCTTCACCCCTCTCCCTCCCCTGTGTCTCTTTCCATCACTCTCCCTCCTCTGTGTCCCTTTCCTCCACTCTCCTTCCCTCCTCTGTGTCTCTTTCCCCCCTCTCCTTCCTCTGTGTCTCTTCCCCCCACTCCCTCCCCTGTGTCTTTTTCCCCACTCTCCTTCCCTCCTCTGTGTCTCTTCCCCCTTCTCCCTCCCCTGTGTCTCTTCCCCCTTGTGTCTCTCCCCCTCCTCTGTCTCTTTCCCCATCTCCCTCCCCTGTGTCTCTTCCCCCTCTCCCTCCCATGTGTCTGTCCCCAGTCTCCCTCCCCTTTGTCTCTTCCCCCCACTCCCTTCCCTGTGTCTCTTTCCCCCCTCTCCCTCCCCTGTGTCTCTTGTCCCACTCATCCCTGCCCTGTGTCTCTTGTCCCACTCATCCCTGCCCTGTGTCTCTTTCCCCCTTTCTCCCTCTGTCTCTTTCCCCCTTATCCCTCCCCTGTGTCTCTTTCCCCTTTCTCCCTCTGTCTCTTCCCCCCGTATCCCTCCCCTGTGTCTCTTTCCCCTTTTCCCCTCTGTCTCTTTCCCCTTCCTCCCTCCCCTGTGTCTTGTTCCTCCTTTCCCCCTTATCCCTCCCCTGTGTCTCTTTCCCCTTTTCCCCTCTGTCTCTTTCCCCTTCCTCCCTCCCCTGTGTCTTGTTCCCCCTTTCCCCCTTATCCCTCCCCTGTGTCTCTTTCCCCTTTTCCCCTCTGTCTCTTTCCCCTTCCTCCCTCCCCTGTGTCTTGTTCCTCCTTTCCCCCTTATCCCTCCCCTGTGTCTCTTTCCTTTTCCCCTCTGTCTCTTTCCCCTTCCTCCCTCCCCTGTGTCTTGTTCCTCCTTTCCCCCTCCTCCCTCCCCTGTGCCTCTTCCCCCTCCTCCCTCCCCTGTGTCTCTTTCCCCCTTTTATTATCCTCTTGTTGACAGAGAGGCAGATTCAGTACGTATTATGTATAGCAAGCACTTATTTTATAACATATTTGTTGTTGATTAGTCGTTCAATTGTGTCCGACTCTCCTTGACCCTATGGACCACAGCAGACCAGAAACATCTTGTGTCTGGTTGTGAATATCCATAAGGATTTCTTGGAAAATATACTGGAGTGGGTTGCCAGTTCCTTCTCCAGTGGACCGTGATTTGTCAGACCTCTCTGTTATGACCTGCCCATCTTGGGTGACCCTAGATGGTATTGCTCACAGCTTCATTGAAATACACAAACCCCTTCTCCATGACAAGGTAGCAATCCAGAAGGGCAAAACCTGTTTAGGTTCAGCTTATTTTAATTTCCCGATCATGCCCCAGCATATATCTAAGTTTCAATCTCTGTATTAGATTTGGAAATATTGGATCCACAGAATAGGACATGGACAGCCATCATGCTACAGGACAAGCCCATAGATATGAGATAGGGCCATCTCTGTGTGCTTCCTATGATCAGAGCTCTCTAGTGGACAAGTACACAATGTGGCCTGCGGCCAGCCCGTGGCCATGTGTTTGGCAGATGCTTGTTAATCTATAAATAGTTTGGAAAGGGACCAAGTCAACAATATTCTTGCTGACCCTGTACGTCCCACGTGTCCGATCGGGTTGGAAGCCTTTAAAGGACTGGACTGTAAAATCAGCCCAGACAGAGTGTTACTTCCACAGCTGTTCGCGGAGACAAATTTTCACTCTCCTCTCGGGACGCTAATGTGAAGCGTCTGCTATCCTGCACTTCATACCAGACACCCATCTGGCTGGAGACACCTTCAGTGATGAGGAGACGTGGAACAGATTGCCGTGAAGGAGTGGTGTCTACATGTGCTCACTGCACAGCACTGGTGATCCAAGTCAGCCAAATTAAACTAGAAACACAGATTGCATGGCAGATAAAAACTGCGGGCCCCATCTAGTCTGCCGTATCTACCTACCACCGTACTTCAAGAAAAACTGCACTTGTTTGTGTAGTTTGTAACCACATATTCATTTAATTAAGGGTGGGGAAAAGACCCACAGCAGACAAAACCCCACACTGATGAGATGCAAAAGATCCACAGTACTGTCTGTGGGTAGGTTACCTACATCATACATATCCATTCTGTGTTAAGCTCAAAAACTGTATTATAAATGTATGCTATAAAGGGGCCATGTTGGATTAGTGTGTGATTAGTGTGATTAGGAGTGTAACATATTGTGAGCTCATTTGCATATCCTTGTCCAGTACAAACACTGGATTTCTTGCGATTTTGAGTCAGAAGCACGAATATTAACTTGTTTTTTAGACACATGGGCTATTTTGCTTCACGTATTCAACATGCAAAAATGGCAGCCGGGTAAGTCAGTGATGGGCAACCAATCTCATTTCACAGGTGGCCTCTGATTAGTTTAAAGGGGCATCACAGCACTTTAATTTATATTACCCACAGCAGGAGGTATAGATAATGAGAAGTATTAAGGAGTACAATTAGGTATTATCTGCTAGATATAATGGGTTGTGTATTGTTACATAGTTACATAGGGCCTCATTCTATTAGCGGCCGTAGGAGATGCGGGGCCGCAAGGACCGGCCGCAAGCTTTCCGGCTTTTCTATTCCCCTCCGGCTGCTATCTCTTGCGGCCACTCGCGCCGGAGGAAAGCCTTTGATCTAAAACGGCCGCAAGGAAATCGGCCGTAAGAAAAGCCCGGTTGCGATTCTATTGCACCGGGAACCCTGTCTGCAAGGCTAAAAACGAGCCGCAGCTTACTTGCAGCAAACAGGTCCCGCTAGCACCAATTAAGCACATAAAATAGCTCAAATAAAGCCATCCTGCACTTTGAGAAGACTATAAAGTGATATTCGGTGTTAGCAAAAATCGCACATAATTACCCTATACTCAAATCTGTAAAATATTTTATTTTTAATATACGTAAAATATCCATGTAAAAAGTCCAGAGTGCTTGGAGCACTTCAGACCCGCCCACGCCGCAGCTGGAAAATAAACAGTTAATTTGAACTAGGGTTTGGGCTGATGTGCAAGCTTGAGAGTGGGTTACTATTAATCCTCATGTCCCCCAATATGATCCCTAGCATTTACAGAGCTGTACAGTGCAGGCTTGAATTTATTTTAGAGTTTTTATATTTCACAGATTACGGCCGGTTCCAAGATATGCGGCCGGCCGTAAGAGGAGATCCTTGCGGGGCCGTATAATAGAATCGCGAGTTAACTGAACCCCCGCAAGGAATCGCAGCCTTACGGCCGATTTACGGACAATAATAGAATGAGGCCCATAGTAATTAAGGTTGAAAAAAGACTTTCAGTCCATCAAGTTCAACCTGTTAAGATCTCCTCTGATCTGCAATATGCGGATTAGTTATTAATTAAATTATTGATTAAATAATTATTAATAGTATAGTATCGGAGGATGAATAAAGAGTTAGTCCATCAAGTTCAACCTTTTTAGATCTCTATTGATCTTTTTAATGTGGACTATTTATTATTATTTGTTAATTGTTAATTGATCCAGAGGAAGGCAAACAAAAAAAAACCATTGAAACTTTGCCAATTGTTTCATAAGGGAAAAAAAAAGCAAAATTCCTTCCTGACCCCAGAAACTGGCGATCAAATTTCTCCCTGGATCAATATTCCTTGCTAGTTATCTAGGATAGCCTTGAATGCCCTCTTTATTCAAAAATATATCTAACCCCTTTTTAAAGTTGTCGAATTCGCTGTCACCACCTCCTTTGGTAGAGAATTCCACAGTTTAACCACCCTAACTGTGAAGAACCATTTTCTTTGTTTAAGGTGAAATCTTTTTTCCTCTAACCTCAACGGATGTCCTCTTGTCAGTTGAAAATCTCTTGCTACAAAAAGTTCACTTGACAAAGCCTTATATTGACCCTGGATGTATTTATATAAGGTAATCATATCTCCTCTTAGACGCCTTTTTTCTAGAGAAAATAAGTTTAATTTTGCTTTCTTCATAACTTAGCCCCTCCATTCCCCTTATTAGTTTTGTTGCCCTCCTCTGTACTTTTTCCAGCTCTAAAATGTCTTTTTTATGAGGTGGTGCCCAAAATTGTCCTCCATATTCCAAATGAGGGCGAACTAGAGATTTGTATAGTGGGAGAATTATATCTTCTTCCCTGGCTTCTATACCCTTCTTAATACATGCTAATATTTTATTTGCCTTTGCAGCCGCTGCTTGGCTTTGAGCGCTGTTACCTAGGTGGTTGTCCACTAGTACTCCCAAATCCCTTTCAATATCTGATACCCCTAGATTTGCTCCATTAAGATTATAGATTGCTTGGCTATTGTTCCTTCCCAAATGCCTAACCTTACATTTATTTGTATTAAATCTCATCTGCCATTTAGCCGCCCATTTCTCTAATTTACGCAAATCCTTTTGTAGGGAAAGTACATCATTATCTGATTTTATTACCTTGCACAACTTAGTGTCATCAGCAAAAATGGAGACACTACTTTCGAGTCCTACTTCAATGTCATTAATAAATATGTTAAAAAGGAGAGGACCTAATACTGAACGTTGAGGAACCCCACTTGTTGAAGTGGAGCATTCTCTCCTACTCAGGAGAACCGACTACGGGCCTCCTGTTGCCCACCATTAGCATAAGCTATGAACATAAAAGCATTTTTAGAGAACAGTAGCACTTTTGAAGAACTCTTTTTATGAATATAGATTTCCATCTTGTTTTTGTTGCATCACATCCTGAGTGTTCAATCATGAGGGGTGCATTTTTTATCTGTCAGTGGAGAGATTGGTGGGGAAGGAGATCTGGGATATTATACACATTAGACTCTCAGTTATCCGGCACCCGCCGGGATTGGTAGATGCTGGATAAATGTCGTTTCTGGCTGCTTGAGAGTTACATATAAAAGAGGCCTAGATTAGCTGCACATAGGATGCTCTGCTAAGTATATTTGTCAGTGAGGGCTGTTCTAGCAGCAGCTTTCACTCCTCACTTACACACAGGTACGCTGGAGGGTGCGGTGCTGAACCCGGGGAATGTAACCACAACACTGCCCTGGCTCAGTCACTCATGCCCAGGGAATGTAACCCCAACACTGCCCTGGCTCAGTCACTCATGCCCGGGGAATGTAACCCCAACACTGCGCTGGCTCAGTCACTCATGCCCTGGGAATGTAACCACAACACTGCCCTGGCTCAGTCACTCATGCCCAGGGAATGTAACCCCAACACTGCCCTGGCTCAGTCACTCATGCCCAGGGAATGTAACCCCAACACTGCCCTGGCTCAGTCACTCATGCCCGGGGAATGTAACCCCAACACTGCCCTGGCTCAGTAACTCATGCCCAGGGATTGTAACCCCAACACTGCCCTGGCTCAGTCACTCATGCCCGGGGAATGTAACCCCAATACTGCCCTGGCTCAGTAACTCATGCCCAGGGATTGTAACCCCAACACTGCCCTGGCTCAGTCACTCATGCCCGGGGAATGTAACCCCAACACTGCCCTGGCTCAGTAACTCATGCCCAGGGATTGTAACCCCAACACTGCCCTGGCTCATTCGCTCATGTCCAGGTAATGTAACCCCAACACTGCCCTGGTTCAATCACTCATGCCCGGGGAATGTAACCCCAACACTGCCCTGGATCAGTCACTCATGCCAGTGTCATATCGATTCCTGCAATCAATGGGTTAATACATATAATGTATCTTGCATGTAATAGAATATCATATTTACGGCTTTATCAATATTGCATTATTGTGGAATGTGGGTCCGATCGCAAACTGTAATTGAAGCCTAAACTTTAAAATCTCCACTCCCCTTTTTCAGTGACTTAACGCTAACAATCTCATATTCCATTGGCTCTGTCTAATCCCGTAGCTACGGTCTACACTAATTGATCGTCCACATGGCCGAAAATCCAATGTTCTACAAATAAGCTGAGATTTGGGTCTCTCGCTCGTAGCTCGCAGACCTTTCTAATTTAATAGCAACGTGAATAGGCCAAATTTAAACCCAGCAGCCGTTAAGTGCTTCATGTTTGAGTTACTGAATTACTCTGGGGTTTTGGGGGGTGAATTTAATGAGGCTGATAGTTTCTAAAGCGTGGGTAATGCCCAGAAACTATTTGTAAGGATATCCGTAAATGCTGCAGTATGCAAAGCGCGGCGCCAAGGGGCAGAGGGGGGTAAAGTGAAAGTGAGGGGGAAAGGGACAGAGACAGAGGGCAAAGGGGGGAAGAGACACAGGGGAGGGAGGAGTGGGAAAGAGACACAGGGGAAAGGGGGAAAGAGACAGGAGAAAGGGACACAGGGAAGGGAAGAGGGTGGAAAGAGACACAGGGGAAATGGACACAGGGGAAAGGGGAAAAGAGACAGAGGGGGAAAGGGACACAGGGGAGGGCGGGGAAGGGAAGAGACACAGGGGAGAGAGGGGGGGGGGAAGAGACACATGGGAGGGAGAGGGTGGAAGAGACATGGGAGGGAGAGGGGGGAAGAGACACAGGGGAGGGAGAGGGCGGGAAAGAGACAAAGGGGAGGTAGAGGGCGGGAAAGAGACACAGGGGAGGGGGGAGAAACATGTAATATTATACCGTCATTTATGACAGGTAAACAACTAGTTATATTATAATGGACAATATCTAAGTTAACATTTCTAATAAAATGTATTATCTATTATCAGTCACCTTTTCAATCTCTAGATTTGTAATATTTTTGAGGAGGGTTCTCATATTTTAAAATGTAATTATTTATTATTTTATATCCCTTCAATATAATCATACCAAATGCACTATGGTCAGATTTGATCTATATGGTCTTTCAATGGGTAAACTTAATATTAGATAGAAATACTGACTTTATTCTCAGCTTTTATATGCAACTATTTTTTATGGTGAAGTCACATTTTGTTTTCTGGTCTGATTCTGTTACATTCTCAGGAGGGTGCATCTGTGCAAGCTAACACGCTTTCCATTATCCTTAATCAGAGCAATGACAGTTTTAGTTACTATCAGCCTTATTAAATTGCGATTTGCTTACATAGAGCCCTATTCAATTGGCCGAATTGCAAGACTGTATATATATATATATATATATATATATATATATATATATATATATATATCAGTGGTGCCTTTGTACTCGTTATTAATTGGTTCCAGAAGGCACGACGAGTGCCAAACACCAATTTCCAACTGTGTGTGTATATATATATATATATATATATATATATATATATATATATACAGTGGATATAAAAAAGTCTACACACCCCTGTTAAAATGTTAGATTTCTGTGCTGTAAAAAAATAAGACAAAGATAAATCATTTTAGAACTTTTTCCACCTTTAATGTGACCTATAAACTGTACAACTCAAGGGAAGAAAAAATATAAACATAAAATAATATGGCTGCATAAGTCTGCACACCCTTAAACTACCGTAATACTTTGTTGAAGCACCTTTCGATTTTATTACAGCACTCAGTCTTTTTGGGTATGAGTCTATCAGCATGAAACATTTTGACTTGGCAAGATTTGCCCACTCTTCTTTGCAAAAACACTCCAAATCTGTCAGATTGCGAGGGCATCTCCGGTGCACAGCCCTCTTCACATCACCCCACAGATTTTCAATCGGATTCAGGTCTGGGCTCTGGCTGGGCCATTCCAAAACTTTAATCTTCTTCTGGTGAAGCTGTTCCTTTGTTGATTTGGATGTATGCTTTGGGTCGTTGTCATGCTGAAAGATGAAGTTCCTCTTCATGTTCAGCTTTCTAGCAGAAGCCTGAAGGTTTTGTGCCAATATTGACTCTTATTTAGAACTGTTCATAATTCCCTCTATCTTAACTAAGGCCCCAGTTCCAGCTGAAGAAAAACAGACCCAAAGCATGAAGCTGCCACCACCATGCTTCACTGTGGGTATGGTGTTCTTTTGGTGATGTGCAGTGCTGTTTTTGCACCAAACATATCTTTTGGAATTATGGCCAAAAAATTCAACTTTGGTTTCATCAGATCATAACACCTTTTCCCACATGCTTTTGGGAGACTTCAGATGTGTTTTTGCAAAATGTAGCCTGGCTTGGATGTTTTTCTTCGTAAGAAAAGGCTTTCGTCTTGCCACTCTACCCCATAGCCCAGACCTATGAAGAATGCGGAAGATTGTTGTCACATGTACCACACAGCCAGTACTTGCCAGATATTCCTGCAGCTCCTTTAATGTTGCTGTAGGCCTCTTGGTAGCCTCCCAAACCAGTTTTCATCTTGTCTTTTCATCAATTTTGGAGGGAGCTCCAGTTCTTGGTAATGTCACTGTTGTGCCATATTTTCTCCACTTGATGATGACTGTCTTCACTGTGTTCCATGGTATATCTAATGCCTTGGAAATTCTTTTGTACCCTTCTCCTGACTGATACCTTTTAACAATGAGATCCCTCTGATGCTTTGGAAGCTCTCTGTGGACCATGGCTTTTGCTGTGGGATGCAACTAAGACATTTTCAGGAAAGACCAACTAGAGCAGCTGAACTTTATTTGGGGTTAATCAGAGGCACTTTAAATGATGGCAGGTGTATGCTGACTCCTTTTTAACACAATTTGGAATGTGATTGCTTAATTCTGAACAAAGCTACATCCCCAGTTATAAGAGGGTGTGTAGACTTATGCAACCACATTATTTTTTTTTTTTTTTTTTTCTTTCCTCCACCTAAAAGATTTCAGTTTGTTTTTCAATTGAGTTGTACAGTTTAAAGGTCACATTAAAGGTGGAAAAAGTTCTGAAATGATTTATCTGTTTTTTTACAGCACAGAAATCTGACATTTTAACAGGGGTGTGTAGACTTTTTATATCCACTGTATGTATATAAATATAAATAGAATCATATTGACACACAAGAATCCAATCACAAGCTAGGAAGAAATTATTTGAATATCTGAGAGTTAAGTCTGAGAGTGGAATAGCCAAAATTAAACGAAAACTGAATTGTAATAATCAAAAGAGAGATGCGAGAAATATTAGAAAGGTAAGTGTCTTTGTCCTATTTTAATTACATTTACAGCTTTCCACATCCTGAAATATTTCACTGGGATCCGATCCAAATTCCCTACATTGTTGGGTGCCAGTTTATAAATAAGCAAATTATTCATGCAATTTTTTTGTTTTTCATGTTAGTCATGTACAGTTACAGAGTAATTAGCTATTTATTTTCTTATGGTGTAATTATTGCTCAACCACTAAACTCCCCAGAGACGACAGCAGAGAGTTTCCTGGTTTTGTTAAATTTAATCAAAACATACTATATTGCTTTTTTCTTCCCTTTTTTGTCTCCCTGTGTTCCTGGCTCCCATCTGTTTCAGAATCTCTGAATCCGCTTTTCAGAAAAAAATATCAGTTTATTTATCTTCTATCGTTTGATCACAGATTTCACAAAAGATTTTTTTGGGAAATAGTGGCTTAAAAAACGTTTCCTATTTCATTTACCCTCAAGGGTCGTCAACATATAAAAAAGCGAGAAAATTGTTAATTTACTGTACACTGAATAGTGAATCACTACTACCATATGCATGTAACATGGGCGTATATAATATGGCATATAGTATAGTATGTATAGCTGAGATCCTATCTGCTGGTCCTCAGGGACAGACAAGGATGAAGAGCTCCTAACGCTTTAAAGATACAACGAACATAAGTTACAGTTATAGAAGATTGTTGAAGAACTTTTATTGCTGTTTAGTCGTTCCTTTGTGTTTGACTCTCCGTGACCCTATGGACCACAGAACGCCAGACAACTGCCCCTTTGACCTCCATCAGGCTCATGCTCATTGCTTCAATTACCTCATCTACACACCTATGCCTCTGCCGTCCCCTTCTTTGTATGATTTCAGTCTTTCCTAGCGTCAGAGTCTTCTCTAGGGAAGATCTAATATGAGAGAAAAATGTACTCTACTGAAATCGGTTCACAACTAGAGGTATATGTAATGTGCCACATTGTTTAAAATATTCTGGACCTGTAAGTCTTTCCTCCTAAACACAGGAAGATAACCAGCTGGTCCCTAGTCAAAAAGGTTGAGAATTAATGGCTTACAGCAGTGGTTCTCAACCTTTTTGGTTTGGGTTTAGCTGTTACCTACCAATGCTCATGGTGACCAACTTTGAGATCCAGATCACAAGGAGCCACACTAAATTGTCATGTAATTTTCCACTGACTTGAAAAAAAGTAAATTTTAACTAAAGATGCATTCAAAAATAATCTATAACTATGACTAATGGCAGTGGCATTTAAAGGCTCTCCCTCGTCGTGCTTTGTACCTTAGGACCAGCAAATAGGATCTCAGGGACCGGCAGTTTGGAGGACCGGCTCTGGAGAACCACCGGTTAGAGGACAGAAGGGAGTCTGGTGATAAGATAGAAACCTTCATATGCACCAAAGGATTTAATGAAGTTCAGGAGGGAAGTGTCTTTCAGAAAAAAGTGTGGAAAATAAAAGAGTATTGTATGAATAAGAGGAATGGTCTTCCAGCGGGAGTGAGAGTGAGATGGACAAACACAGTAGGTATTCTAGCATGGAATAAGCATAACACTTCAAGGGATATGGAAGGTTCTTTCATAGACAATTGGTGGAACAGCTGTGTCTCCATGTGGGTCGGTCATAACTATGAGGTCTGGTCATGAAATCCATGATGGGCTATGGTTATGTCTCAAATATATGGGGATGTCCACACTATGGGTTTATCCAGTCATATGCTCTCTGGATTGGAAGACTGGCACATATTGCCAACTCTGTAGCATGGACATAAAACTCAAGTCTGGTCATTAGCTCCTCTAGCCTTTGTTTACTGACATCTAATAGCAAACTGTTTGACTCAAATTCTTCAATAGCGTACATGATGAAAGGGCCACTACATTTTCAGAAAAACTTTACATGTGTGAAGAATGAAACCTACTAATAACATTAGCAGTTTAAAAATATTTTTAAAGTAAGCTAGAATTCTTGAAGACTCTGTGTACAGAAAGTTTCCATCCTGTAAGGCTTCCAAGCTTTGTAATAGATGGAAGTCTAAGAATAATTTTTACCAACTGAACAGTGTAGGGAGGATCACAGGAAAAGGGCGGGGGAGGGGGGGGGGGGGGTTGTATGTTTTATAATTGTATCTTTTGGTATCACATAACATCTTAAGCATGCAACTTGTAGAACTACAA